>SJXQ01001134.1:0-214507 GCA_006408695.1 Aepyceros melampus
GGAATGATGCTAAAACTGAAGCTCCAGTACTTTGGCCACCTTATGCGAAGAGTTGACTCATTGGAAAAGACCCTGATGCTGGGAGGGATTGGGGGCAGGAGGAGAAGGGAACGACCGAGGATGAGATGGCTGGATGGCATCATGGACTCAATGGACATGAGTCTGAGTGAACTCCGGGAGTTGGTGATGGACAGGGAGGCCTGGCGTGCTGTGATTCATGGGGTTGCAAAGAGTTGGACACGACTGAGCGACTGAACTGAACTGAACTGAACCTCTCTCTGGAAACGTAGACAGTACTCAGATCCCTTGAGTATCATGACAAAAACAAATTCTTGGTGTCTTCCCTAAGTGGCAAGCTCCATCCCACTCACTATTTCTGTAAATAAGGCACAGATTCTGTAAAACACAACCACACTGCCTGCCCTATACATCACATACAACTATGAACAAGTGCCTTGAGCCCGCCCTGTATTCCTGTTTCTTTCCGGGTCTCAGTCCACCTTCCCTTCACAGTTTCTGCAACCTGACCCTTACTAGTAGTCTTGTCTACTACCTTTAGTAATAGTCACCTGGTAGTCTTATCTACCACCTTTCATCTAGTAGTTTTGTTCAAGGATGATTGTTAACCAAATCAGTTATTTCACCTGCAGGTTGAAAATTGGTATTTTTCCAGTTCAACTCTTTGGTCTTTAACTGATTTTTTAAAATACAGAAATACGTGAGGGGCAGACCTTTTCCAGAATCAACAATTCAATAAAGAAGACATTTCCAGCCTGGCCTCTTGATGGCCAAGTTTGCTTTCATGACATGTGTGTACGTACTTGGTTGCTCAGAGTCATGGTCATGTCTGATTATTTTTTGTGACCTCATGTACGGTAGCCCACCAGGCTCCTCTGCCCATGGGATTTTCCAGGCAAGAATGCTGGAGTGGGTTTCCATTTCCTCTTCAAGGGAATCTTCCTGACTGAGGGGTCAAACCTGTGTTTCCTGCATCTCGTCTATTGGCAAGCCCACACAAGTCATCTTTCCAGGAAAGAGAAGCAGTATTTTTCGAAGCTATGAGTCTATCTAGGGCACTGGGGTTGGTTTCAAAACGTGGCTCTTTTTGAAGACCACATAACTTCAAATTTTAATAGGAAAAGAGATCCTAGATTTGGGGGACCTAGAATTGTTCAGATCATACTCCACCCGAAGATATCTTCTCTATTAGCCTGTCAAAGTACCTAGAATTCAAACATTAGGAGCATTTGGAATAGTCAACATTGAATTTTTTCCACTTGTTTAAGAAATACTGTTTGTTTTGCTTTAGCTGCTGAATCATGTCTTTTTGTGACCCCGTGTTCTGAAGCCCGTCAGGCTCCTCCATCTGTGGGATTTCCCAGGCAACAATACTGAAATGTGTTGCCATTTCCTCTTCCAGGGGATCTTCCCAACCCAGCGACTGAACCTGTCTCTCCTGCACTGGCAGGTGGATTCTTTATCACTGAGCTGCCTGGGAAGCCCATTTTAGGAAATATTAACTGCTGTCTTATTTGAATCAGGAGTCAAGGTCAGCAGATTTCCTTGTGTTGTTACATTTCTTATTTTCTAACTGTTGAGCTCTCTCTCTTTTAAAGTTATTTTTCCATTTTAGTGACTTTTTGAAGAAACTGGATCAGAGAGAGAAATCTATAAGGAGAGTCTAGCCTGTTAGTACTATTCCTTGTAGAGAGAGACAGCTATATGAGGAGAAGGGCAATCCTTCACCTTTAAAGAGGGAAGCACTCTATGAGAACAAGGGCTAGGCAGCATGCAGCCTTCCACCCCAGAGAGAAGAGAAAGCTGATCTGATTCAGCTTCTCCATCAGCCTTATTTTCCTCGAATGGGTCTCACACAATCTTTCATCCCTTTCTTTACGTTCTTGCCAACACCTGTTGCTTTCAGTTTGTTTGTTTGTTTGTTTAATAATAGCCATCTTATTGGATATGTGGCAGTATCTCACTGTGGTGACACCTTAGTCTTATTATCTTACTTGGAATATCTTTTCTTGAAACAGGAATACTAAGTAACAGAACTCTGGACAAAGTGTTAGATCACTCAGATGGAGGACGACTGACCCTATGATTTCACAACAAATCATATTTACTGAAAATAGTACCATGGGAAGCTTATCTTTGAGAACAGACTCATGACTATGGAGTAGTCTTCCTTATACAGAAATTGTCAGTTATAGTACCTTCTCGTGGATTTCAAAAGATTAAATATGATGTTTATAAAGTGCTTCCCACAGTTTGTGGCACATGGGATGTGCTCAGTGAAGAAAAGGTATTATTAGTTGAATTTTATGGCATCTATGCACTTAAAAAAAAAAACCGGAACTGGTAATTCTGTCAAAATCAGGGACATGGCTGGTTTGGAATGACCTTGTGCTTAGCAAATCCCTACTGGCCTCTAGTGATCACTGAATTATTTTATGAGACAGCTTATTTAATAATGCATACTAGCATTTTGTTTTTCCTCTCCAAAATGAGACATTTGCATATGTCTAATCTTCAGACCTATTTTTCCTGGTTGACACAGCCAAGGTACCTTAGTCAAATATTTACATTCCTGATACAATCTTCCCAAGACATTCTCAGAACTTTTGGCTAGTTCATACATAAATAAATAAATGATAGTGTTAGGTCACTTTTTTTTAAAGCCACTCCAATAACTCCTTGTCAGTTGAGATATAACATCGCAGTTACAAAAATGTTTAAGATCTCAGTTTCTAACTGAAGTGAACTCTTTCTTTCATACGCAAACAATAGTGAACTTGCTGGTTCAAAAAATACAAAAATCAATGAGAAAGATTTAACAGAGCAATTAATGAGATAATGTCTAGAATGCAGTTTGAACCCCTGGGAAAAATGTATTTTATACCCACAAAACATTTTTACCATTATGTTTGTTCATGAGCCATAAATACAGTTGAATTCTTCTGTGAAATCAGGGCCTGGAGGTAGGGAAAAAGGAGGAATCAATATTTTGTGTCTCTGTATCATAGTGATGTTTGTTCATAGCCATTTGGACATTTATTTACAATTCTATTAGAGCACAATAGTCTCTTTAATATACATTTTATTAATCTCAGATTCAAGAAAAGTGACTTCTGGCAGTCACTTTCACTGTTACCCTTGAATCTGAGGACTTCCTGTTGTTTTTAAATTAGACTGTCTTATTTACATTGGCTCTTAGTCTTTCCAGGAAGATTCTGAAGTGTTTTTTATTTGTACCTTCACCTGTTTCTTTACTGACTTTGTGACTTATTTAAAGGACATTGGATTTCTTTATACCATCCATTCACTTATCTAGGACACCGTCTCCAAGTTACAGATAAATCTGGAAAGACTAAGCTAGATACACTTCCTAAATTTAAAATGACTCTGATTGTCCTTACCTTTGGCTAAATATTAAATAAAGAGTATAAAGAATTTTACAATAGCTTTGGTTGTAACTATGGAAAACACTACTTCTTTAATCTATCAGGTAAATAGAAAAGATAGGTGGAACGTGTCATTTAATCTTGAGAGCCCATATTCTAGAGCAGTGCTTCTCAGAATTTAATGAGTATGCCAGTCATCTGGAGAACTCTTTAAATGCAGGCTGTGATTCAGTAGGTCAGGGTGGAGTCTGAAATTCTGCATTTCTAACAAATGCCCTGCTGATAAGTCTTTTGGTTCATAGACCTTGCATTTGAAATACAAGGATCTAAAATATTTTAAAATACTGAGATGAAAGATGATTATTTGAATTCAGCTTCATGCTTGAAAAATATAAAGGAACACCTTTATATGTGTATCATGTACACATAATATTCAAATGTTTATGACAAAATTTAGAACATACTCAAAAGTGAGATTTCAGTGTATTAAAGAGTAGATTATTTGCCAAATTATCACTTTAGCATCTGTGGTGCTAATATAGACATTAGAAAGAAAATTTGATCTTCCTGAAACTCATTACAAAAATTTTAATGACCTCACAGCTGCTTAGTTTTTGAAGCATAACAGGTGCTTATTATGTTGGAGTAGAAATAATTCCTGATCATGAACATATTTTATAGAGATGCCTACCAATGGGTTATTTGTTATTGTTATTACAAATATCAATTTTTCTTTTGAGCTGAGTTGTTTCTTACTTAGTTTTTTTTTTTTTTTTGCTTATTTAAAGTGCTCCCCCCCGCCCCAGCTTTACTGAAGTACAGGTGACATGTAACATTGCGTTAGTTTAAGGTATGCAGCATGTTTATTTGATACACTTCTATATTGTAGAATGATCACTGCTGTAATGTGAGCCAACACCTCCAGTTACATAATTCACACAATTGCTGTTTTGTATTTTGTGGTGAGAACATTTAAGAACTACCTTCTGACACTTTGAAGTTTATAGTACAGTATTATTAACAATAATCACCATGTTGTATATTAGATCCCCAGAACTTAATTGCCTTATAACTGAAAGTTCATGTTCTTTGACACTGCTTATTAAAATACTGTAGACATTATGTCCCCAAATTAGTTGAGGAAAAAAAGTTCAGATAATTCATTTTGGCCAACATTTATTGAATGACTGCCTTGGATGGGCCAGGAACTGTAAAAGACACTAAAGTTACTTAGAAAGGAGTCCAATGCTCAATCAGCAAATTAGCAAGTGGAAGAGAAAGATAAGCACACTGCCACTGATAATTCTGTTGCTGCTGCTGCTAAGTCGCTTCAGTAGTGTCCGACTCTGTGTGACCCCATAGACGGCAGCCCACCAGGCTCCCCCGTCCCTGGGACTCTCCAGGCAAGAGTACTGGAGTGGGTTGCCATTTCCTTCTCCAATGCATGAAAGCGAAAAGTGAAAGTGAAGTTGCTCAGTCGTGTCCGACTCTTAGTGACCCCATGGACTACAGCCCACCAGGCTCCTCCATCCATGGGATTTTCCAGGCAAGAGTACTGGAGTGGGGTGCCATTGCCTTCTCCGGATAATTCTATTAGAACTACACTAAAACAGTAGTAGTCAGCTAGAGCTACTGCAACAAAATTTAGAGACTGAATGTTTAAAACCAACAGAGAATTATTTTCTTACAACTCTGGGGGCTGAAATCAAGATTAAGGTGGCGGCAGGTTTGATTTTCTCTGAGGCCTCTTTCTTGGGCTTACAGAGGGCCACCTTCTCAGTGTCCTCGTGTGGTCTTTCCTCTGTGCTCACATCCCTGGTGTCTCTTTGTGTGTCCAAATTTCCTCCTCTTACTAGGACATCAGTCAGATGGGATTTGGGCTGGCCCTCACAACCTTGTTTTAACTTAATCCCCTCTTCAAAGGCTCTGTCTCCAAATACTGTCACATTCTGGTACTGGGGGCCAGGGGCTTCAACATAGGAATTTGGAGGGAACAAAATTTAACCTGTAACAGGAAGGCAAAATGTTTTTTGGAGCAGTGGACAGAAAACAGTGTATTATTTCTGGGGTCAAGATAGTCACATAAGGCTACTTGTATGTAGCATTTGAGGTGACCCTCAAAAGAGAAATCAGATTTGGGTCATATAGGTTAAAAATTGGATGAAAAGTCAGGATCAAAAGTTGGAAGCAGCATTTTAGAAATTTGTTTGAAAAATGTATCAAAAAACTTGGGAAAGCAGGAAAAAAGTCCCTAACAAATGCCACCTCCTACACAATCATTGTTATTATTTTTAATTTTCTTTCCATCTTTCTTACCTATTTAGTTTTATATACAATTAATGTGTATAGACACATTTAACTTTGGTTTATTTTGTTAAACCATTAACAAAATAACTATTGTTTTTTAATGTTAACTATTCTACATATTGGAGAAGGCAATGGCAACCCACTCTAGTACTCTTGCCTGGAAAATCCCATGGATGGAGGAGCCTGGTGGGCTGCAGTCCATGGGGTCGCCAAGAGTCGGATACGACTGAGCAACTTCACTTTCAGTTTTCACTTTCTTTCTTTCTTTCTTTCTTTTTTTTAAATTGCTGGCCCAGTAGACTGTCCTCGACATCCCTCGTCCCCGGCTGGCTCGAACTCCAGGAAACCCTCAGACCCCAGCCTCTCGGCCCCAGCTCTCAGTCTCCGCCCCTCCGTGCACCGGCGGTCACGTGACCTGCGCAGTGCGCGTGTGCGGCGGCCTCAGTTTTCACTTTCATGCATTGGAGAAGGAAATGGCAACCCACTCCAGTGTTCTCGCCTGGAGAATCCCAGGGACGGGAGCCTGGTGGGCTGCCGTCTATGGGGCCGCACAGAGTCAAACACGACTGAAGCAACTTAGCAGCAGCAGCAGCATTCTACATATTATATAACTTTTAAAAATTATGTCATAAGCATTCTCCATGTTTTAGTAAACCAATCCTACTATCCCCTTTAGTTGAAATTAAGTAGCTTCTAGTTTTATAAAATATTATGAAGTATTTGAATTATTGGGTTATTTTCTGTGTTTTGGCAATTTCCTTGGCATCCTGTCCCCATGGTGGTATTGACAGGGCATATCCTGAGAGATGTCATATTTGTTAAATGATTGGATGAAATCAACAGTATTATGACCCCTGACATATATTGACAAATGACCTTCTTATAAGACTACACCAATTTTCATGTCACCAGCAGAGTATGACAGCACCAGTGTTATGCTCAAATGTCACGGCCACTGTGTCCTTCTCTGATATCCTACAGTAGCCTCCTGCTGTTCAAGATTCTCCGCCCATGTCCCCCTCTTTTGTTTTCTTCATGGCACTCAGGGCTGTGTGAAATTATCTCACTCGGTGTGTAACTCTGCACCTTGCTTGTCTCTCCCTTTCCAGAGGATAAACTGCATCGTGGTATCCATCTTTGTGTCCCTTCCTCCCTGGCACATTATAGACACTCATAGATACTACATGAGTGAGTTCATTTTGCCACATTCGGTCCTTTTAATTTGATTTTTTTTCAAAATATCTCACCTCATTTGTAATGTATTATCAGTTGTTCATTCCTTTTTGCGAAGTGTTTTAAGTCAATGCAAATGCAAGTCTTGCCATGAACATGTAACGTGAGATATACAGGCCAGCTGGCCTAGAGCTCAGGGTATGGACTCGGTATTCTCCTAAGACACATGTGCCGTGCATATTGAAGATAAACGTATCAACCAGAGTGACAGGGAGTAAAAGGGCATGGATGGATGTAAGGAAAATGAAGTCACAAAATACTCCACAAGAAAATGAGCTGGAAAACAGAAGATGATTCATCACTGCCACTAGGGGAGGAAAGGCATGTGTTTTGTCTCTCAGAAGACACTTGGCAATGTCTGGAGACATTTTTCCTTGAGAGGGGAAAATGCTTGGGTATCACTGATGGGAGTCCACATACAGAAATCATAATCTAGAGCAAGAGACAGGCATCAATACCATTTAAAAACTTCTCAGATAACTCAGATAATAGGCAGCCATGTTTGGGAACCATTGGAATTTTGAAAAAATTGGTTATCAGATATGCAGTAGCTGAGCGGCCTTTTAAAATCCATTGAGAGCATATAAAGTTATGGATTCTCTTGCCCTAACTAATGCTCTCCCTGGCCCCATTTCTTCACCAGTAGGTGTGAAGTGAAACAGGGCAATCTTGTTTCCAAGAGCTCCCTGGCCATCTACTCAACGTCTAGAGCTGGGACCTCAGGTGAGTGGAGAGATTAGGAGCTCAGGTGGGCAGTACTACTCATTGGTTCCAGGTGTGTGTTTTTAGGAGCGTCCCTGCTTGATTTTTCCAGAGTCAGACTGAGCACTTTATATTGTAGTAACATAGTACACAAGCCATAGCTTGTTTGAAGTGAGAGGAACTGTGTGGCCTGTGTGTTTGCAGGATGGAAGTTTGCTCGCCTGAGTGGCACTGGAGTCTGGAGACAGCAGGAAATGAGACCACATTCCTGTTGTTCAAATAACCTATCTGCAAGGCCCGAGAGCTCTGCCATTCAGCAGTGAGCTGTCTGGCTCCCTTTTGCTGCATCCGTTGGACACAATAGAACTAGAAGCTTCTGAAAGCAGGTGAAAGGTAAGACCCACCTGGGAAATGGCTTGTTCCACTTTACCCCCATCACTCAGCAACAGGTTTCCAACAAAGGGTCTAACCCTTTGCGTGCCCTTTGCCCCTGGCTGCCTCTTCCACATATTCTGTGTAGCTCTCAAATCGACTTTACTATTTTAGGCTTCCAGACTCCCCAGAGTTCTCAGTTAGGCTGTATTAGGCACGTTATCTGGGTCATCAAAATGCCTGAGCTCACTCCAAGTTTTTAAGCAAAGGTTCCTCCTACCACCTTCAGAATCGCTGGGGCTGGGTGGGAATCAGCAAAGGCTGTTTGCCTGCAGCACCAGCTGCCTCAGGCTATAGGGGTAAAGAAGCTGCCCTTTGATACTTCTCGTTGTGGTTTATCGATCTTATTATCATCATCTCTTAGGAAAATCAATGCTTTGGTCTTTCAGTGAACATGTAAATAAAATGATAAAAAATAAATCAAGGCCAGTTGTTTCCTGATGGAAAAAGGAGAGATGAATTAAGAACATTTACGATGAGCAGCAGAGGGCTGTTTGTGAGCTTAGGAGGATTTAGAAACAGTGAAAACCAGGGCCATGTTTGGTGACTCAGTGATGCTAGCTATTCTGTGCTTGGAGGACATCCTTGTCCCAAATGTGTGATCTCCTGGTTATTAACGGTGTTTCTTGGAATTTGTGCTTTGATCTGATTGAAACCAACATTGTTCACTCAATTTCCCATCAGTTTTATCTTAGGAAATAAACCTTTGTCTTAACTGAGTTACCTAACTGATAAAAGGAGATACTACTAATCATAATAAGGTTAATAACAAACTATTACTGGAATCTCCTACATGTCTATTCATTTATTAAGTAATATTTTTTTCTGGGTCTGTTCTCTGTATGATTCTAGGCCCTAGGATACACTGTGACCAACAGACAGTCCCTTCCCTCTTAGAACCTACCAGTTCAGTTGGAAGACAGAAGGTAATCAAACCAATGCAATATGATGTCAAATACTCATACGTGAAGAATAAGCAGAGTAACAGCATGGCAAGTGAGTGGGATACAGTTAGTGTAGGGAGGTCAGGGAAAGTCACTGTGAGATGGTATCTAACAGAGAACTGGCTCAAGTGAAGGAAGGAGCCACTCTGTGAAAAAATGCAGACCCAACAATGATCCATTTGGGAACCTGCAAATATACTGGAAAAATCCTGATTTTTGAAAGCAGAAATCCTGGGGTTCTAATTCTGGCCACACTTCTGATTAGCTGTGTGACTTTGAGAAGTTTAGCTCTCTCTCTCTCTGTGTCTTCTGACTTCTCTAGGTGGAAAAAGAAAGTGCTTTGGTTCAACTTACAGGATGGTTTTGAGACTTGAATGAGAATCAAACATTTGAAACACAGTGGACTAGGATGTGGGAGGGTCTTGGTGAATGTCAGGATGCTGAGAGACAGATGGGCAGAAGTTCGACTCAGCTCCTGTCCTTAGAGGGGCTGCTGTACTTCCGTTCAGTCTGTCACTGTATGGTTGAGCACCTCCTGGGCAGTCACAGGATGCACCAGTGAAGAAGGCAGACGGCATCTGATCCCACGTGTCTCCATTCAGACTGTATTCTATGATAGCTTAGTGTCTGAGGACTAGACACCCTAGAGCCAGCCACGGGGGTACAAGTCTCAGTCCTTCCACTTAGTATATTTACGAGCTTGGCAAGTAGGTTAACATCTCTGCACCCCTATTTCCTCTTCTGTAGAATAGGATGATGATAACTAATAATAACAATAATAGTAGTACTTAACTCATAAAATTGTCAGAATGATAAAATAAGTAACATTTGAAATGAGTAATATTTGAAATACATTTAAGGGAATTTCACACATGATACATACTAGAAGAGTATTTCAAACTTGAAAATAAAAACCTCCTTGTGAATTGTTCTGTGTTGTAGAAGAGACAGGCTAACCTTTGCTCTGCAGTTATCACCTTATTTGATTATCTCAACAGTTCATTTCACAGATGAGGAAATGGAAATTCAGAAAGTTAAACATTTTGCCCCAAAATAACACACCTGGTTAGTGTATGAGCTGGAAATGTAAACTAAGTTTGACTTTAAAACCCCCTCTTGACCCTTTTTCCTCTGGGATGGGAAAGTTGCTGAAACTTCCTTACTGAAGTTCCAAATATGAGCACAGATGGGTTCCTGTCTGAGAAGATTTAAAGTGGAGGGGGAGAGCCACTAAGGGATTACAAGACTTGCACAGGATCTCACAGCTCATGAGGAATCCAAATCCAGAATTCCCACTTCTAAGTCTGGAGCAACTTTGCTGTTCCATTTGTAGAATTGAATGCAGTAAGCAGTTATTAAATGATTCTGTGTACTAAAAGAGAAAAGAGCAAAATAATTCCTGATATATTCGGGTGACCAGAAAAGATGGTACTCTCCAGGGAATATTAGGAGAGTCTCTTGGTTTGGGAAACTTGAGGAAAGTCTTTTTGTAGATAAACTTTTTATTTGGGCACATTCAATAGATTTACAAAAAAGTCATGAGGATAATACACTGGCTCCTACATAGCTTTAATTCAGTTTCCTCTAAAATGGTAACATTTGACCCATCTGTCACGTGAGTGTATGTTCCTTGATTCTTTGTCTCATCACAACAAAGATTTGGAGTGACGGACATTAAAGCCCCCTCAGCGTGTCACAGCTCTCAGATCTTGGATAGACAGTGTTTTAGCTCTCAGGTCTCGAATGGACCATGTTATAGCTCTTAGACAAATCAGTGTTACAGCTCAGTGTTACAGCTCTATTTTATTTAGAAGATAGCAGGAAAATCCATCTTCAAGGTGTGAGGGCACATCAATCGAAAGACACGAGAAGAGCATCCCAGCACGTGAGAGAGAGAGGGAGAGAGCTAGCTTTGGCTCCTCTATTTGTATGTTTATCTCCCCCTGGGCCTGTCCTATGTAAATTGGGCCAGCCAGGAGTGGTGTTTGTTTACCTGAGGTCCTCATTCCGGTCCTGGACCTTCTTTTGTTTCATTCTCCCGGGCTTTTCCCTTCCTTGTCTTGTAGCCACCGCCATTTTGGACTCCTTTTCCCTGTTCTACCTACCTAACACATCTAAAGTTAACTTTACTACATTAATATTAGCTAAACTACAGGCTTCATTAGGATTTCACCACTTTTTCTGCTAATATCTTTTACCTGGGATCCACTCCAAGGGATCAAGTGAACTTAGGAAAATCCTCCTTTTGACTTAAAAAATCTTAACTTGTACCCTATTTGCAACTGTTGCTTTCTGGTGAAAAGATATTACATCTTATTTAATGGTTTTCTATTTTTGTTCAGAAAGAAGGAGCTGGGCGCTTCAGAATTTTGAATGGCCCAGTTGTTACACAGATTTGTTTCCCTCACAAGAGAAAAAAGGATCAATCCATAGAATAGGAAATTTCTAAATTTATTTGAAACAGCCAGAGTCGTATATTTAATGGACAAGTAAAAAAACATGCCTAGATTTCCTCTTTTTAAATTTATTGATCTATCACCCCAAAGACAAAAAAAGTATCTATCTATAATGTATTAATTGACCCTTCTCAAGACAGATTTCACTTTTAGTTTTAAACCACACCTCATGAAGTTATTCTATTCTGTGAGTGTGTGTGTTTCTCAAAGTGGGAGTTATTCTAAGGGGGATAAAGTAATACCAGAGACACAGATGTTAGAACAGACTTTTGTACTCTGTGGGAGAGGGAGAGGGTGGGATGATTTGGGAGAGTGGCATTGAAACATGTATAATATCATATATGAAACGAATCGCCAGTCCAGGATTAATGCATGATACAGGATGCTTGGGGCTGGTGCACTGGGACGACCCAGAGGGATGGTAAGGGAAGAAAGGAGGGAGGGGGGTTCAGGATGGGGAACACGTGTATACCTGTGGTGGGTTCATGTTGATATATGGCAAAACCAATACAATATTGTAAAGTAATTAGCCTCCAATTAAAATAAATAAATTTATATTTAAAAAATCATGACAAATTCAAAGCAGGGGGAAAAAAATCTACAGAAACAATAAACCATTAAAACTTCAAAAAAAAAAAAAAACCAGAGAAAGCAAATGAAAGTGGTCTTTATGAGTTTCACGTTCATTTTTATTACATAACTTTGTCTGAAAGCTTGGTTAAATTAAAAGTATAATGTGATCCTGGTGTATCTGCATTCATGCAATAGCTTTTTAGTTTGTTTTTACAGAGGTCTTCCTGACCTTGGAGGTTTAGAAAATTTGCTTTCACGTGGTCGAATGGCTTGGGTGTATTTCTCTGGTATATTAGGCAAAAATGTGTTGGTCCTCTCACCAGTATGATGCCCTTCCTCTTTTGTAACCTCTTGTGTATTTGTGTCAACAAAATTAATTACAACCATTTAGGAAGATAAGTACAATACAAAGCAACTTTCATTCACACCTAAGCTTCTAGGTGTTTTCTTTGAGGTAAGAAGCTCAGGGGAGAGGTTACTATTTGATAATTCATACAGACTTCTCCGGACTCAGACATTTTTCAGAGCACTCTTAGGTCTTCAGGTGCTGCTTCAGTAGGTACCCAGTCATTGTTTATCTGTACAGGTTAAATTCTTTTTGTCCAGTAGGGACTAAGAGTGATACTCATCTGCACTAGTAAGGATCGTTAAGGTAGACTTTTGTTCTAACTTGGAAGATTGTTTTGAGAAGTAAAATGAAGGTGACCAGTCAAACCAGAAATCATCAACTAAATCACCACTACTTGATGATTTCCCTTCCCTTTAGTGAATTCATCACTTGTCACAGTTTCTTCTCTGAAGCCTGACACAGAGATTCCCGAGGATACAACCTGAGAGTTTCCATATCCTTGAGGGTTGTTGCTGTTCAGTTGCTGAGTCTCACCTGACTTTTTGTGACCTCATGGACTGCAGCACTCAAAGTTTGCTCAAACTCATGTGTGTGTCCAGGGAGTCAGTGATGCCATTCAACCATCTCATTCTGTGCTGCCCCCTTCTCCTTTTGCCTTCCGTCTTTCCCAGCATCAGGGTCTTTTCCAATGAGGTGACTGTTCCCATCAGGTGACCAAAGCATTGGAACTTCAGCTTCAGTCCTTCCCATGTATATTCAGGGTTGATTTTCTTTAGGATTGATTGGTTTGATCTCCTTGCTGTCCAAGGGACTCTCAAGAGTCTTCTCCAGCACCAGAAATCAAAATCATCAGTTTTTTGGTGCTCAGCCTTCTTTATAGTCCAACCTCCCATCCATTGGACCATAAACTTGGACCAAGTTCTTTCCATCCTCCAAGAGTCAGTTCAGATGATTCTGTTAATTCTCTCCTTTCACCTCTCCTAAAAAGAATTCTTTATGATACGAACATGCATTCTCTGTGGGAACAGTATTATTTTCAGGGGAGTAAAAATTGGTTCATAGTTGGAGGGGGCTAAAAAAAATCTTACTCTCTTTGTGTATAACATACAGATACACAGAGTACATAAACAGATAATCAGTACATTTGCCTATTAATTAATGGGGGAGGCAATTAAGAAAACATTGATATGTAAAAAGGTTCTCAGGAGGACAATAATGAAAAGGAAGTTGAAAACACTGGTTATAGACTAACCCTTGAGTAAAGTGAAGAGGAGCTAAAAAGCCTCTTGTTGAAAGTGAAAGAGGAGAGTGAAAAAGTTGGCTTAAAGCTCAACATTCAGAAAACGAAGATCATGGCATCTGGTCCCATCACTTCATGAGAAATAGATGGGTAAACAGTAGAAACAGTGTCAGACTTTGTTTTTTTGGGCTCCAAAATCACTGCAGATGGTGACTGCAGCCATGAAATTAAAAGGCGCTTACTCCTTGGAAGAAAAGTTATGACCAACCTAGATAGTATATTCAAAAGCAGAGACATTACTTTGCCGACTAAGGTCCGTCTAGTCAAGGCTATGGTTTTTCCTGTGGTCATGTATGGATGTGAGAGTTGGACTGTGAAGAAGGCTGAGCGCCGAAGAATTGATGCTTTTGAACTGTGGTGTTGGAGAAGACTCTTGAGAGTCCCTTGGACTGCAAGGAGATCCAACCANAAAAGTTGGCTTAAAGCTCAACATTCAGAAAACGAAGATCATGGCATCTGGCCCCATCACTTCATGGGAAATAGATGGGGAAACAGTAGAAACAGTGTCAGACTTTGTTTTTTTGGGCTCCAAAATCACTGCAGATGGTGACTGCAGCCATGAAATTAAAAGACACTTACTCCTTGGAAGAAAAGTTATGACCAACCTAGATAGTATATTCAAAAGCAGAGACATTACTTTGCCAACTAAGGTCCGTCTAGTCAAGGCTATGGTTTTTCCTGTGGTCATGTATGGATGTGAGAGTTGGACTGTGAAGAAGGCTGAGTGCAGAAGAATTGATGCTTTTGAACTGTGGTGTTGGAGAAGACTCTTGAGAGTCCCTTGGACTGCAAGGAGATCCAACCAGTCCATTCTGAGGGAGATCAACCCTGGGATTTCTTTGGAAGGAATGATGCTAAAACTGAAGCTCCAGTACTTTGGCCACCTTATGCGAAGAGTTGACTCATTGAAAAAGACCCTGATGCTGGGAGGGATTGGGGGCAGGAGGAGAAAGGGACGACCGAGGATGAGATGGCTGGATGGCATCATGAACTCAATGGACGTGAGTCTGAGTGAACTCTGGGAGTTGGTGATGGACAGGGAGGCCTGGCGTGCTGGGATTCATGGGGTCGCAAAGAGTCGGACACGACTGAGCGACTGAACTGAACTGAACGATTTTATTAGGTTGTTTCCCACTACTCTATACTGTTTCCAAGTGCAGAGTGACTGTCCATCCTTTGTTGGATGGCCTCTTCATCCCCTAGGAGAATCTCTGGTTCCATAAGAGTTTTTTTTTTTGTTTGTTTGTTTGTTTTGTTTTTTGGTCTCTAAGTTCCAGAACCCAGAAGTTCAACACCTTTTTAGTCCCTTGCTCTTGAAGTTAGGACAGCTGGGCTAAAGAGCTAGATATTTCAACGTCCAAAAGTCCAGAGAATGCCCCTCAGGCATCTTTGTTGACTAGGCTTGTGGAGTTGCTTTGCTCAAAATCTTTCTTTGGATATTTCTCTAAATTTGGACAAACCGTGGATAAATCAAGTCTTCCCCTTTCCTTCTCCAGGCTCCTACTTACAGCTAGCTAGGTTTGCTTTTGGAGGGCAAAGACCCTGTTAGATTAATATAGACCCTCCTTGGGTCTGACAGGCAGAATCCAGCTGTGCCAACGGCTTGCAAACACAGAAACTTGAGGAGGGCTAATGAGGACTTGGAGCTTCCCAGGTGACTCATTGTAGAGAATCTGCCTGCCAATACAGGCGATGAGGGTTCAATCCCTGGATTGGGAAGATTCCCTGGAGGAGGAAATGGCAACCCACTCCGGTATTCTTACCTAGGAAATCCCACGGACAGAGGAGCTGGTAAGCTACAGTCTATGCGGTAGCAAAAGAGTCGGACACGACTTAGCGACTAACCAACAAATTAGTTTCAGTGTGGTACTTTCTTGTTAATGTTACAGAGGGATAGACTCTTTAAGGAAGTCGGACAGAAATTCTCAATGAAAAGAATCTGTTCCTGCGTAGAAGCCCCGCCCAAATGAAAGGGGCACAAAGTGCAATTCCCGCCTCACACCGGTGCCGGGGAAGCCCGCCCCTCTCGGCCCTAAGCCTCGTTAGTGGGCCGAGTTGCCTTCCATTCTTTTACTGAGGAAAGCGGAAAGGGACCCCGCCTCCTACGTGCCCTTCTGGGGCGGGGCGGCGAACAGGGCGTGAGTTGATTGGCTGGGAGGCGGGGCGCCACGGCTTGGCTGTATCCCGGCGCTCGCTCGGATCCCGGGTGGAGTGAGGGAGGGAGTCCCGATCGCCCTTACCTCCCAGCGATGGCGCCGTGGTGCCGCGCCCAGTCCCCCGCCTGCCGGCCGGTAGTCCCCACTATCGGGAGCCCGCTCAGACGGTGAAGATTGGAGCGGGTCAGACGGAGCGGCGGGACGCTGCCTGCGACGGGGACCATGAGGAGCGGCGAGACCCGTGGGGTCGATAGCGGGAACTGCCGCAGCACCTGCTAAGAGGGAAGAGGGAGCGGCCCGGCGCGGCGGCGGGGCGGGGGCGCGGCTGAGGATCGCCGGCGGCTCGGCCATGTCGCTGCTCTGCGTGCGCGGTGAGTGCGCGGACTGGGGTGGAGGGACCGAGGTCGCTCAGGGATCACGAGCTTCCAGTGCTCCTCGGGTTACCACCTTTTCCAAACTTCACGCCCCCCCCCCCCCCCCGTCTCGGGGAACATTATGTTAACTCCTTTATGAACATTTTGAGTTCTTTCCACTCTTGTTTTTCCTCACGCTCCTGTGAGGGACTGTTACCTCTCCGTTCCGGTGGCCATGTGACAGTGTTGTTGGCTGGCAGGCCCAGATCCTATTAAATGTATGTGTAGAGCTGTCCTCTAGTGAGAGTGGACTAGCTAGGAACCACGGATAGCGGGCGTCAGTTCAGAGCGGGCAGCCTCTATTCTTTTCTTCCTTCTCGCCGCACCGTAAAACCTCAGTCGGCTTAGTAGCAGGTTCTTTCTAACAGTGCTTTGAAGGAGGACAGCTGTCATATCCCTCCTTCCAATGTATTTATTGGCGTTCCACCCCCTTGTTGCTTGTCTTTGTCCCCTGCTCCTCCTGTGTAGTCCGGGCTAACTGTATAAGATCCTATTAAATGTATGTGTAGAGCTGTCCTCTAGTGAGAGTGGACTAGCTAGGAACCACGGATAGCGGGCGTCAGTTCAGAGCGGGCAGCCTCTATTCTTTTCTTCCTTCTCGCCGCACCGTAAAACCTCAGTCGGCTTAGTAGCAGGTTCTTTCTAACAGTGCTTTGAAGGAGGACAGCTGTCATATCCCTCCTTCCAATGTATTTATTGGCGTTCCACCCCCTTGTTGCTTGTCTTTGTCCCCTGCTCCTCCTGTGTAGTCCGGGCTAACTGTATGCTCATATTCGACTTGAAAAGGTGTGTCGGCTTCTCTTCTTTCAGAGCAGAGCATAAGAAGTATGATTTACTTATTTATATTTACTTCTCTCACACTAACTAAAGGTGAAGTCCTTTATTGCTTTTCCACTGAGGACGCTAGACCCACCTGAGAAGTACTTTAACTCAAGAGCTTTGGGTTTAAGATGAGGCAGGGTGTGTCGACTAAGCTTCATAAGGGTAGAGACTGTTTCTTAATGGTTTTTGTGTTCTAGATGCCTGATATAGTAGAAGCACAGGGCTTGAATGAGTGCAGGGATTGTGATTTTAGAGATTATCAGATCAGGAAAAGCAGGGTTTGGATTACCTATTGAATTCGATCTTGGGAAATTCAAGTTAAAGCCTATCGTATCTGTGTTGAACAAGGTGGGATAAGGTGGCTCGGTTGTGAGTGAGGGAATTTATCTATGAGAACCTTTTCCCAGCACCTTTCATTGGATAGAGTTCATGTTTCTTTTGATTCTGTGGATTAGAAGCATTGTTGGTTGTGATCTCTGTTAAGTGTTTCCCCCAGCTTCTGGCAAATGAAACTGCTTTCCTCTGTTCTCTCCCACTGTTTTGTTAAATCTGTATTAACCCAAAATGGATTTGATTATTTCTAGGGATTATGAGACACACAGAAATTTTCTTCTTTCATGGTTCATTTTTCATTAATGAGAATTTTGCTTTGCTTTTAGTAAGTCATTTTCTCTCAGCAGCTGGGAATCTATTTATTCCTTTAGATCCCTGCTGTTGAGTAGCAGGATTTGGGAGAGGTTGGGGTTTGCAGTGTCCCTTGGACAGTTTTAATCCTCTACTGCCACACTGTATTACAGAACTATCCCTTATGAAAGAGTCTTCAGCCAGGAGCACTATTAAACCAGAAATTCCTCTTTAATTGAATTGATGCTTCAGAGAAGGAGCTGCTGCTTTCAGTTTGTTCTAATATCAGGCAGCTTTCATTTTCAAGGAATTCTGTTTAGCTGACTATGCTGTTTCTCTCTATAATTGAAAAGAATCTGAAAAATAATGCACAATATAGGTTAAAACTGAATCTTTTTGCTGTATACTTGTAACTAATACAACACTGTGAATTAACCATACTCAATTTAGAAAAAAAAAAATTCAAACAGTATTTAATCTGATGTTGAATTTGACAACTGATATTGATTTAATCATTCCAAATGTCTCAACCCTTTAATCATGCCTTATCCCCTGGAGGTTAAGGGTTCTCAGTAGTATGACTCTAGTCCTCTTTTTGGCCCTATGTTCTTGCCTGTCCTTATGCAGATACTTTGCTCAGCACTAGCTTTGTTCATTCGCACCATGGCAGTGTTCTGTTTTCTGCTTGTCAAAAGTGTATTCTTCCTTTCCTAGCTTATAGTCTACTTTTGTTGTTGAAAATGTCCTCAGTTCCTCACTCCGCAGTGATCTTTCTCTTTTAATGCTTTAAATTCCTTAAAACATAAATTACTTATGATCTGAACAGTGCCGCTGATTTGACGATGAATTGTATACCACCTAGCAACTGCTCCTGCTCTGTGTTCGTGGTGACCCAGCCTAAGGAGATAAAAGCACTGGTCAGATCAGTTCTGGAATTCTGTGTTCCATTAGGGTATTTGATTCTAAGAGGCAAACTGAGAAACTAGTTTGTTCAGAGGAGAATAATTAGAATAACAAACTGTGTAGAAACCATTTGAGGAATTGGGAGGTTTTATTCTTGCAGAGGGATCATAATAGTAAATGAAAATTGTCTAAACTGTTGCTCAGAGAGAACTAGGACAAGTCAGCCAGTGTTGAAAATGATAGGAAACATTTTAGCTTTTAACATAAGAAAGAACTTAAATAGAGTTGTTAACAAATGGAATGGACTACTTATGAGAATTTTTTGACATAGGATACTTAAGCAGAGATTGAATGAGTGGTAAAAGGAATTTCTACGTTGAGTGGGATGTTAGACTTGAATTTTGAAAAAAAAAAATTCTTCTATATAATTCACTTAGTCTTTCTTCAAGTATCTGGCACAGCTTTCCTCACAATATTGGTATCTTTTGCTTCCATAGGAGCCTGTACCACCTAAGCAACTCCAGTAAACTAAATCAAGGATTTTCTGTAACTTTTGATGTCTTGGTGTTCATGACTGTTTTCTCCAAATAAATAAGCACTTTGAGAATGAGTCTTTCATATTTCTTTGTAATTGCTATAGTGCTTATAATGGAGCTCTGGATTTTTCTCCCTAATTTGAACTAAAAGTGACCACACTTATTAAAAAATCTAAAACAAAAAACGTTTTTGGGGTATAAGAAGCAATATATGCTAGCATACTGTTAATCACAGAAAATTGAGAAAATGCAGAAAAGTGTAAAAAGGAAAATAAAAATCATCATGATCCTATCACTTGCTCAGCATCATTAAGTTTTTTGTTCATTGCTTTCATTGTTTTGTTTTGATTATAGAGGTAATATATATGTATGATAAGAAATTCAGTTTAGGATGTGACGTAAAAGGACAAAGTTCTGTCTTCATTCCCTGTTCTTACTCCCCAGAGGTAACTACTGTTTACTCTTTCTTATCCATCTTGGAAATTTTCATTATATTTAAGTATATAGATTCTACAGTTGGAGGTATATTTAACTTTTTAAAAAGCTTAATGATTTATTTTCCTATTAGCTTTTGTGAGTTTAAATTGTTCCTTTCAATGGCTGTGGAGTACTGTTTCATTTTATGAGCATATGTAATTTAACCAGTTTCATATTGATGAACAATCAGAATTTTTTTGCTATTATAAATTTTGCCTTTATAAACAATATAATTTTGCTGTTATAAACAATGCCACAATGAACATCACTATAGATAGTTTTATTATGTTTGGAGATCGCCAGTCAGCTTTCCATCTGTCTTTTCTGTGTGATTTGCTCATTGCTGTTTTCTTGGCATAATAATTATACTCACCTGGACCCATTAGCAAACCAGGTACCTCAGGATCTCTCATATCAGCAATCCTCTATTAGAAGCAGGTCCTTTACCAGTGGGTAAAACTTTATGTTTACCAAAATCCTGAAGACCTCAGCTCTTTTAAGTTTGACCTGTGATTTTCATGTACTTGTTTATCTTCTTTGATTATTTAAAAATTTATTTTCTATGTGTTAGTCGCTCAGTTGTGTCCAACTCTTTGCGACCCTATGGACTGAAGCCCACCAGGCTCTTTGTCCTTGGAATTCTCCAGGCAAGAATACTGGAGTGGGTTGTCATTACCTTCTCTAAGGGATGTTCCCAACCCAGGGATCAAACCTGAGTCTCCTGCACTGCAGACAGATTCTTTACTGCCTGAGCCACCAGGGATGGTGAATATTTATTACTTGTGTTTTTAAAACAGAACAAACCAATATCACTAGTAGTGAGAACTATATCAAGTCGATGTATGTTGTGACTTGCCCTTAGAAAAACTTATATTTTATAAGCACATATCAGTCATCTAACTAACTGAACAGATACTACTGGGAAATTCTTAGAAGGTAGACTCTGATGGACACTCAGGACACCTGTTGATTGTGGGTTAATTCTAGCCTGGGAAGACTCCAGAGATATATTTTGATTTATTATCACTCTGAAAAGTAGGAATAATAATGATTTCAGAGTTTTCAGATATAAGAACAGGTTGGTCAAGGGTTTCTTCTCATCCTTTCTCTGCAACATTGTCATCTGCTTCAGCTAACTCCTTGCTGCTGGATTTTCATCACATCAAGTAAAGTAGTTTCTGCCCTCAGGAGCAGAGTTGCTGCTGGGTTCCTTTTGCTTAGCTGTGGCAGCAGGAAGTTGATTATGCCTTATTTGAGCCAGGCAGCAGGGAACGGGAAAAGGACCAAATTTCCTCTGCCAAAGAGAGTTGTCACAATTGTGTTCTTCCTTATAAGGCTTCTCTGGTGGCTCAGAGGTTAAACTGTCTGCCTCCCTGGTGGCTCAGAGGTTAAAGCGTCTGCCTCCAATGTGGGTAGACCCGGGTTCGATTCCTGGGTTGGGAAGATCCCCTGGAGAAGGAAATGGCAACCCACTCCAGTATTCTTGCTTGGAGAATCTCATGGACTGAGGAGCCTGGTGGGCTGCAGTCCATGGGGTCACAAAGAGTTGGACACGACTGACTTTACTTACTTACTTACTTTATAAGCATTATATTCTATAATTTTTTTAGTTTTTAGAGGTTAAGTTTCTAGAAGTTGCATTCTTTAGCCAGCAGGCTGAGTGTTGATCCTGTTTTACCAGTGCAAGGTATTTCAGACTTTGCTATGTGAGTTTGTTTAAAGTTTGGGATGTGTATCATTGGTAAATATTTGTAGAGTACCTTCTCTATGCCTGTTTATGATACATATCTGTAGATAAGAGTCCAAGCAATCTACATAAGTCTTAAAATGTTAATATCTCCTTTCTTAGATAAACTCAGAATCCATTAGGATTATTAAGTCTGAGTAGGGATAAGTAGAATAAGTTAAGTTCCTGCTAGAGTGGGGAAATAATGCACTATTTTTTCTAACTTTTAAATAAAGCACTATTCTTTAAGTTGGGGTGTTCTATACATACATTATAGTGGACTGTCTTTAATAAAGTTCAGAAAAGAGTCAATATTTATATATTAAAATTTTTTTGATTTATATGTATATTAAAGTAAACAAGTCTTTAAGTGTATGACTCACTTAATTATCACAAAGTGAACACACTCATGTGATCACCACCTTGGTCAAGAAATAGAATACTACTAACACCCCAGAAGCCCACGTACTCTTCCTTTCAGTCAGTACTTCCTCCCATTTTCCCCAAAGGTAATGTTATACTATTCCAATGCTACAGAATAGTTTATATATATATTTTTTGTAATTATTAAACTTCATTTATGGGCTTCCCTAGTAGCTCAGATGGTAAAGCGTCTGTCTGCAATGCAAGAGACCCTTCATTTATTTATTTATTTTAAAATAAACTTTATTTTTTAAGAGCAGTTTTAGGCTCACAGCAAAATATAATATAGTTTGCCTGTTTTTGAGCTTTTAAGAATTGATGCATTATTGACATATTGGACTTCTCATAAATGGAATTATACAATATTTTCTGGGGGGATGCTTCTTCTGCTTAATCTTATGCTTGTCAGATGCTTCCACTTGATGCATTTTGCAGTAGTTTATTTGTATTGCTGTGTAGTAGCTCAGTGTATGAATATGCCACAGTTTATTTACCTTTGCTGGATATTTTTTTTTTTCCACTTGGACTGTGGTTTTATAATGCCACTCCAAATATTTTTGTATGTTGTGTCTTTTGGTCTTACTTTCGTATGTATTTCTGATGGGTGTGTGTATATATATGTGGGATCAAAATACTTGTTATGTTCAACTGTAGTTGATAATGTAAAGCAGTCTTCTAAGATCTACCAGTTTACCCTCCTAGTAACTGTATTTCTGATATTCATCAAAAAGAAAAAAAAAAAGGAAATTTGGCCAGGTTATCAAACCATTTCATAGGAATTAATACATACTTTTTGCACGTTAATCCTATAGGCTTGGTAATGTCTTTTTTTTTTATGACCTGACCATTATGCTCAAATTGATGCCTTACATTTAAGACTGAAATTTGTGGCTCTCATTTTTTTGAAAGAAATATTGAATTCTTATTTATCATGCTGAACAAAGATAATAGCTTAGCCCTGAACTTAGTGGCATTACATACTTTCAAAAAGGAATATCATTTTTCTAAAGAGAGAAGATACATATTTTTATTTTTGCAACTTTTTTGTAAGTCTGAAATTATTTTGGGGGCTTCTCTGGTGGCTGAGAGGTTAAAGCATCTGCCTGCAATGCGGGAGACCTGGGATTGATCCCTGGATTGGGAAGATCCCCTGGAGAAGGAAATGGCAACCCACTCCAGTATTCTTGACTGGAGAATCCCATGGACGGAGGAGCCTGGTAGGTTACAGTCTATGGGGTCGCAAAGAGTTGGACACGACTGAGCGACTTCACTCACTAAGTCACTAATTATTTTTAGATGAAAAGTTTTAAAAGAAGTTACTGACATGAGAAAATGCATGTGAACATGGAGCTCAATGAAAAAGGGGATGAGGAGAAAGGTCAAACGGTAGGTAACTGTAGGGGGGAAAAGGCTGAAAAGATATATATCAAGATATTAACAGTGAGAAGCTCCTAATGGCCAAAGATGGGCAATTTGCATCATCAGTAAGGATAAAACCCACAAAGTTGAAGTACATCAGCTATGTTTATATCTATGACTTCGCATACTGAAAATAATAGCAACTAGTTGGTCGCTGTTGGAGGACCACATATTTTGATAAGATTTGAACTGTCAGAGAAGGGTGGTGAGATCCATTTTCTTAGGGCTATATAAAAATAACTTGTTTCCTGTTGTATAGAATACTTAGGTGTAGCTGCTCCTGATGAGGAAGATCAGCCAACCAGCTTTGTATTTCCTGCTTTATTGTGATTTTTCTGTGATTACTGAGAAAGAAAAGAAAAATGTAGCCATTGGTAGAATTTTGTGTTCAGCCTTATAAAGGAAATTGTCTCATTCTTCCATTTGTCTTATTCAGTAAAAATGAATTCTCAGGTGTAATCTGGAGAAGGAAATGGCAACCCACTCCAGTGTTCTTGCCTGGAGAATCCCAGGGATGGGGGAGCCTGGTGGGCTGCCATCTCTGGGGTCGCACAGAGTTGGACATGACTGAAGCGACTTAGCAGCAGCAGCAGGTGTAATCTCCAAAAGCAACTATTTGAGAGAGGCCCTGACATCAAAGGAAAAAGTCATCAGGGCTTCTTTTTTTGTGTGTGCCAGTGAACCCCATAGTGATAAAATATGTGGTCAAAATATGACAAGAGAAATTTCATGCTAGGATGTATGTATACAAATTGTTTCCTCCTAAGCAATTAGATAAAATAGGGAAAATAAATTCTTAATCACTAGAAAGTACATATTTCCAAAAAGAAACATCTTTTTTTCTTTCTATTACTTCTTTCTATGCATTTAGTTCTTAGTACTTTTTTGGGACTGGAGAATAGATAGGCCTGTGGACTGTGTTAGGCTATTAATTTTCTCTTGCAGCTGTCTGCCTTAATAATTTTCATAGTGTTTTACTATAAGTGATATTGAGAAGGGGCTGGAGGGCTGTGAATGAGGAAGATTCACCTAGCAACTAAGGGACTGGACAGTGGAAAGGGAATTGCTTTTGTATGTGGATTTAGAGTGGGACAGAGATGATTCAAAGGGCTAGCTCACTGATGTTTCTGTTAATTATGAGCCAATTTGTAGAGCCTTTATCTGCAAATGGATACAGAAAATCTGCTTTCCAAGGAGAGGGTGGTGAATGATACAGATATAAATCTCTGTCTACCTCATTTCAGCCATCCATACCCATGATCACATCCTAGAGTATGTCACTCCTTGGAATGGTGCTCTGCTTTTATAATTTTAAACTTCATCATCTGACTATCTGATGATGCTCTCTAGTCTGTCTGTCTTGCTTTTACTCTTACTATGCTTTACTAGTGTGATAGGGGTAGGTATTAAAAGTTTTGGTTTTAGGCAGATCTGAGTTAGTGAATATATCAGCTCTACCACTTATATGTTGTATATCCTTACATGTTACTTAACCTTAATTTCTACATCTTTAAAATTTATACATCTATTCAAACTACTTATGAAGCTCCTATTAAAGTTAGATACACAAATAAAGAATATGATTTCAGGAACTTCCTTGGAAGTCTAGTGGTTGAGACTCTGCACTTTCAATGCAGGGGATGTGGCATGGGTTTAATTCTTTGTTGGGGAACTAAGCTCCCACATGCCATGCAGTGTGGCCAGAAAAAAAAAAAAAAGATATAAACAATTCAATAGAAAGGATTAACAAGTTAAAGATTAATTAAATCCAAATTCTAATAAAAATAGAAACATCAGGGCTGGAAAATGGATCATGCCCAAAAGATACTGCCAACATTAAAAAGTACTGTGAACCCAGTTCAAGATGGGGGAGTAGAAGTATATGTGCTCATCTCCGCCTGCAGGAGCACCAAAATCACAACTAGCTGTTGAGAACCATTGATAAGAGGATACTGGAGCCCACCAAAAAAAGATACTCCATGTCCAAAGACAAAAGAAGCTGCAACAAGATGGTAGGAGGGGTGCAAACGTGATAATATCAAATCTCATACCCTTTGAGAAGGTGAGCCACAATCTGGAGCACAGTAATACCAAAGAAGTTCTCCCACTGTTGTGAAGTTTCTGAGCCTCATGTTAGGCTTCCCAACTTGAGGATCCAGCAAAGGGATGGAAATCCCCAGGGAATCTGACCTTGAAGGCCTGTGGGTTTGATTATAGGACTTCCCACAGGACAGGGGAAAACAGAGACTCCACTCTTGGAGGGCACAAACAAAATCTTGTGCACTCCAAGACCCAGGGAAAAGCAGTGACCCCACAGGAGACTGAATCAGAACTGCCTGCTAGCGTTGGAGGGTCTCCTGTGGAGGTGTGTATTGGCAGTGGCTTGCCATGAGGATGGCGTACTGGCAGCAGCTTGTACTGGGAGGGGCCCCTTGGCATTAAGCCTTTTGGAGGTTACTACTAACCCTACTATAGAGCTCAGTAGACCCCAGGGCTGGGTCACTCAGACCAGACAACTAACAGGGAGGGCACAACCCCATCCATCAGCAGGTAACTGGATTAAAGTTTTATTGAGCGTAGCACTGGCCACCACAGCAAGACCCAGTTTTTCCCACCACCAGTTTCTCCCATCAGGAAGCTTATGCAAGCCTCTTAGCCTTCTCCATCGGAAGGAAGACATAAGCAAGAAGAACCACAGTCCCACAATGGCTAGAACCAAAAATCACACCACAGAAAGTTAACCAGGATGAAAAAGTAGGAGGTTTTTGTTCCAGATGAAAGGACAAGATAAAACCCCAGGGAAACAAGCAAATGAAGTGGAGATAGGCAACCTTCCAAAAAAATAATTCATAATGCTAGGGAAGATGATTCAGGATCTTGGATAAAGAATGAAGGCAAAGATTGAGAAGATGCAATAAATGTTTACCAAAGACCTAGAAGGATTAAAGAACAAGCAAACAGAGATGAACAATACATTCAGTTCAGTTCAATTGCTCAGTCGTGTCTGACTCTTTGCGACCCCGTGAATCGCAGCACACCAGCCCTCCCTGTCCATCACCAACTCTCTGAGTTCACTCAAACTCATGTCCATCGAGTCAGGGATGCCATCCAGCCATCTCATCCTCTGTCGTCCCCATTTCCTCCTGCCCCCAATCCCTCCCAGCATCAGGGTCTTTTCCAATGAGTCAATCTTCGCATGACATGGCCAAAGTATTGGAGTTTCAGCTTCAGCATCAGTCCTTCCAATGAACACCCAGGACTGATCTCCTTTAGAATGGACTGGTTGGATCTCCTTGCAGTCTAAGGGACGGACTCTCAAGAGTCTTCTCCAACACCACAGTTCAAAAGCATCAATTCTTCAGCGCTCAGCTTTCTTCACAGTCCAACTCTCACATCCATACATGACAACTGGAAAAACCATAGCCTTGACTAGATGGACCTTTGTTGGCAAAGTAATGTGTCTGCTTTTGAATATGCTGTCTAGGCTGGTCATAACTTTCCTTCCAAGGAGTAAGCCTCTTTTAATTTCATGGCTGCAGTCACCATCTGCAGTGATTTTGGAGCCCCTAAAAATAAAGTCTGACACTGTTTCCACTGTTTCCCGACCAGATGCCATGATCTTAGTTTTCTGAACAATACATTAGAAGGAATAAATAGCAGAATAACTGATGCAGAAGAACAGATAAGTGACCTGGAGGACAGAATGGTGAAAATAACTGCTGCAGAGCAGACTATGTAAAAAAAGAATAAAAAAAGAAAATGAAGACAACCTAAGAGACCTCTGGGACAACATTAAATGCACCTACATTCACATTATAGGAGTCCCAGAAGGAGGGGAGAGAGACAGAGACAGAGACAGAGACAAAGAGAGAGACAGAGAGAGGACCCAAGAAAATATTTGAAGAAATAATAGCTGAAAACTTACCTAACATGGTAAAGAATCTGCCTGCAATGCAGAGACCTGGATTCGATCCCTGGGTTGGGAAGACCCCCTGGAGAAGGAAATGGCCACCCACTCCAGTATTCTTGCCTGGACAATTCCATAGACAGAGGAGCCTGGCAGGCTACAGTTCATGGGGTCGCAAAGAGTTGGACATGACTGAGCAACTAACATATATGTATACCTAACATGGGAAGGGAAATAGTCAACTGAGTCCAGGAAGCACAGAGCCCCAGGCAGGATAAATCCAAGGAGGAACACTGATATACATGTAATCAAAATGACAAAAATTAAAGACAAAATATTAAAAGCAACAAGGGAAAAACGACAAATAACACACAAGGGAACTACCATAAGGTTATCAGCTGATTTGTCAATAGAAACTACAAGCCAGAAGGGAATGGCATGATATATTTAAAGTGATGAAAGGGAATAACCTGTAACAAAGAGTACTCTACCTAGCAAGACTCTCATTCAGATTTGATGGAGAAATCAAAAGCTTTCCAGACAAGCAAAAGTTGAGAGAGTTCAGCACCACCAAACCAGCTTTACAGCAAATTTTAAAGGAACTTCTTTAGGTAGGAGACACAAGAGAGGGGGAAAATCTACACAAAATAAACCAAAAACAATTAGGAAAATAGTAATAGGATCATACATATCGATAATTACCTTAACTGTAAATGGATTAAATGCACCAACCAAAAGACATAGACTGCCTGGGCAGATTGAGAACATGTGCATGTATGCACTTCCACTTATCACATCATTCTGCTTGACCCCTCAAATTGCATGTAATTATTTTATATTGTTAGGTTAATCACATTTCCATTATGGTTTGCAACTATAATTATTATTTTTTTTTGGTATGGCTATTGATTGTGAAAACATAAACATCTTTTACTGTTTTGATTATGGTTTTGATACTGATTATTTAATAATTAATTTTAATAAATGTTTTAATAAATTTAATGAATATTAAATTTAATAATTTCATAGCAATTATTTAATACCATTGTATCATGATTGGTCAACAGGAAATCATAGAATTCTATATTACTAAAACTACCATTTAATAGAAAAGCAGTTTTTAAAATCCAGATGCATAATAGAATTACCTTGTAATTTTTTGAAAAATGCAAATCCCCAGGTATTGCTCTTCTTCTCCAAAGCTCCAGATGTGTTTCTAATGAGCACCCATGTTTAAAAACAACTGGACTATATGATGATCTTTTATCTAGTTTGTTTCATTTTTTTAATTTCATATTTAGTGCTCCCATATAATTTATGTTTTCCATTTCTCTGCCTCTTGTTTTGGTTGTTGTACTTTCTCAAGCCTTTAACAAGCATCATAGAAAAGCTTATGTATGCATATATATAGTATGTATAATATATACATTTTAGGAAATTTATGAGTTTTTGCCTAGCTAAAAAAATTTATGACATTTTGATTCCACTTGTTTGACTTACTATCATACAATGCTAAATTTCAAATTTATATTCACTCAAAACTTTGATATAGTTTCATGTATTTTAGCATCTAATATTACTGCTAAAAGTCTAGAAAATTAATTATCTTAGTGATTTTAAAAAAAGAAAATTGAATTAAGTATGTAACTTCTAATCCAATTCTGAGAATATAGAGAAATACTATGTTGTTAAAAAAAAAACAAACAAGAAATTAACAAGTGATACAGTATTATTAACTGAAGTATAGATTTTGTTCAAATTTCATAAAATTTTATGCTGGTGTCCATTATTTGTTTTCATACCTTATTTAAGACTCCACATTGTATTTGACTGCATTGAGCAGCTGCAATAAATTCTGGTAAATTCTGTTTTCATTTTTGTTCTATTACAAATATTTTCTAATTTTCCTTGTTATGGCTTCTTAGATATACCCCTCATCTAAAAGTGGACATTTAATTTCCAAATGTGTGGGATTTTGTTTAAAGTATCTTTAATATTAATTTTTCATTTAAATGCTTTCTGCTCTGTAGTCACCCCTGTGGTTTTTTTTCAGTCTAATTTTACTTAGGCTTTCAATGGCTAAGTTGAAGATATCTCTTGGTAAATGTCACATTGCACTTAAAAATATGTGGATTATTTTCAAATATATTTTGATATTGATTCTGTAATTCCACAGTGACAAGAGAATAGACTCTGTATGATTTCAATATGTTTAGACCATGACATTTTTGCACCTTGTTTTATGTCCCTGGATATGTTCCAGTGTCTCCTAGTTTATTGTCTGTGGGAACTTTGAATAGAATTTATATCCTGCTATTGTGTGAAAATTGTATAAATTTTAATTATGTGAATTGGTTCACAGTGCCTTTCAGGTCTACTATATCCTACTTCTCTGTATATTTATTCTGTTAATTTTGAGTTTGATATTGAAACTTCAACTAAAAATCTTAATTTATGTACTTAAAAATAATTGTAATATGCAATGGAACTATATGTAACGTTCTTGTGTATTTTCCAAGTCACCTGTAAGTGTGTTATCATACATACTTTAACAGTTAAAAAAATAAAAATTAAAAAAGATACTGTAAGATTCAAGTCATATACATGAAAATGTACAAATATCAATCATACCTCAATAAAATATTTTTTTAAAGTAATATGATTTCAGGTAATCATAAATACAGTGAAGATAAGAAAGTAGTATAAAGAGAGTGAGAGTGATCTGAGTGAGAGCTAATTGAAGTAGGATTTTCAAGGAAGGCCTCATTGAGGAGGTAACATTGGAGCTGAGACCTGAATGAAGAGAAGGAAACATCAGAGACCTGAGGTAAGTTTATCAGGCAAAGTGAATTGGAAGCAGGTATTTGAGAGGAAGGTGGAAAAAAAAGGGATTACTAGAAGAGTGGTATATAGAGAGGTAGGCAGAGGCTAAGTCATATGAGGTCCTGTAGTTCATACCAAGAGTTCCAGTGTTACTGTAAACAGCATTGGAAGTCACTGAGTGGTTCTAAGTAAGAGCGGTGCTTCGATTTATGGCCAGTTTGTGGTGAATGGACTGGAGTGGGTAGCCAGTGGAAGCATGGGGTCCACTTGGAGTGTCCAGTGAGAGATGGATAAAAGCTTGTAATAAGGTAGTAGTACTGGAGATGGTGAAGACAGGTAGCAAAGTATCACTGAGATGACTGTGAAAGTGATTAGCACTATCCCAGGATTGAGTGAGCACTTCCTTCAGTATAAAAATAGTGTTAATCATCTTCATCCAGCTCTGTGACATCTGGTTATCTAAGTCAGGAAGTCATCCTAGACTTCTCAGTTGAGGAAAGAAAGTTGCTAGGTTCAGTTGAGTTCATGGTGTCTGTAAGATGAGTTTATGTAAAATATGTTGAGTTTAGAAGTATTAGTCTTGTTGCCAATGACCCTTCAAAATGGTATCTAAACATGTAGAGCCATAGCTTAGTAGAGAAGCCTGTGTTAGAGATAAATTTTGGAGTTGTAGGTATTTGGTAGTAAAATCATTAGCTTGAGTGAAATTGTGTATGGAGGATAAAAGAGGAGAAAAATGAACTAATGCTATACCTAAAGGGTTGGGTAGGAAAACTCATAGGTGTGGTCAAAACTGTAGGAAAAGGGAGGTGCTGTGTCAGTATCTGAAGCCTAGACTAGAAGCAGTTTCAAGAGGGAATGATCAGATGATCAAGATGAATGATACTGGTTGAGGATAAAGAAAAACAAGGTCATTGAATTTGAAAATGAGAGCAGTTTCATTAGAGGTAGTGTGAGAGTGGGCTTTCCATGTGGCGCCAGTGGTAAAGAACTTGCCTGCTAGATGCAGGAGACCTAAGAGATGCAGGTTCCACCCCTGGGTCCAGAAGATTCCCAGGAGGAGGGCATGGCAACCCACTTCAGTATTCTTGCCTGGAGAATCCCGTGAATGGAGGAGCCTGGTGGGCTACAGTCCGTGGGGTCATAAAGAGTCAGAAATGACTGAAGTGAGTTAGCATGCATGCATGTACGCAAGCAGTGTGAGAGTAGGCATCGTATCAACGTGGTTGAAGAGTATCAGGGAAGGGAATAAATGGAATCAGCAGGTGTAGGCTACTCATTCAGAAGTTTTGCGATGAAGAGAAGGGTGGCAGTCCAGTGGTTAAGACTCCGTGCTTCCACTGCCAGGGGGTGCAGTTTGATCCCGGTCCAATCAAGAAACTAAGATGCTGCATGCCTATGGGTATGGCAAAAAAAGAGAAGCGTTGAGAGTGGTCTTAAGAAAAAGGAAATTTGAATGTTTGGAGCTCAGATTAAAGGGATCTATAAGAAGTCAAGATGAGTTGGGGGTAAGTGGAGAAAATAACTGATTTCTATGTAAAGTAGAATGCAAAATTATTAGCTGAAGGTGGTCAGTTGAGATGATTTAGCAAGCTCCAGGAGTGCTAAAGAATTCATTAACTCACTCATTATTTCAGTAGCTATTATGCCACATACTTGGGGCAGAATTGTGATTTTAAAAAATCCCTTGCCTTCTTAGAAGTTATATAGACTAGTGAGGGAGCTAGACATTAAGTAAATAAGAATCATACAAATTCATGTAAAATTACATCTAGGAAAAAAATACAGCCATGATTTGTGCTATAAAGGAAAGAATGTTATGAGACCATGTGCTCAGAAAAGTTACCTACTCAAGTCAGAGAAGGATTACCTAATGAAGTGAAGGTTGCCTTAGTGAGACAAGGGAAGAAAAATAATATGCGCAAAAGGCTTTGCGGTGAGGAGGAGGAGCTGAAAGAAGGCAGCTACAACTGGCATGCCGAGAGGGAGGGAAAACAGGTCAAGATAAGGGAGATAGGGCCTTGTAGGTCATGTTAGGGTGGAAGATTGGTGGGCATTACACTGAGGGGGAGAGGCAGAAGGATAAAACTTTATAATGCATGGGGTTTAGAGTTGGATTTGAGTTTGAATTCTTTTTTTCCAGCACGGAAAACTTTTGGCAAGTGTCTTGACTGTGAAGCTTCAATTTACAAATGAATCTGTTCAGTGTACCTAGGAGTTGAGAATTAAACCCTAAATGAGATCATGTGATGAACAAGAGACAGGGATCAAGACTATCCCCATGGAAAAGAAATGCAAAAAAGCAAAATGGCTGTCTAAGGAGGCCTTACAAATAGCTGTGAAAAGAAGAGAAGCCAAAAGCAAAGGAGAAAATGAAAGATATACCCATTTGAATGCAGAGTTTCAAAGAATAGCAACAAGAGATAAGAAAGCCTTCCTCAGTGATCAGTGCAAAGAAATAGAGGAAAGCAATAGAATGGGAAAGACCAGAGATCTCTTCAAGAAAATTAGGGATACCAAGGGAACATTTCATGCAAAGATGGGCTCAATAAAGGACAGAAATGATATGGACCTAACAGAAGCAGAAGATATTAAGAAGAGGTGGCAAGAATACACAGAAGAACTGTACAAAAGAGATCTTCATGACCCAGATAATCACGATGGTGTGATCACTCATCTAGAGCCAGACATCTTGGAATGTGAAGTCAAGTGGGCCTTAGGAAGCATTACTGAGAACAAAGCTAGTGGAAGTGACGGAATTCCAGTTGAATTATTTCAAATCCTGAAAGATGATGCTCTGAAAGTGCTGCACTCAATATGCCAGCAAATTGGGAAAACTCAGCAGTGGCCACAGGACTGGAAAAGGTCAGTTTTCATTCCAATTCCAAAGAAAGGCAATGCCAAAGAATGTTCAAACTACTGCACAATTGCACTCACCTCACATGCTAGTAAAGTAATGCTCAAAATTCTCCAAGCCAGGCTTCAGCAATATGTGAACTTCCTGATGTTCAAGCTGGTTTTAGAAAAGGCAGAGGAACCAGAGATCAAATTGCCAACATCTGCTGGATCATGGAAAAAGCAAGAGAGTTCCAGAAAAACATCTATTTCTGCTTTATTGACTATGCCAAAGCCTCTGACTGTGTGGATCACAATAAACTGGAAAATTCGGAACGAGATGGGAATACCAGACCCCTTGACCTCCCTCTTGAGAAATCTGTATGCAGGTCAGGAAGCAACAGTTAGAACTGGACATGGAACAACAGACTGGTTCCAAATAGGAAAAGGAGTACATCAAGGCTGTATATTATCATCCTGCTTATTTAACTTACATGCAGCATACATCATGAAACTCCAGTACTTTCGCCATCTGATGTGAAGAGCTGACTCATTTGAAAAAGCCCCGATGCTGGGAAAGATTGAAGGTGAGAGGAGAAGGGGATGACAGAGGATGAAATGGTTGTATGGCATCACCAACTCAGTGGACATGAGTTTGAGTAAACTCCTGAAGTTGGTGATGAACTGGTAGGCCTGGAATGCTGCAGTACATGGGGTTGCAAAGAGTTGGACATGACTGAGCGACTGAACTGAACTGAGATCATGTGTGTGAAATAACTTTGTAAGCATTTACTCTAGGATAGTCCCCTTTTCTCTCTTCATAAAGGACTTAAATATCCTGAAACTTATAAACAAAGAGTTTATAAACATTTATTGATCACTTCCATAAAACATTTACTGAGCAATTAACTACAGGTGAGGCATTGAACTAGTCATCCTTGGTATATAAAAATGAGTAAGAAATGGGCCTTGCTCTCAAGAAACAGAGCCAAGACGGGGAAACAACTATATGTACAACTAAATATTCATGGAGAAGGCAATGGCACCTCACTCCAGTACTCTTGCCTGGAAAATCCCATGGACAGAGGAGCCTGGTAGATGGCAGTCCATGGGGTTGCTAAGAGTCAGACATGACTGAGCGACTTCACTTTGACTTTTCACTTTCATGCATTGGAGAAGGAAATGGCAACCCACTCCAGTGTTCTTGGAGAATCCTAGGGATGGGGGAGCCTGGTGGGTTGCCGTCTATGGGGTCGCACAGAGTCGGACACGACTGAAGCGACTTAGCAGCAGCAGCAGCAAATGTGTTTCAAGGTACAGTTTGGTAATTTCTAGAATAGAAGTAGAAAATAAAATGGGTGCAGAGATGGTGTGTTTGATTCCAACTGAGAGATGGGAAAGGCTTCACCTGGGAGAGCGAGAGGAAAGAGGTAAAGTGGAGTCCGGTTTTTCTTTGTTTTTAATTTGTAGAAACATTTTAAATATTTGAACTTGTTGGTATGTAACAGTATTTGTAGGATAGTCCACTAGTTGATTGATTGATTGAAGTATAGGTGATTTACAAAGTTTCAGGTGCAAGTTTTTCTTTAAGGTGTCATTAATTTGGATCAGAAACAGAATAACAGCTTCTGAGGAGTTGATTTTGATTTTGGACTTGTTAAATTTGAGGTGCTGCCAATCTGTCCACATGTCATAGACGGAAACATGTCTTGGGAGAGCAGGGTTAGAGATTTAGTTTTGGTGCATTGCTTATGAATCTTTTGAATAGAAGAATGGTGGCAGGGTAAATGTTTGCTCATCAGCATCTTATATTTCATAAAATATTATATTTCATCAACTATAAAATCTCTTGCCAGATATTGCAAGAAGCATCATTTTATGTATCATTAAGAAAAAATACTATTGATTGAGCTATGATGCATCATTGATTATAAAATGGATCTTTTTTTCAGAATTATTAAAATATAAGAAAATGTCCCACCATCTTAGAATCAGTGAAATATTAAAACTAACATTTAATGAGCCCTTACTTTTGGCCAAACTCTCTTAATAAGCAGATAAGGATTAATAATTTAATTCTCATGATAACCTTGTTAGTTTATTATTCTCATTTTACAGATGAGGGCAGTGGGCCCACAGAAATTAGTACTTTTATGTACTGTGTAGCTGAATTTAGATTTTTCTGCCTAACTATAAACTACAAGGAGATCAAACCAGGCAATCCTAAAGGAAATCAACTCTGAATATTCATTGGAAGGACTGATGCTGATGAGGAAGCTCCAGTACTTTGGCCACCTGAAGCAAAGAGCTGACTCACTGGAAAAGACCCTGATGCTGGGAAAGATTGAGGGCAGATTGAGGAGAAGGGGGCACCATAGGATGAGATGGTTGGATGGCATCACTGACTTGATGGACATGAGTTTGAGCAAACTGCAGGAGATAGTGAAGGACAGGGAAGCTGGTGTGCTGCAGTCCATGGGGTTACAATGAGTTGGGCACAAATGAGCAACTGAACAACAAGAACTATAAACTATAAAATACAAAATTAATACATAGGATAGTGCTTTGGAACAAAAAAGTCTTATTTTATAAATGTTTAGGGGAAAATGGTTTTGTGCATTGTTGCCTGTGAATCAGTCTCACTATAGCAGTGGTTTCTGTTTCCTTAGTGGTTTCTGTTTGTTGACCGCTATAAAATACCTGTTGTAATATATATATATAACACTCTGTATGTAGAGAGTTCATTATGGCTCTCATTTAATAGAGTTTACAACTTAAATTCCCGTTTCCCTCTTGGGAGGAAATGTGGTATAATGGAAAATCCAGGATTTTGGATTCAGGAGAACTGTTTTGAGTCTCACTGCATGCATGCTAAGTCACTTCAGTTGTGTCTGACTCTTTGCGACCCCATGGACTGTAGCCTGCCAGGCTCCTCTGTCCATGGGATTCTCCAGACAAGAGTACTGGAGTGGGGTGCCATTTCCTTCTTTATTGAGTCTCACTAGATAGTAACTAAAGTTTCATCTCTCAGTTTCTTCACTCAATCATCTTTTGTCAGATGGGAAAGATAATACCTGTGCTAGTCTCAGCTGGAGTGAGGGTCAAATTGAAGTAAATATGAAAGTATTCTGCAGTTAAAAAAGAAACATAATGCAGAGTGGTACATATAACTTGAAAATTTAGGAGCTGGAAGCTATTCATAAAGTCTGACCTAAGATATATCTGGGAATTCATTGGTCTTCCACTGAAATACAGCCACCTTTCATGTAAAATGAGATAGATAATCATTATCTTGGGATATTGTATGCAAAGTCAACTTAAGACATAAAATTGTAGACTTTCTTTCCTGGCTAGGTCAGGCAAAGTGCTGGGCTGTTGTTCTTAGGCTGTTGATACTTGAAAATTTTAACATCTACTAGTCTTGAATATTGGAGAAGGAAATGGCAACCCACTCTAGTACTCTTGCCTGGAAAATTCCATGATGGAGGAGGCTGGTAGGCTACAGTCCATGGGGTCGTGAAGAGTCGAACACAACTGAGTGACTTCACTTTCACTTTTATGCATTGGAGAAGGAAATGGCAACCCACTCCAGTGTTCTTGCCTGGAGAATCCCAGGGACAGGGGAGCCTGGTGGGCTGCCGTCTATGGGGTCCCACAGAGTCAGACACTACTGAAGCGACTTAGCAGCAGCAGCAGTCTTGGATATATCTAATTAAGAGAACTATCGTGTTGGTATATGCATGCATTTAGTATATGTATTTTTGTCGTGGATTCAACAGGAGTTTATTCAAGAGACTAAAGTTCACTGTTTGTCTTGTGCTCTCTATGAAGTTAGCCTAATATGCCTTACTGTTTTCATCTGAAGCATGATACAGCCTTAACCCATATAAGGCGTTATTGTATACACTATATTATGTTGCTTACAAAGATAAACAGATGTGGTCTATTCTTCAGCTAATTTGCAATCTAACAGGGAAGACAGATATGAGAGAATATAACTATGTTACAGAACAGAATATGATAAATGACATTATAGATTTCATCTGGGTGATGGTAGGGAAAGCTTTGACAATTACTTTTCCTCAGTTTAAGAGCAATATATGCTCACTTTAAAAATTTTGGAAACTACATTGAGAGAAAAATTAAAATTACAATTCTGCTGTCTCTGTAGTGTGTGTGTGTATAAACTTTTTTCTTTTACATAAAGTTGCATCATTTTATATACAACTCATCCTGATTTTTTTTTGCTAATGGAGTATTACCATTTAGAATAGAATTTGACAAAACCTTTCTGGGTTTATATCTTTAATTTTTGAAAACTGGGAAGGATCTTGTAGAACATTTAAGAGGTGCCAATGTAATGATCCATTTGAAATTATGATGGCAACTTATAAGCTATTTGAAAGTATATATGAAAAAACAAGCAAAATAGACAAGGAAGGGAATATATTACTGTGTTAATAATGCTGATGTGCTTACAGTTAAGAGATCACTCTGTGTGTCAAATGCTCACTTGTGTCCGACTCTGTGACCCTATGGACTACTCCTCTGCCCATGGGATTATCCAGGCAAGACTACTGGAGTGGGATGTTGTTTCCTACTCCAAGGGATCTTCCTGACCCAGGGATCGAACCTGTGTCTCTTGTGTCTCCTGCATTGCCAGGCAGGTTCTTTACCATTGAGGAAGCCCAAGCGATCACTGTAATGAAATCATAATAAATCACTAACATGAAATTATACCAATATTTGATAATTGAGGATTAGTTGCCAAACATGTCTTTGTGATGTCAGTAGCTATTGCTTTCCTTGGAATGGTCCAGCTATTTCTAACAGAAGTCTGATCTAAAGTCACTTGTAGCCTCTGTTCTCCTTTTAGGATGTTAACTGCTGTTTCTTGCTGTGATCTGTAAATGCTATTTACGTAATGTCTAGAAAACTTGCTGTCTACCTTTCTTGAGATCTAGGTCTGTACTTTTTTGTTGCAACTGGAGAAGGGACTTAAGTTACTAAAAACTACACCACACATGTGCAGACATGCCCGTGCACACACATATATTAATGATGAATTCTAGCTTGTAGCTACTTTGAGATATCTTCAACAGGACCACAGACTCTTTCATATAATAAGTAATGCTCAGTAAACATTTGCTTTGATTTAATGTGTATCTGTATCAGTTGCATATCAGCAATTAATAACCTGTGGGCTTCCCTGTGGGATACTTAATGGATTTTTAATAAATACTAAGAAGTAGTTATGATTTATATACAAGATAAGAGATTTTATTATAGTCGTTTTAGGTATTGAAGTTAAAACATTAAGCTAAATGAATCAGTAATGTTCTTATTTTTCTTTCCATTCTACTGTAGTCTGAATGAGCTGCCTAATGAAGGAATTAGGTGGATAGATGGCTAGACTGACCTTGTGCTATGTGTGTATAACTAAGCTGGAATTATTTCTGATAAATAGTAACCATAGAAATCTGGTTGTGTATTAATCTAAACTATACCAACTGAGGTTTGTTTATTAGAAAACATTGAAAAAGATACACTTGAGCATTTGCACATGTTCAGTTATAACCTGGACTGTATTTACTTTAGAATTAGTCAGCGGCTTTGTTAAAGTTTGACGTAAGTAAGTTGTTTGTCTTTTGGTTTGAGAAGGAGCTCATGCTGCTGCTGCTGCTAAGTCGCTTCAGTCGTGTCCGACTCTGTGCGACCCCACAGACAGAAGACCACTAGGCTCCCCCGTCCCTGGGATTCTCCAGGCAAGAACACTGGAGTGGGCTGCCATTTCCTTCTCCAATGCATGAAAGTGAAAAGTGAAAGGGAAGTCACTCAGTCATGTCCGACTCTTAGCGACCCCATGGACTGCAGCCTACCAGGCTCCTCCATCCATGGGATTTTCCAGGCAAGAGTACTGGAGTGGGGTGCCATTGCCTTCTCCGGAAGGAGCTCATAGGGGTACATTTTTGATTCTTTGAGAAATTAAGCCTTTTTTTTTTCCAAGGACAGGGTAGCATATTTATACTTCATCAGTACTTAAGTTATGATAAATAGCATAGTAAAGTGGAGGATTAGCACTGATATTTGACTATTTCAGAAATGTAATCCTTGAATGAAATCATATGTACATTATTGTTTTGCAGCTTTTGTTTAGTCACATCACCATATTTTTACAGAATTTATTTTTCTGTGCTTTTGTTCATGTGAACATAAACTGAAGCATTAGCTATTTCAGTTGGTGTGGATTTAGTACAAATAGTGTACTGCAAGGAGAAAGCTGGGGACTGCAAAAGTGTGGCTTTTGAAACTGGGTTTGAATTTCAGATTTCACTATTTATTTAAATGTGAAACATTGGATAAGTTACTTAAACTCTCTGTTTTAGTTAATATGTAAAGTGGAAAGTTGTACACCCTACCGTAGTGTTTTTTCCAAACTGTAGGCACAATTATTTAGTCTTGAAACCAGCTAGAAAAGTATTATTTTGTGAGACTTTTGTTTCATAGCTTCAATTCTTTGGCCACCTGATGTGAAGAGCCAACTCATGAAAAAGACCCTGATGCTGGCAGAGATTGAGGGTAGGAGGAGAAGGGGACAACAGGGGATGAGATGATTGAATGGACATGAGTTTAAGCAAACTCCACATGAAGTACAAGGAACCCTGGCATGCTACAGTTCATGGGATTGCGGAGTCGGACAGAATTTAGCAACTGAACATAAATATATACAAATGAATGTAAGCAGATGGGAACTTTGTTGCAATGTAAGACATGTTTCTTACTATAGGCTGGGTTAAAAAAAATTTGAAAAACATTTTTCTATAATGTTGTTAGGATTAAGTGCCTACCAAAGCTCCTGTTTTACAGATAGGCATTGAAAGAAAGATGGCATTGGAGAAATTCATATGGAATATTTTGGCTTTGTTGGACTTTGTTGTATTTATACAAATTTGGTCTTTATTCCAAGAGCTATGAAATTGAAAGCTGGTTTGTTACTTCAAAATTGTTATTGAGTATGGACAATTGTTTCTTATTTAGTAAATTATTTGACACATGAAGTTTTTTGATAAATATTATTTCAGAAACTTATATGAACTGTGATGCTGGAGAAGACTCTTGAGAGTCCCTCAGACAGCAAGATCAAACCAGTCAATCCTAAAAGAAATCAACCATGAATATTCATTGGGAAGACTGATGCTGACAATGAAGCTCCAATACTTTGGCCATCTGATGCAAAGAGCCGACTTGTTGGAAAAGATCTTGATACTGGGAGATGGGGTGACATAGGATGAGATGGTTGGATAGCATCATTGACTCAATGGACATGAGTCTGAGCAAACTCTGGGAAATACTGAAGGACAGGGAAGCCTGGCGTGCTACAATCCGTGGGGTCGCAAAGAGTTGGATGCAACTTAGCGACTGAATAATAACAACAATGCAGTAGGTGGAAGTGTACATTTGTATGACCACTTGGAGGGCAATCTGGCAATACCTAGCAAAGTTGAGACACATATACTTTATAATCTGGTGAATTCCAGTCCATGTACTTGGTCAAAGGAGACATGCAGAGAATGTTCATTGCAGCATTATTTACAATGGCAAGAATTTGGAAAGAACCTGAAAGTCTCAGAGTAGAAATCTGGATAAATAAATTGTGATATGTTCATGAAATAGAATGCTAAACTAAGTTACATGAATAAATTAAGCTTCGCTTATCAATAATGATAAATCTCAAACCAAAAAGTGTAGGAAAGCAAGTTTGCAAATTAATTCAATATAATGCCATATATTTAACATTTAGAAACATCCAAAGAGTACTGTATATTATTTATGGACACAAATATATGTAGTAAAAAGTTTTTTGGACTGGAATGACACATATTACTGTCAGGATAATGGATACTTAAAGGAAGGGAAGGAATAGGATTAAGTAGGCATTTTAATGTTATCTGTAACGTTTTATTAAATCTTGAAAAAAAAGATCTGAAGCAAATATACCAAAATGTTGAGATCTAGTCAGTCAAGCTGTTATGTATAGGTGTGGTCATAATTTGTTTCTGTATGTTTAAAATATTTAAATAATACCATGTTTCTTTATAAAATTTAATATACAATTCATGGTACATATTAAATACTCGGTATCTATTAAAAAATAGCACATTGTTTTCAGGTCCAGAGAGCAATGAATCTTTTAGGAATTAGGGCTTACCCTACTTAGATGATTTTCCAGGATTTCTAGTAAAATGAAAATTTAGTTAGGTGTAAGACATAGGTTTTAAAAAGCATAATTATTATGGCAAAATTATTGACTGTTTCTATAATGCATAGCTAGACATTTTTCTTTGTAAGCATGAATCTACCACCGTACTATGCATGTTATTTGCCCATTGTAATCTAGAATGAGTCACAGTATTTGTGAGTACCCTTGAGAGGCTCCTGTGGTCTCTTAGAAGGACTTTGTTGTAATTATGCTTCAGTGTGTCTTACCTTGGCTCCTGTCCTTATTGTGTTACAGATGTCCTCTGCTGAATCATCATGAGCAATTTCTTGAGGAAATTGCTTGAGGATCCTGGTTAACCAGTTTTAGCACTATTCAAAGATCTGTAGTGCCAAGCATTGTGATCCTGCATTCCAGGTCCTCAGCATGTGCTAATGCAGTGATATTGGATAGAACTTTTTGTGATGAAGAAAATGTTCCACGTTTGTGCTTTTCAGCATGGTGACCACTAGTCACCATGTAGCTATTGAGGTTTTGATTGTGGCTGATACACCTAGGACTGACTCCTTAATTTTAGTTAATTTTGATTACTTTAAATAATCACATATGGCTGCAGGCTATGATATTAGACAGTTTATCTCTAGTCTTTTGAAAAGAATGCTAGGTTTGATTACTAGCACTGAATTTCCTGAGCCAGTTTCCCTGGATGTAAAAGGGGACTAATATTTCTTGTCCTAACCATCTCTGGGGATCCTAGAGAGAAGTTAAAGAATATATGAGACCATGTAAAGGAAAGATCAGTCATGTGGGACATTATGTACAGTTGACCCTTGAACAACACAGGTTTGAACTGCTGGGGTTCACTATTTGTGGACTTTTTTTCAGTAGTGAATAATGTACTACATGATTCACCGTTTTTATTTATTTATTTTTTTTTGCCACACAGCTTGCAGGATCTTAGTTCCCTGACCAGGAATGGAACCCATGCCCCCTGCAGTGGAAGCTCAGAGTCTTAAGTGTTGGGCTGCTAGGGAAATCCCCACAGTTTAAATCCATGGATACCAAAGCACCTGTTGAGACTGCAGACAGAACAACTGGTATAGGGAGCGATCTTGACTGTGCAGAGGGTCAGGGCCACTAACCCTGGTGTTGTTCAATGGTCAGCTATGTTAGGAGCCATAAAACTGATGCTTATTTGACTGCAGTTCCCCTTCTAGGGCTTTATCATAGGAAAATACATTTAAAATTTATTTATTTATTTAGCCATGCCAGGTCTTAGTTGCAGCATGCAGGATCTTTAATTGCAGCTTGTGAACTCTTAGTTGCAACATGTGGGATCTAGTTCCCTAACCAGGGATTGAACCCAGACCCCCTGCACTGGGAGCCTGGAGTCTAGCCACTGGACCACAAGGGAAGACCCCAGGAAAATACATTTTTTATACATTCCTGATTATCTTTAAGGATAGTCATCAGAGATTTTTACAGTTTTGTTAGTTTGCTAGGGCTGCTGTAAAAACGTACTACAAACAAGGTGGCCTAAACAACAGAAGCTTGTTTCACGGTTGTAAGTAGTAGATAACAACATGATTCCTGCTTTCATGGAAGGCATAGACTAGTGGGTGAGGGATGACAGGTGATCAGAAATAAATATGTAAATACAAATCATCATAAATATTATAAAGAAAAAGAATTGGGAGTAAATAAGAGTTTTATTTTTGCAGTGAATTGTTGAAGAAGGCCTCTCTGAAGTGTGGAGATTTCAACTAAAACCTGAAAGGTGAGAAGGAGCTATCTATAATCAGTAGACTGTTGGGGTAGGATGGAAGAAGAGCCTTTCCAATAGAGGAAATGGTCCTATTGGAAGGTCCTGTGGGTGAAAAGAGATTATAATATTCTAGGAACTGAAAGAAGGCCCAATGATAGGCTAGAACAGAAGGGAATAAAGCTGCATAAGTTGAAAAGTAAGCAGGCCCAGATCAGGCAAAATTTTGATTGCCAGTGGGCAGCCATTGAAGGATCTAATTTACATTTTAAAAAATTGTGAGGTAGAGAGTACTCTAGTAGCATAGTGGTTAGGATTCTGGGCTTTCACTGCTGTGGATGGAGTTCAGTCCCTGGTCTGGGTCAAGAGGTGTGGCCTCCCAAAAAAAAATCATGAGGAGAGGCAATGGCAACCCACTCCAGTACTCTTGCCTGGAAAATCCCATGGACAGAGGGGCCTTGTGGGCTGCTGTCCCTGGGGTCGCTAGGAGTTGGACATGACCAAGTGACTTCCCTTTCACTTTTCACTTTCATGCATTGGAGAAGGAAATGGCAACCCACTCCAGTGTTCTTGCCTGGAGAATCCCAGGGACGGGGGAGCCTGCTGTCTGTGGGGTCGCACAAAGTCGGACATGACTGAAGCAACTTAGCAACACAGCAGCAGAATGGGTGTAGAATGCTTTAAAGAGGACAGGATTGAAAACTGGAAGCTAATTAGTAGTTACTGCAATAGACCAGGTGATATGAGGATGGCTTAGGCTAATGGAAATAGAGATCCAGAATAGTGGGTTGATTTGCGCACTGGTAAGTAGGTAAGATTGACAGGACTTGATAGGAAATGGAGGATGACAGAGAAGGGATCCTTGAGGGCTGGTTCCCAAATTTCTGTCTTGAGCAAGTGGATGATGGCAGTACTGTTTACTGAGGTACCAAAGATTTGGTGAAAGAACAGCCTTGATGGTTTGAACTCTTGATTAGTCAAGAGTTCACTTGCAGAAATATTAGGTTTGAGAAACCTGGAAGACTGGTCTGCAGGTGGGCATTGGGAAATGGTAACCACAAAGATGGTATTTTAAACCATGGGAGTAGATGTTAATCATTTAGCGAGTGAATGTAAAAGCAAAACAAAGTATGAAAGCAAGTTCAAGGGAACTCCAACAATCTGAGGTCTTGGTAGGAATGATGACAAAGGAGACTGGAAAGGAGACACCTCATATGCAGACACAAATCCACAGATGCCACAAAAGTCAAGATGAATCTGTTTCAAAGAGTGAGGAGTTAATGTACAGTAGAGTCAGATGAGAACTGGAAAGTGTCCATTGGGTTTGGTGGCATGGAGGTGACAGGCCTTGTCGAGAGCAGTTTCAGTGGAGTGGTTAGAGTAGAAGCCAGATTAGAATAGTTAAGAAGCAATGGGAGGTGGGGAGGCAGAGATAAATGTGTGTTAGCACTTCTTTTGTAGCACTTGTTCCCTGTTTGGATAATATGGCTGCTTCCCTGCTAGACTTAGTTCTTTAAGGGCACTGGTGATGTCATAGTTACTTTTCTGACCTCTCTTAAGACCTCCTGTTATACATAATTGACCTTCGATAAAATGTTGAGTGAATAAAACACCTTGTAGTTTCCACAACATACTATCCATTTACTTTATAGTTTTAATCCTACACTTTCGAATCTATGTATTATAAACATTTCTTTTGTAATGTATAAATAAATATTTATAATATATGGATAAATATAATTTTGATCCTTCATGGCCTCTTATGGTATACATTTTTGGTTATTAAGAAAAATTTTTCATGTCCTATAGATTTTTTTTGGAGAATGCTCTTTTTCTTTTTTCATGAAACAGTTAATGGTTTTTAAAAAAGTATATATTTGCTATGTTCAGTTTATTCTACATTATTGTACATTTGTGTAAAGCTGCTTCTTAGCCATCATTTCTAAAACTTGAAAGGGTAGGAAATGAAGGTGTTTTTATATTGTCATACCTATAAATGTTCTCTACCTTTCTAAGAATCTTGTCTAATTTTTTTTCTTATATAGCCTCCATGATAACAGTGGGCATCTTTATCAACACAGTTATTCCTTTTCCACAGTCACTATTTTCTCTAAGCTGAATTTAAGTTTTGAGCTTATGTTAGTTTTTCCTCCATTGTAAGTATATTCTCCTAAGTTTTTCCCACTTTACTCTTTTCCTTTCAGTATTCCTTTGCTTTGAACATTTCTGTGCTCTACTTTTATATACTTTTCACTGTATTTAGGGATGTTAAGAGAGCCACATCCAGCAGATTATTTAGGTTAATTATTGTTGTTGAGTTCATGTCCTACTCTGCGACCCCATGGACTGCAGCACACCAGGCTCCTCTGTCCTCCACCATCTCCTGGAGTTTGCTTAAGTTCATGTCTGTTGAGTCGGTGATGCTATTTAACCGTCTCATCCCAGTAGCATGTTGGACACCTTCTGACCTGAGGCCTCATCTTCCAGTGCCATATCTTTTTGCCTTTTCATACTATTCATGGGGTTCTCGTGACAAGAATATTGGAGTGGGTTGCCATTGTCTCCTCCAGTGGACCACAGTTTGTCAGAACTCTTCACCGTAACCTGTGTGTCTTGGGTGGCCCTGCACGGCAAGGCTCATAGCTTCGTCGAGTTCTGCAAGCCCTTTGTCATGACAAGGCTGTGATTCATGAAGGGGATTCAGGTTAATACAGGCTCTTTGTTCTAGCCAGGGCTTCTGTCCTGATCCTGTATCTACTTTCTGCTTTCCTTCTTCAGTGAGCAAAGTAGGGAACTGAGGAAGTCTCAGCAGCTGGTTTTTATCTTGCACCTTTAAATCCTAGAGCAGATCCAGGTGTAAGAAGCTACCTTGATTCCTTTTTTCTGGCGTTAGCACTACTTATTTCCCTAGGACCACAGAGACTTCCTAAGAAAGAGGCATTATCAGTGCTATCTTGAAAGAGTACAGAGAGAATTACTATTTTCCAGTCTCATAATTTTGTAGTTCCTTCAGTATGCCTTCTTAAAAAAGCAGCACCCTTTTGGACTCTGTAGGAGAGGGAGAGGGTGGGATGGTTTGGCAGAGTGGCAGTGTAACATGTGTGATATCATAAGTGAAACAAATCGCCAGTCCAGGTTTGATGCAGGATGCAGGATGCTTGGGACTGATGCACAGGGATAATCCAGAGAGAGGGTGTGGGGCGGGAGGGACGGGGATAATCCAGAGAGGGTGTGGGGCGGGAGGGGGGAGGTGGGGGTCGGGATTGGGAGTTCATGTACACTCGTGGCTGATCCATGTCGATGTGTAGCAAAACGAATGCAGTATTGTAAAGCAAAACAAACTAAGAAAATAAAAATTAATTTAAAAAAATTAAAAAAAAAAAAGCACCAACCATCAAGTTGTGGGGATGAGTTAGATCCATGAAAATAAGAAGTGAAAGCTAAGGATCTCAGGTATAGTTTGGGAAATTGTGTTTAAGATGAACCGAGGCAAACATCTGGGGGCTGAGCTGAGAATATCAGATCTTTTGTTGGTTTTTTTTTTTTTTTTTGGATGGTGACTACTGTAACCCTTCAAGGTCCTGGATGCAAATTACATTATTGATTTGATCTTAAAATTGGAGAATGTCATTCAGCTTTGATAGAGTCAAACAGAATCAGAGGCATTGACAGCACATTGGCTGGTGCAGCCATTCCAATACTAGATTGAGATTGAGACCCTTGAGGGTAGAGAGGGTATATATCTCTGCATTCCTTGGCAAAGTGCATGACAGTAGTCCCTCAATAAATATTGAAGGAATGAACCTGAAATGTAAAAACATCTGTGTACCAGAGACTACTAATGCTCACCTACTCTGCCTTGGCTTTGGAAACTAATTCTTAATCCTTCACATACTTTATTTTCCCAGATCTTTTTCACCATCTCTGCGTTGTAGTCCATGTGGAGTCACAAAAAGTCAGACACAATTTAGCAACTAAACAACAGCAGCAACCTGCACTACTTTGTGCAAACACCATCATCTCTTGTCTGGACCATTGCAATACCTATCCAATACATGTATTTTCTCATCTGTTTGTGCTCCCCTGAGGTATATTCTCCAAACAGTAATTAGAGCTGTCTTCTAAAAATGTAAATCAGGTCATGTCACCCTCTACCCTGATCTTCCAATGGCTTCCCAGTGTGTATCTGTTGCTTTTTAAATTTGTTTCATTCTTGGTTTAGGAGAGCTGACATTCTGATAACAAGAAATTCTTTTATACAGTATTTCTACTCCAATACACACACACACATACACATAGAGGACATCATTAGCAGCAGTCAGAAAAGCTTCAAAAGAGAGGTACAAATACATTTTTAAAACCCAGATCCAATTAAAACATCCATGTAAAGTCAGTAAACCCTTCCAACCCTCTCATCCTCAGTAAAGCCCTCTAGTATATACCTGTCGCATAATGGTGCCACCTACTGAACCCTTCCTAAGCTGCTTCCATTCAAAATGGAGGAAGCTAACAAGGATACCTTCTGGAAAAATACCTGTACTCTCCAGACCAGGAGAATGGCAACCTACCCTGGTGATAAAGAATATAGATAGGTCTTTAAGTTGAACTGCCTGAGTTTTAGCCCCTGCACTACTTACTGGCTATGTAACCTGGGCAAATTGGTTAAACCTCTCCAAAACACAGTTTCCTTATGTATAACATGAAAATAATACCACTGCTTATCTCACAGAGTTTCTGTGGGGATGAAGCCAGCATTTAAGGGATTAAGTGGCACTGTGTTTTCAAAAAATGTTAGTTGTAGTTATTGTTTTCACCGATCTCACTGTCATCACTATAATCCTATTCTATTCCAATGACTTGTATTTATCTCCATTGTAGCATTTGTGTTGTAACTTTCTATTTCTACCTCTAGTTTCCCATAGACTTTAAGAGACCCATTTTTATTATTTATTTACTTAAAAAAATGTATTTTTAGTTGGCTGTGTCAGGTCTCTGTTGTGGCGTGTAGGAGCTTCAGTTTTCACTGTGGCATGTGGGATTTTTAGTTGCAGTATGCAGACTCTTAGTTGCGGCATGTGGGATCTAGTTCCCTGACCAGGGATCGGACCCAGGCCCCCTGCATTGGTAGCGTGGAGTCCTAACCACTGGACCACCAGGAAAGTCCCAATAGACCCATTTTAAAATTTATATTCCACTTATATATAAAGGAGATCAGCCCTGGGATTTCTTTGGAGGGACTGATGCTAAAGCTGAGACTCCAGTACTTTGGCCACCTCATGCGAAGAGTTGACTCATTGGAAAAGATTCTGATGCTGGGAGGGATTTGGGGCAGGAGGAAAAGGGGATGACAGACAATGAGATGGCTGGATGGCATCACCGACTCAATGGACATGAGTTTGAGTGAACTCCGGGAGATGATACTGGACAGGGAGGCCTGGTGTGCTGCAATTCATGGGGTCGCAAAGAGTTGGACACAAGTGAGCAACTGAACTGAACTATATATGCTAGTGCCAAATATACTTGATGCACAATGTACATATGGAGATCGGACCCAGGCCCCCTGCATTGGTAGCGTGGAGTCCTAACCACTGGACCACCAGGAAAGTCCCAATAGACCCATTTTAAAATTTATATTCCACTTATATATAAAGGAGATCAGCCCTGGGATTTCTTTGGAGGGACTGATGCTAAAGCTGAGACTCCAGTACTTTGGCCACCTCATGCGAAGAGTTGATCATTGGAAAAGATTCTGATGCTGGGAGGGATTTGGGGCAGGAGGAAAAGGGGATGACAGACAATGAGATGGCTGGATGGCATCACCGACTCAATGGACATGAGTTTGAGTGAACTCCGGGAGATGATACTGGACAGGGAGGCCTGGTGTGCTGCAATTCATGGGGTCGCAAAGAGTTGGACACAAGTGAGCAACTGAACTGAACTATATATGCTAGTGCCAAATATACTTGATGCACAATGTACATATGGGTTAATCTGAATAAAGATTGTTTGAGAGCCTCTAAATTAGTGGGCCTTTGTACAGAGAACATAGGCTTACAAAGTCTGGATAAAACATAAGCAACTTTTAATATTGCCTCTTAAGATCTAGTGGAGTAAAAGGGGATGATTCCTTTGCCATCTATGAAAATGGAGGGTTTTGTTATATATGTCAGCCTCAAAGAAGGATGGGTAGAATTCTTCTGATAGCTTTTGGGTCCCCAAAGAACCTCAGTCCTTCAACCATTGTATTGTCTCTAACTGTCTCAGAGAAATGGACATTGATCCTTCTGTTTTACGGGGCCAAGTAGATGTGGCCTTTACCCTTTTTTTTTTTTTTTTTTGGACCATGCTGTGTGGCATGTGGAGTTTCCCAACTAGGGATTGAATTCATGCACCCTGCATTGGAAGTGAGGAGTCTTAACCACTAGACCACCAGGGGAAGTCCCTGGAGTTTACTCTTTAATATGTTTATGCATCCAAGGATTGGGCACAGATAACCCATTACTCCTAAAAATATGTAAGTAAAAGCCAATACCATGTTTATATTTTAGGTGTGGCACTGGCATCTAAACTCAAAACTGCCTTATTACAATTATATTGCATGAATCAATTTTATATGTAAGGCTCATATTTTCTAATTATGTGAAAGAATTGGTAGTTACCAAATTGGTTACCAAAGTCTTGTTGCAAAGAAGTACTTATGGTATTTGTTTGGGGGAGGGGCGTGTGTGTTTCAAAAAAGGAATGGTCACATGAGCTAAAAAGAATTTTGGCCTTAAAGAGTTTTTGCCCATTATAGGAGTTAAGATTTTGGTGTGAATAACTCCCAAGGGGAGATTAGAAAGCAAAAGGTGCATATAAACTGCTGTAAGAATTTGAAGCAACAATGCTATTTTTGACTAACAGTATGTTGGAAAAAATTGGGGAAATTTAGTAAGAGATGGTGTTTGGTGTTGAAGAATGAGTATTTAAACGTGGAAATGAAGTGTATTGTGAATGTCCTTATTAAGGACAAGAGTCATATGCTTATTAACAGATTTTCTTTTTTGCACAATGTACTTTCTTCCATTTTTTGATAACAGTATTAACAGTCATCATCTTAGCTAATATTTATTGACTGCCTACTATGTGCCAGAATCTGTTCTAAGTGTTTTACCTTTATTAACTTAATCCTCATATATCTGTTACCTGTATTTTAACTTTTTTCTGCTTTGCTCTTTCCTGCCAGACATTGCTTCTTTTTTAAAAAAAATTTGATCAAAATTCTATGCATGTATAGTTTAAAGGGTCAGGCAGTAAAGTACTGTACATTTTGTTAGGAAAAACAGCAGTCTCCCTTCCTTCCCACTAGAAGTTTCTTTAAGGAGACCTTATTTTTTAAGGTTTTTAAAATTAAAAAAAAATTTTTTTTGTCCATGTTTTGCAGCATGCAGGATTTTAGTTCTCTGACCAAGATTTGAACCCAGGCCTTCACTCTTGCTATTTTCTGTCCCCACTCTTTAGCTTCCAACCGTAATCAAACTACCAGAGATCCCTCAAATGCACTATTTTTTCCCTCACTTCTGAAGATGTATGAAGAATAAAGATATGAAGATAAGTCAAATGTAAGCTTAGCCTTGTGAAAACCAGCCAAGCCACACAATTAGGTTTCCTGGGAAGAACAGAAATCAGTTCCTCAAGAGAATAGAGTTTACTTGGGGAACTAAAAGATTCAGGATGCATGCAGTCATAATAAACAGGCCATCTTGTTACTGCTTGAACCTCAGATATTTGTCAGTGTGAATGGAGACATAATAATTGTTTGGTTTTTCTCTTTATTTATTTTTTCTACTTTTGTTCTCACTTTTCTCAGACTTGTCTGTGTGATTCACATTTCTCTCCCCTAAGTGAGATGCTGATTGATTTGGTCAGTCACTATCCCTTATGCTTACTTCTAGCATAGTTTTTCTTTCACAACATCTGTTGAACAGCTGTGTAGTCTACTGATTGACTGCCCTTGGAGCTGATGGTCACTGTTGATTTAATTAAAGAGGGACAGGATGATGGAGTCATGTTGTAGGTGTAGGTACTTAAATACATGAAGACCTGCACTGAGTTGCTTTCCTTTGCTCAGAGTCAGTGATGCATGTTTATTTTAGCAAGGCACCTAGAGCAGGATGGACACCTTTTCATAGGTGAATGCCACGTAGCAGGGTATAGAATCCTCGGATTGCCGTTTTTGGGGTCATTTTTTCTGGAGAAGAATGTCGATAGATGGTGCTTTTCACTAAAATATTTTTAGGTACTCATCCCTTCTTTTTTTCCATTAATCTTATCTGATACCCTTGAACTCTTTCTTTATCTGAAGAAAACTTTCTTCTGTATTTGAATATTACTTCTGTTCCATTTGTTCCTGTATCATTTTTTAGGAACTCAAGTTATTCATGTGTTAGAGCTCTGCTACTGTCTCTACTTTCCCCTCACCTCTTAAAATTTTATTAATCTTCCATTTTTTTTCTTTTTCATTCTTGGAGAATTTCTTAAATTTCTTCTTTAAATCATCATTTCAGTTTCTTCAGTGTTGAAAGGCCTCTTCTCTATATACATCTAATGAATTTTTTTGGTAATTTCCCTTTCTTTTCTTTCAGTTTTAATTATTATTACTTTATTCTTTTTCTTTTTCTGGCTACAGCATGGCTTATAGGATTTCAGTTCCTCGACTAGGCATCAAATATAGGCCATGGCAGTGAAAGCCTGGAATCCTAACCACTAGGCCACCAGGGAATTCCTGATAATTTTTCTTATGTTTGCCTTAATATTCTTACTCACTGAGCTTTTTTTTTTTTTTTAATCTGTCTCTTAGGAGACTTCCTTATTATTTTAGTCTTTCATTTTGCTGTTGTGACTCTGTTTTAAATATTTAGAAGCTGTGAAATACTGCCTATTTTGTTTTTTGCAATACATAATTTTAAGTGTTACTTTTGAGTGCTATTTTCTTATTTTTCTTGTTTTAGAATCATTTCATGGTCTTAAAAACAGTTAAAAATTTGTTTCCATCCAAGAATAATGAGATACTCATTCATATGTAGCTTTTTTCCCCTCTAGAAACAGGGTATTTCCTAAATGGCCTCATTCTCCATTTCCTGTTAGAAGCCTCCACTTAGATTTTCACATAGGACCTTGATTGCCAGTTAAGTGAGCCAGCAACCTCAGGAAGTGAGAAGTAGCCTTGGCTGGGAATCATCCTTTTAGGGGAAATTTCTCATTGTGTAGAGTTTTTATTTGTCTTTGGCAAAGCTGCTATGTCAGGTTCAGATCTGGTATGGCCACACTGCTGCTTTGTATCAGAATAGTCCTGGCTTCTCCTAAAGAATGAGTCTGCTTGTGTAGCTACCTTTGTTGCACTAGAAAATGGTCTGCCACTTGATAGTTGATCATAAAGAAGAGGGAAGAAAAAGGACATCTTGCTAACCAGTCAGAATGCCTGAGTCAACTCCTGTGTTCAGTTGTTTGACAGCTGACACGGCTGGTGCATCTTTACATCCAGTTCAGTTCAGTCACTCAGTCGTGTCCGACTCTTTGTGACCCCAAGAACCACAGCATGCCAGGTCTCCCTGTCCATCACCAGCTCTCGGAGTCTACCTGAACCCATGTCCGTTGAGTCAGTGATGCCATCCAACCATCTCATCCTCTGTTGTCCCCTTCTCCTCCCACCTTCAATCTTTCCCAGCATCAGGGTCTTTTCAAATGAGTCAGCTCTTCGCATCAGGTGGCCAAAGTATTGGAGTTTCAGCTTCAACGTCAGTCCTTCCGATGAACACCCAGGACTGATCTCCTTTAGGATGGACTAGTTGGATGTCCTTGCAGTCCAAAGGACTCTCAAGAGTCTTCTGCAACACCACAGTTCAAAAGCATCAGTTCTTCAGCACTCAGCTTTCTTTATAGTCCACCTCTCACATCCATTCATGACTACTGGAAAAACCGTAGCTTTGACTAGATGGACCTTTGTTGACAAAGTAATGTCTCTGCTTTTTAATATGCTGTCTAGGTTGGTCATAACTTTCCTAAATCTTTCCCAGCATCAGGGTCTTTTCAAATGAGTCAGCTCTTCGCATCAGGTGGCCAAAGTATTGGAGTTTCAGCTTCAACGTCAGTCCTTCCGATGAACACCCAGGACTGATCTCCTTTAGGATGGACTAGTTGGATGTCCTTGCAGTCCAAAGGACTCTCAAGAGTCTTCTGCAACACCACAGTTCAAAAGCATCAGTTCTTCAGCACTCAGCTTTCTTTATAGTCCACCTCTCACATCCATTCATGACTACTGGAAAAACCGTAGCTTTGACTAGATGGACCTTTGTTGACAAAGTAATGTCTCTGCTTTTTAATATGCTGTCTAGGTTGGTCATAACTTTCCTTCCAAGGAGTAAGTGTCTTTTAATTTTATGGCTACAGTCACCATCTGTAGTGATTTTGGAGCCCAGAAAAATAAAGTCTGACCCTGTTTCCACTGTTTCCCCATCTATTTGCCATGAAGTGATGGGACTGGATACCATGATCTTAGTTTTCTGAGTGTTGAGCTTTAAGCCAACTTTTTCACTCTCCTCTTTCTCTTTCATCAAGAGGCTCTTTAGTTCTTCGCTTTATAAGGATGGTGTCATCTGCATATCTGAGGTTATTGATATTTCTCCCAGCAATCTTGATTCCAGCTTGTGCTTCCTCCACCCCAGCGTTTCTCATGATGTACTCTGCATAAAAGTTAAATAAGCAGGGTGACAATACACAACCTTGACATACTTCTTTTCCTATTTGGAATCAGTCTGTTCCATGTCCAGCTGTAAACATATAATGCACCATAAGGGAGGGGGGTTTCAGATTGGGAACTCATGTACACCCATGGTGGAGTCATGTCAATATGTGGCAGAACCAATACAGTATTGTAAAGTAAAGTAAAAATAAAAATTAAAAAATAATAATAAATGCAATTAGTAAATGCGAAAAAATACACCATAATAATTGTAACTATATTAAAAATACATACTATACCAGATTGAAAACAGAACAGTAGGATTATATGATTCCTGTCTTTTCAAATGTTAAAGAAAGAAAGTGAAGTTGCTCAGTCATGTCCAACTCTTTGCAACCCCATGGACTGTAGCCTACCAGGCTCCTCTGTCCATGAGATTTTCCAGGCAATAGTACTGGAGTGGATTGCCATTTCCTTCTCCAAGGGATCTTCCTGACCCAGGGATCACACTTGGGTCTCCCTCATTGTAGACAGGCACTTTGCCATCTGAGCCACCAGGCGTGTTTAAAATAACTTTTTAGCAAAAAGGAAATGGTGGTTATCATATTTGACAAGTGATACTTCTTTAATGGTAGATTCTAAAACAAGAGGTTGCAAACAGGGGAATTAGTGCCACAAGGCTTTGGGAATTATTTCATGAGAAGGACAAAGTAGAACAAGGCAGGTTGGCCATTCCCAGTGCCTGAGGAACCAGATCAGTGGTTGTAGAGTCAGTGTGAATAGGATTATTTCCTATAATCTCAAAGATGCCAGTTGTAGATTTGATTCTTCAGCAAGGTCAGAGAAACTCAGGAACTGAAGTTCTAGTGTTTTTGAGCATTAGGCATGGTGCAAATATAAAGAGAAACAATCTCTTATTTTTACTTTTAATTGTAAGCATCCTGGAGCCAAATGCTCTGCCTGTGCATTCTCTCTCTTTTTTCTTTTTAAAAAAATTTTATTATTTATTTATTTGGCTGTACCAGGTCTTAGTTACAGCATTTGAACTCTTAGTTTCAGCATGTGGGATCCAATTCCCTGACCAGGGATCGAACCCAGACCCCTACATTGGGAGCACAGAGTCCTAGCCATTGGACCACAAGGAGAGCCCTGAATTTTCTGTTTAACTCTGACTTCCAGAGTTTTCATATTGGCGGAGTCTTAAAGAGCTTGTGTTCAATTATGATTATCTCTTTTTTGCACATTTTACTTTTTGCTTTTCATACTTGTTAGTGTCGTGGAGTTAGATGTTAAGGAGGGATTGTGTGCTATAGCTGGAGTTCCTCTCAGCTTTGACTCTGAAAAAACTACCTTGAAATTAACTTCATATTTAGACAGATAACAAGTTTGTTGATCAGTCTGTTATGTTTTAACATCACTTTCAAATGATGTGACCAACAAGGCCTTAATTTCCAAAATATAAAACAGGTAATACAACTTAGTAAAAAAAAAAAAAAAAAAAGTCAACCAACAACACAATAAAAAAAGGCAGAAGACCTAAAGAGACATTTCTCCAAAGAAGACAGGCACATGAAAAGATGCTCAACATCACTAATTATTAAAGAAATGCAAATTAAAACTACAATGAGGTATCACCTCACACTGGTCAAAATGGCCATCATTAAAAAGTCTACAAATAACAAATGCTGGAGAGGATGTGGAGAGAAGGGAACCTTCCTGCACTGTTGGTGGCAATGTAAATTGGTGCAGTCGCTATGGAAAACAGTATGGAAATGGCAACCCCTTCTAGTATTCTTGCCTGGGAAATCTCATGAACAGAGGAGCCTGGCTGGTTATAGTCCATGGGATCTCAAAGAGTTGGACATGACTGAGCTCACACACACACATACAATAGCCTGTCATGAAAAAGAATATGAAAAATATATATATATAACCTAATTACTTTACTGTATACCAGAAACTAACACAATGTTGTAAATCAACTATACTTCAGTCAAAAAAAGAGCACCTGGGGTAGGAGTTAACTTCACTACTTTTAAAGTCATCCATTGCATTTTTAAATTTTGGTTACTGTAGTTTTTAGTTCTAAAACTGACACTTGGTTCTTCTTCATATCTTTCACTTCCTTGCCAAGTTCAGTTCAGTCGCTCAACTGTGTCCGACTCTTTGCCCCCCATGGACTGTAGCACGGCAGGCCTCCCTGTCCATTGCCAACTCCCAGAGTTTACTCAAACTCATGTCCATTGAGTCGGTGATGCCATCCAACCATCTCATCCTCTGTTGTCCCCTTCTCCTCCCACCTTCAATCTTTCCCAGGGTCTTTTCAAATGAGTCAGTTCTTCACATCAGGTGGCCAAAGTATTGGAGTCTCAGCTTCAGCATCAGTCCTTCTAATGAATATTCAGCACTGATTTCCTTTAGGATGGATTGGTTGGATCTCCTTGCAGTCCAAGAGACTCTCAAGAGTCTTCTGCAACACCACAGTTCAAAAGCATCAATTCTTCGGCACTTAGCTTTTTTTATAGTCCAGCTCTCACATCCATACATGACTACTGGAAAAACCATAGCTTTGACTAGATGGACCTTTGCTGGCAAAGTAATGTCTCTGCTTTTTAATATGCTGTCTAGGTTGGTCATAACTTTTCTTGCAAGGAGCGAGCATCTTTTAATTTCATGGCTGCGGTCACCATCTGCAGTGATTTTGGAGCCCAAGAAAATAAAGCCTGTCACTTTATTTTATAAACTCTTTGCCAAGAGTTTCCAGCTTTTCATTTATTTAGTTCAGTTACAAGTTATGTTCATAATTATTCATTGAAGCAACTTTATGATGGCTGTTTTAAAATCCTCATCAGGTAATTTCAACCCTCCTGTCATCTCAGTTTTAGCATCTGATTTTATTTATTTATGTATTTTTTAAAAATTGGTTTGCTTAAAACTGCAGGTACATTTTGGAGAAAGGAATTGGTCAGAACAGCTAAAGAAGCCTGGAAAGCAGAGAACTCATTTTGTTTCACTTAGTTTGTTTGTTCCTAATCTTTTCTTGTCTGCAGTGAAGTCAGCCCCTACCCTAGGTGCTCTTTTTTTTTTTTTTAACTGAAGTATCAGGAACATTATAACATTATAGTTATAGAGTATTTGATATTTAAGTGTGCACATATATTTTTATTACAAATAAGAAATAAAATAGATATCAATTTAGTATAGTATTCTAAGATTAAAGTAGTGACAGCTGAAACACTCTTTGTTACTCTCTAGGCATTAATATAAAAATTCAGAATAAATTAGTAAAACTAGGCCTTCAGAATTCTGAGGGTTTTATTTTTCAAGTAATACCAAGCACAATTTGATGTTTCTTTAAAAGTGAATTTTCATGCTGTTGTTTTTGTAACTTGATCATCAAAACATTGCAATTTATGAAAATAGTTAATTTTTAAATGGTAATTGGAATATTTCATGTCTCAGTGTCCGTCCACATCATTTCTTTTATCTCCTCTTCACCTCATTTTACAGAAACTAGATTGATAAAAATCTTCATTTTCTAGAACAAACGTAGTTTTCATTTCTATCTGAAAACCTTGAGGCTTAAGATAGTTATGCTTTTTGTCTAAGGGTCTATATAATGAACCAGATAAGGCAATGGCACCCCACTCCAGTACTCTTGCCTGGAAAATCCCATGGCCGGAGGAGCCTGGTAGGAGTCCATGGGGTCGCTATGAGCTGGACACAACTAAGTGACTTCATTTTCACTTTTCACTTTCACGCAGTGGAGAAGGAAATGGCAACCCACTCCAGTGTTCTTGCCTGGAGAATCCCAGGGACGGAGGAGCCTGGAGGGCCGTCTATGGGGTTACACAGAGTCGGACACGACTGAAGCAACTTAGCAGCAGCAGCAGCAGCAGCAGCTCTTCTACTAGAATCCTAACTTTTCTGCAACTTTCTCTAACCAGCCATGCATCTTTGTTTCAGCCTCTCACGATTCAGGTTGGGAGCGTGTGATTGCTATACCTCTATCTGTTGTCTTTGACTTCTTTTTCTCCCTCCCCTCTTCTTTTCTATTTTTGTTATTTATTTATTTTTTAACCCCCCTCTGCCCCAACTTTTGACTTTTGCAGTGAATTGTAAGGTTCTGCTTCCCCCCTCTTTCAGGATTTCTTCAGAAGAGTGAGAGTATTTTGATATTAGGGAGCCCAGAGGACAAATAGCCACTCATGCATTAATGCAGTCTTTGTTTTTTGTTTAACACCATTTTGTGCATAGTTGTTTCCATCTATAATTCCCTGATCACATATGATGTTGAACATCTTTTCATATGATTACTTGCCATCGGTGTATCTTTTTTGGTGAGGTGTCTGTTAAGGTCTTTTGACCATTTTAAAATCAGATTGTGTGTTTTCTTATTTAGTTTTGAGTTTTTTATATATTTTGAATAACAGTCCTTTATCATATGTGTCTTTTGCAAAATACACATCTATAGCTTGTTTTCTCATTTTCTTGACACATTGTCTTTCACAGAGCAGTTTTTAATTTTAATGAAGTCCAGCTTAGCAGTTATTTCTTTCATAAATTATTCCTCTTATAACTAAAAAATCCATCACATGCCCTAGATTTATCTAGATTTTTTTCTCTTATGTTATTTTCTAGGAGTTTTATGTTTTACTTTGTGTCTGTGATCTGTTTTTGAGTTAACTTTCGTGAAGGTCTTTGTCTAGTTTCACTTTTTATATGTTAATATCCATTTGTCCTAACCCTATTTATTGAAAAAACTATCATTGCTCTGTTTTATTGCCTTTGCTCCTTTGTTTAAAGATTGGTTGATTACATTTTCATGAGCTTATTTCTAGCTCTCTATTGTGTTCCATTGATTTGTTTGTCTCTTCTTTTCCTAATACTATATTGTCTTGAATACTATTAACTTTATAAAAAGTCAGTGTTGGGTAGTGTCAATCCTCCAAATTTGTTCTTTTACTTCAATATTAAGTTGGCTATTCTGAGTCTTTTTCCTCTCCATTTAAACTTTAGAATCAGTTTATCTGTATCCACAAAGTAACTTGCTAGAATGTTGGTGAAGATTCATTTCAAGTTAAGTTTTACATATGGCATGAAGTAAGGATAATATGTGTTATTTTACTATAATTTCTATCATTACACAGTATATTTTATGCTATTCTTGGATATATTTCTATTTTATTCCATTGGTCTGTTTCTGTTTTCTTTGTACTGCCACACTGTCTTGATTATGTAGCTTTTACAGTAAGTTGTGAATTAAATGAAATTGAAGAATAATTAAGAGAAATTGACACAAGACTAAAAGGGAGAGTCCAGTGGGAGACATACTTTGAATGAAAAGGAATAGATTTTGGCACTAATAAAATAGAGCAGTTCTTGTAAAAGGTGCTGAATTACCCATCTGTTGCAAAAAGCAAGGCTTGGATGTCAGCTAAGGTGAAGCTTTTAGTTGTAATGCAGAATAAGGATAATGGCAGATCTATACTCTGAGTTCCCTAAGTAGCATTGTGTCTTAGAATTTCCTTTTATCTTTTTTCCACCCTGTGGCATTTAGGCTTAATCTTCTTTGACAGAAAGATAGTTGATGCTTTCTGGAGTTGAGCAGTTTTCCTGCTTGTGTGGTCTTTGATCTTTCCTAAGAGCTGGCACGCTACAGTCCCAGCGTGGGATTCTGTCTTAGGCAGTTCTCCACTGATGTTTTGGAAACCATGCTTTGTGTGATCATTTGGACTGGAACACACTCTCTCTCTTTCTTCATGAAAAGATGCTCAACATCACTCATTATCAGAGAAATGCAAATCAAAACCACAATGAGGTACCACTTCACACCAGTCAGAATGGCTGCGATCCAGAAGTCTACAAGCAATAAATGCTGGAGAGGATGTGGAGAAAAGGGAACCCTCTTACACTGTTGGTGGGAATGCAAACTAGTGCAGCCACTATGGAGAACAGTGTGGAGATTCCTTAAAAAACTGGAAATAGAACTGTCTTATGACCCAGCAATCCCACTGCTGAGCATACACACCAAGGAAATCAGAATTGAAAGAGACACCTGTACCCCAGTGTTCCTTGCAGCACTGTTTATAATAGCCAGGATATGGAAGCAACCTAGATATTCATCAGCAGATGAATGGATAAGAAAGCTGTGGTACATATACACAATGGAGAATTACTCAGCCATTAAAAAGAATACATTTGAATCAGTTCTAATGAGGTGGATGAAACTGGAGCCTATTATACAAGTGAAGTAAGCAGAAAGAAAAACACCAATACAGTATACTAACACATATATATGGAATTTAGAAAGATGGTAATGATAACCCTGTATGCGAGACAGCAAAAGAGACAGATATTTAGAACAGTCTTTTGGACTCTGTGGTAGAGGGCGAGGGTGGGATGATTTGGGAGAATGGCATTGAAACATGTATACTATCATGTAAGAAACAAATCGCCAGTCTATGTTCGATACAGGATACAGGATGCTTGGGGCTGGTGCACTGGGATAACCCAGAGAGATGATATGGGGAGGGTGGTAGGAGGGGAGTTCAAGATTGGGAACTCACGTACACCCATGGTGGATTCATGTCAATGTATGGCAAAACCAATACAGTATTGTAAAGTAAAAAAATAAAATAAAAAAGTTTATTTTATTGAAGTATAGTTGACTTAACAATGCTGTGTTAATTTCTGAAGTGCAATAAAGTGATTCAGTTATACATACATATACAATCTTTTTCATACTCTTTTCCATTATGCTTTATCACAGGATATTGAATATAGTTTTCTGTGCTCTACAATAGGACATTGTTGTTTATCCATTCTCTATATATAATTGTTTACTTCTGCTAATCCCAAATTTTTAATTCATCCCATCACCACCACCTCCTCCCCCCTTGGCTCCCACAAATCTGATCTCTATGTCTGTAAGTCTCTGTTTCCTAGGTAAGTTCATTAGCGTCATATTTTAGATTCCATGTATAAGTGATATCATATGGCATTTGTCTTTCTGACTTCACTTAGTGTGACAATCTCAAACTCTATGCTTGTTGCTGCATATGGCATTATTTCATTCTTTTTATGGCTGAGTAATATTTCACTGTATGTATTGTACCACATCTTTACCCATGCATCTATTGATGGACATTTAGGGTATTTTCCTGTCTTGGGTATTATAAACAGTGCTGCTATGAGGATGTGAGTGCATGTATCTTTTTTAAAAATTAAATTTTATTGAAGTATAGTCATCTTACAATGTTGTGTTAATTTCTGTTTTATGCAAAATAAACCAGCTCTTGCATGTATCTTTTGAATTATAGTTCTTCAAATATATGCCCAGGAGTGGAAGTGCAGGATCATATGGCAGCTCTATTTTTTGATTTTTAAGGAACCCCCACACTGTTCTCCATAGTGACTACACCTGTTTACACTCCCATCAACAATGTAGAAGAGTTCCTGTCTCTCTGCACCTTCTGCAGCATTTGTTGTTTGTAGCCTTTTTAGTGAGGGCCTTTCTGATACTTTATTTTAGTTTTGATTTACATTTTTCTCTAATAATTAGTGATGTTGAGCATCTTTTCATGTGCTTGTTGGCCATCTTATTGTCTTCGGAGAGATCTCTCTTTAGAAAGTCTTTTGCCCATTTTTTGATTGTGTTGTTTGTTTCTTGTTATTGAGTTGTATGAACTCTTTGTATATTTTGGTAATTAAACCCTTGTTGGTCATAAAATTGTAAGTATTTTCTCCCATTCTGTAGGGTGTCTTTTTCTTTATGATTTCTTTTGCTGTACGAAAGCTAATAAGTGTGACTGCATCCCATTTGTTTATTTTTTGCTTTTACTTCTGTTGTCTTGGGAGACTGACCTAAGAAAACATTGGTATGATTCATGTCAGAGAATATTTTGCCTATGTTCTCTTCTAGGAGTTTTATGGTATCATAACTTATATTTAAGTCTTTAAACTATTTTGAGTTTATTTTTGTGTAGAGTGAGGCAGTGTTCTAATGTCATTGATTTACATGCAGCTGTCCAACTTTCCTAACACCAGTTGCCAAAGAAACTCTTTTCTCCATTGTATATTCTTGTCTCCTTTGCCAATGTTTAATTGCCTGTAGGTATGTGGGTTTATTTTCTGGGCTCTCTATTTTACTTATCCACATATCTGTTTTTGTGGCAATACCACACCGTTTTGATTGTAGCTTTGTAGTATTGTCTGAAGTCTGGGAGGGTTATGCCTCCTACATTGTTCTTTTTCTCAGGATTGCTTTGGCAATTCTTGGTCTTATATAATTCCGTATAAATTTAGGATTATTTGTTCTAGTTCTGTGGAAAAAGTCATGGCTAATTTGATAGGGATTCCATTAAACCTGCAGATTGCTTTAAGGTAGTATGGCCATATTAACAATGTTGATTCTTCCAATCCAAGAGCATAAAGTATCTTTCCATTTCTTTAAATCATCTTCAGTTTCCTTTGTAAGTGTTTTATACTTCTCTACCTATAAGCCTTTCCTCTCCTTGGTGAAGTTTATTCTTATATTTTGTTTTGTTTTTAAAAAATATTTATTTATTTGGCTGTACTGGGTCTTAGTTTTGGCATAAGAACTCTTAATCACAGCATATGGGTTCTAGTTCATTGACCAGGGATCAAACCTGGCCCCCCTGCATTGGGAGCATGGAGAAAAGTACCTTAAGAATTTTTTTTTTTTTTTTTTGATGTGATTTTAAAAGGGATTGTGTTTTTACTTTCCTTTCTGATATTTCATTGTTAGTGAAAAGAAATGCAGCCAGTTTCTGTATGTTAATCTTCTATCCTGCTGCCTTGCTGAATTCATTTATCAGTTCTAGTGGTTTTTGTGTTGAGCCTTAAGGGTTTTTGATATATAGTATCATGATATCTGCATATAATGACAGTTTTACCTCTTCTCTTCTAGTTTGGATAGCTTTTATTTGAAAGGAATTCTTTTGATATCTGCTTATTCCCAGAAAAAAGTTACTTTTCACTCTTGTTTAAAACTTGTCCCAGATTTAGCCTATTAGCTCTTATTTTGGCATGAATGGAATGGAGGAGTTCCTATGATGGGTTTTAAATAAAGAATATAAATAATTTAAATCTTAAAAAATTATCTGACATGAATTTGGGTACCTGCCGTAGGAATAATTTAGTTCCCTTGACCTCTTTGTCAGGAGGCTGTAAGAGATGTCTTCTTGGCCCCGCCCCGTCCCCACTGGCTGGGATGCTCTGCGAGGAGACACTCTGCACCCCTGCGACCATGGCGCACCGAGGGGTGCCTGAGTGTGCGGGCTGCGGTCCGCACCCAACGCGCTGCTCACCGTGGCCCTGGGGCCCTCGAGCAGGCGCTGCGCACCGGTCCGCTCAGCTGTCGGGTCTGGAAATTCACAGAATAATAACACGAATGGGTAACAACAGAAAACGGTGTTGGAATAGTGGGAATCAGCAATTTTGTACAGGAAGCTTTGGGAGATGTTTACTGTAGTCTGCCTGAAGTTGGGACAAAATTGACAAACAAGAAGAGTTTGGTGCTTTGGAAAGTGTGAAAGCTGCTAGTGAACTCTATTCTCCTCTATCAGGAGAAGTGACTGAAGTTAATAAAGGTCTAGCAGAAAATCCAGTTCTTGTCAACAAATCTTGTTATGAAGATAGTTGGCTGATCATGATGATATTCAGTAACCCTTCAGAACTAGATGAACTAATGAGTGAAGAAGCATATAAGAAATACATAAAATCTATTGAGGAGTGAAAATGGAACCCCTAAATAAACTAGTTTGAAACAAAACAAAAAGATGTTTTCTTGGAGTATGAGATTAGATTGGATGACTTTTAAGGACCCTTCTAACTCTCTGCATTCAAGTTTTGATTAGAAGTCTCAGCTTTTTTTCTCTAATGACTTAGATTTAAAAATCTAGTCCTAACTCTAATCTTGGCACATACTAATTTACTAAAGAAATGCTGGTTAAATAAATTAATTTGCAGGAATTCTTCATGGTGTCCTGTTTTTTTCTCTTACAGTTAAAAGAGCCAAATTCCAGGGTTCACCAGGTAAGGCCAGCCTTTAATTCTTACGTACTTCTCCCCTACTTGCTATGATTTAAAAACATTCTTTCAAAAAAACATAAATGTCATTTGATTCATTGGTTAAATTAGTTAAACTCACTAAGTTCATTAAATTAATTAAAAAGTCAATATGGAAAGAGGTTGGTCAAGGGAGTGCAAAGTTATGCAAAATGAATAATTTCTGAAGATCTGATGTGTAATAATGTGTCTATGTTTAACAAATATATACTACAAATTGCTAAGAGGGTGGATCTTAAATGTTCTCAACTCACAAAACAGGAAATGGTAATTATGAGGTGGTGAGGAATGTGAATAGTCTTGATTATGGTGATTATTTCACTTTGTATTCATATACAAAATAATCAGATTGTACACGTTAAATATATACAATTTTAAATTGCCAGTTATACCTCAAAAAGTTGAAGGAAAAGAAACGATGCTTTTATAAAACATCAAAGAAATCTCTTATCAATCTAGTGAAAAGTTAGTCTCCTTACCTATTGGCCAACTTAGTTCTACTTCTCAGAAGTAACTGTTTTGAGGTTTTTATACACCTTTTCAGACTTTTTCTGTGTATTTGCATGTATACACTAATGAATCAGCTACACATGTCTTTGTGCAACCTGCATTTTTTCCAGCAACACATCATAAAAGTTTTTTCTTGGGTATGTGTGTGTATACATATATCTGGTTCTTTCTTTCAAAATGCTGTACACAGACTGTTATATTTAAAACAGATAACCAACAAGAAGCTACTGTAAAAAAAAAAAAGTATACAGAATGTTGTTGTACCCTAGATCCCTGATTGAATATGCAGGTCTTTCAGTTCTTTTGCCATAAGCAATACATCTTCTTAATGCATTTATTATTGCCTGCTTTTGAAAATGTATCTGTATGCTGGAGTCCAAAAGTAGAGAATTGCTGGGCCAAAGGTATGTATTTTAAACAAATTTCGTAGCTGCTGCCAAAGTGTGCCTCTGAAAGGTTTGCTAGCTTTTAATCAGGCCAAAAGTATATGAGTGTTTATTTTCCCAAATCCTTACCAGCATTAAATAGCATGAAATTTTTTAATCTTTGCTCATGTGAAGGTCAAAAGGGTATCTCCTTATTTTAATACACATTTTCTTAACTGAATATCAAGTTAGTTACAAAGACTTATTCTGGTTACTACTGGGGCCAGAAGGAGAGTACTGTGGATTATGGGGGAAAAGAACATACTGGTAACCCAAGAAAAATCTGAAAAACCAAACCTGGATGCAACAGGAACTAAAGCAGTTTCTGAGCCTACTGCTCTTCCAGTGGCTGCAGATTAGAACTTCTCCTTCTGAAGAGCTTTTTTGCTCTCCTTTCTCTTCCACCAGGTTTTTTATGCTTACCTGTCTTGCATATACCCCGTAATAGGTACTCCAGTGGAATTTATGTGCCTCTCCTTTGAGCTTCTTCACCAATCATTTGTCACAATTTCTCTATTTTCTGTATTGAAAATCTGTTGCGAGGGAATCATATTGGTCTCAGCTTTTGGTTAGCTCATTAATTGACTGGCTGCTTTTGGGTGGCATCTCCTTTTGATCTGGCCAGCTATGGTTGAATATGGGAAATGGAGGACAAAATCCTATGCTAAAAAACAGCTCGTTGGTATACTGCATTGCTACTACCAAATATGGATGGGAATTCCCTCACGTGGGTGGGCTTGTATCCTCATATACCTTTGATATAACTGTAATTATAATTATGGGTATAAAACTCCAATTTTTTATGATGACTCCAGTTTTTTATGATGCTTTAGAGATTTACCTTCTAATAGAAGTACATGACAGTGCCCATTTTCTTACACCTCTAACATTGGTAGTTGTTTTAAGTGATCTTTGACAATTTGAGTCAAAAATGATAGTCTTTTTTTTTCATTTTATAAAGTTATGATTAACTTCTTACATAGAAAAGTGAACTCTCAATTCAGTGTCTCTAATCATGGCTGACACAAAGGAAGTAACAAAATGGGCTGTGTTAAGTCAGGTCAGATTTCTGAGTTTTGAGATCCAGGCCACCTACCTTTGTTTGGTACTCAATTTATACTCTCAGGTTAGAGAATTTCATTTTCTCGAATCTGTGATAATATTTCTTTTTATGTAAGTTGTGCTATAGGCCAAGGTGAATAGATCGAGCTTGAAATCCATTTCCTTTATGAGGGTTTATCCTCCGTGTTTGTCATTGTAAACAACTAGAGGTAACTGTTTCCTCTTCTGCCTTCTTTTAGCACTTTTTCTCTGTGGTGCTTACTTCTTTATATATTAATTTGCATAACATCTTTTCTGTAAGACAATTAGATTATTATTTTTTCAAACTGAAAGTTGGCTATAAGGTCAACCTAGGTGGTTATGATTAATATTTTAATTAAATTAGAATAGAAAATACCAAGGTATCACATCTTGTATTTCATAAAGCTTTTGTTTTTGTTTATATGTGTATGCATGTGTGTCTGTTGGAAAAGGATAGAGTCCTTAAATTTGAAAAACACTATTATAGCTTATGCTTTTGAGAATAGTATGTGTTTTATAATTTTTTTGTACCTCTATGTTTAAAATGATACTATATTGTAGAATATATAATTTCAGTTTTTCCTTACATGTAATACTATAATTTGGACATTACTTAATTCCAAGGACTTTGTGAGATTGGATAACCATCTAAGCACTAAGTATTATATCTTTGTTTTGCATTTTTTCAAAGACAAATTTAACACATATGTGACCCTGAAAGTGCAAAATGTGAAGAGTACAACTGTAGCAGTTCGTGGCGATCAACCTTCCTGGGAACAAGATTTTATGTTGTAAGTACTTTGCAGTAGCAGCATGCCTACAGTATTTGATAATATTTCCAAGGTAATCCCATTGGACTAAACAAGTAGAGGCTAAAGATTTTGTGTATATATAAGATTTATAAAACATATTAAATATTCAAAACCACATTTTAATAGCATGTTAAGTATTCTTTTTGAAAACAAAAGAGAGGAACAAGTGCGATGTGTAGTAGGTACACACACCTACTACAGTAAAGTGATCTGCAGTTTTGTTCTTTCCCAGATTTATAATATATTTTCAGAGATGAGTTATGAATTCGAGTAAACTCTCAGTTGATGTGGGTGAAGATATACCTAGTCAGATTTACCTACTAGTCAGGATTAGCTGTAGTATAACATACTTAGTATGATATTAAACCTAACTTAATGTTTTTTCAGTTCTCACAAGGCTCCTTGAAGGAAATGGTTATGCATGTGAGGACTGTGTTTGCATTTCTAAGTCACCTGCTTTTTTTTATCTATTCAAACTGCTGTCTTTATTTTTTTTTAATTTATTTTTTAATTGGAGGAAAATTGCTTTACAATGTTTTGTTGGTTTCTGGCTGTACAATCAGCCATAATTACACATATATCTCCTCCTTCTGGAGCCTCCCCGCTTAAGTCACCTGCTTTTGAAGATAAGGACATGTGCTTTTAATCCTTTTTGTTTTATGGAGTAAAGTATTCTACCTTCATCTAATTAATAATAAAAATGAGTAAATGTTAGTTAAATTGCTTGCATATGACACAGAATTTAGTATATTATGATTGTGACTTTAAAAACTTCCTGTTTCCTTTTTTCATCTTAAATTTAAGCAATTTTTTTTTCTGATCTAGGAAAAGAAAGTAAAATATAGGCTATCATTTCGGAAGGACTGAGCCAATCACTTAGCTTCTCTGAGTGTAAAGGTCTTATCTGTAAAGGTCTGCTCTCTCACAGGGTTATACTTATTTTGGGGGAAGGTGGGCACAAGTTGGTCAAAAAGAAAATATATTAAAATTTCTGTGAAATTTGTGATTGAAGTGAAATTGTGAGTTTTATAGTGCATCTGAGACATATGATGACTCTCTTTATGGGGGATCATTCCAATCCTCTAGGCTTTTAATATGTTGCTGCTTATAGTACCACTTAGGAAACTTTATTATAATACTTAAAGGTTAAGATTATGAGGGTTTGGGCTAAGACAGTAACAGAAGGATAGATGGAAGATATTAAGGAGGTAGAACCAATACTTGTCTTGGATGATTGGATAAGTGGCATGCTATTCAACAGGACAGGACATACTATATCAGTTATGAACAAGCTTATATTTGAAGTTCTTACAGGACAGGTAGGAAGAACATTACAAAGGATAGAAACTTGAACCTGGTACTCATGGAGGAAGCCCAGGTGGGAGAAATATTTTGGTTAGTTGAAGCCATAGGCATAGATGAGAAAGCTTAGGGAGAATGTGTAGGGTGAGAAAAGGCCTGGAGTAGGGCCCGGAGAGCACCAGTATTTAAAGAGGGGACAAAGGAACTAAGAGGAGTGAATGGAGAAGAGGAAGGAGAAACGAGATAGTGGTGTCCTGGAAACTGAAGAGCTTCCAGAAGAGCTAGTGGTGTCAGATTTCTCACTGGTTGCCTCTCTCTCAAGATTATAAACTTCATTTATTCCTTCTCTGTTGTATTGACATCAGAGTGAGATCATGTGTTTCTTTCTTCACTCATGCAAAGCCAGCTATAAACAGTTTTTTCAAGTCTCTTCCTTGTTTGCCATACCACAGTTCTGGCTGTGGTATATAAACCTAGCAATCCTTCTTTCTTTTGACTTCCCTGTGGCTGTTGTAATCACTAAAATTATAACTGTTCCCAGCATGTGAAACATAACAATCATCTACAGTCTCTCATCAGCATAGTAGCATTATTCTTGTTTATTTTCCAATTTCCCATAGCACTTCCTCTTTCAGCCCTACTGTGATATGTGTGACTTTTTCTTCTGTCTCCCACCTTGAGATACTGTGTGAAGTTTCCCCCCTCTCCTTTACATGGGTTTTATTAGCTATATTACCCACCTTTCCGCTCTTGTTCCTTACTCCTCCTATCCTGCTCTTCTGTCATTGGCAATTCCATTGCTGGTCACCTGTCTCCCTTTCTCCTTTTCTTTTTTTCTCCCTGATACATTATGTGATAGTATCTAATGTTCATTTTGGTGTTTCTCATTTATCTTTAGTATTTATCTTATTTCCAGGAATAGACTGTTCATTCCTTAAGGGCAAGGAGGGCATCTTCACTTATTGTGAATTTCCTGTCCATTGAGTACTGTAGAGAAAAGAAGCTTCCCCAGAACACTGGGAATGAGGCAAAACAGAGCTCTCCGAGTTGTCTTAGTTGAGCCATCTGAGCAGATGTAGATAAGAGGCTTCTTGTAGAAGATATCTTCATTGTTTGGGCCTTATTTCCCAGAGTTCCCTGAAGAATAGATTTTCTTTTTTATCTGCTCCAAGTCAAGCTGAAAAGACCTCTGGCTATTTTTTTTTTTTTTTTTTTTTTTAGCTGTTGGCTTGAATGGGGCTTCCCTGGTGGCTCAGATGGTAAAGAATCTGCCTGCCATACAGGAGACATAGGTTTGATCCCTGGATCAGGAAGATCCCCTGGAGAAGGGAATGGCTAACCACTCCAATATTCTTGCCTGGAAAATCCCATGGACGGGGAGCCCGGACACAACTGAGTGACTGACACTAAGTTTTCACACACTTGAGATGCTATTTAGGACTTTCTTTGAGGATATTGTATATATCCCTAAGTAATTTTTCTTTTTTAAATTCAAAAGATTTGGGATTGTTAACGTTTATTTTCCAAAGCTGATCAGTTAATTAGGCTGAATGAAATGGTGTGCAAAAGCTACCTTTCCCCATGGTGAATGCCCTAACATAGTAACTGGGTATAGTTACCTACTTTTTGGTTTTGAGCAGCTCTCCAGATAGCTTGGAAGTTTCTTGAGAGAGGAACTAGGTCCTGTATTGTGTGTCTTTCCCAAAGTACCAAGCCATATGTATTGTATATGCTCAGGGAAATTACATTAAACGAAAAAATTGAACTCAGTTCTTTTCTATTCTGTTGTATAAAAGGGACAAATTTTCTCTGCTTTACTTGTCTTCAACATGCTTGATATGAATTTTACAGCTATAATGCCACATCCCAAACTAGTGAATCTAAGAATATGTATCTTAATAGTACAACAGGGAAGCCAAGCTCTCTCTCAAGCACAGACTCAAAACTTCATGTGATGAATAGCTGTTGTTTTTCTAAGAATTCCATTGTGCTTTTCCTGCTGGAATTGGCTTTTACTCATCTGTCTTGCATTTCCCCACAAATAAATTTGTGCTTCCATAGGAGCTTTCTGGAGAATGTTTTTTAGCGTTAACATAAGGGTTTGCTTGTTTCATCGTAAGTCCGTAATTATTTTTGAGTTAGCCCTTCCTAACTGATATTCTTCCATATATGGCGCTTGCTTCTGTTTAGTTGTCGTCTGGCTCTTTCTAGTTTCTTTTCAAATATTTTTTCCTAGTTATTATTATAGGAAAATCTTGTGTTTATTATCTTGTGATCATTTCATTTATAAGTAACAGTGCCTGCTTTAACTGATAATGACTACTGGGTTCTGCAGGGACTGAGTGGTGTGAACTAGCACACTCTAGCGTCCCTCACTTGCCTCACCCCATGTTCCCAACAGGATTAGATGTTCTCAGGGGCCCTTTTACTTTTTCTTCAACCTCTGTTCATATATCTGGTAAAGAAGCCTTACTTTTTCCTCAAAGATTCCTGTCAATTCAGTTCATTTCAGTCGCTGAGTCGTATCCGACTCTTTGCGACCCCATGGACTGCAGCAAGCCAGGCCTCCCTGTGCATCACCAACTCCCGGAGTTTACTCGGATTCACGTCCATTGAGTCGGTGATGCAATCCAACCATCTCATCCTCTGTCATCCTCTTCTCCTCCCATCTTCAATCTTTCCCAGCATCAGGGTCTTTTCCAATGAGTCATTTCTTCATATCAGATGGCCAAAGTATTGGATTTCAGCTTCAGCATCAGTCCTTCCAATGACCACTCAGGACTGATTTCCTTTAGGAGGGACTGGTTGGATCTCCTTGTAGCCCAAGGAACTCTCAAGAGTCTTTTCCAACATCACAGTTCAAAAGGATCAATTCATCAGCACTCAGCTTTCTTCATAGTCCAACTCTCACATCCATACATGACTACTGGAAAAACCATAGCTTTTCCTAGACGGATCTTTTTTGGCAAAGTAATGTCTCTCCTTTTTAATATGCTGTCAAGGTTGGTCATAAATTTTCTACCAAGGAGTAAGCGTCTTTTAATTTCATGGCTGCAGTCACCGTCTGCAGTGATTTTGGAGCCCAAAGAAATAAAGTCTGTCACTGTTTCCATTGTTTCCCCATCTATTTGCCATGAAGTGATGAGACTAGATGCCATGATCTTAGTTTTCTGAATGTTGAGTTTTAAGCAAACTTTTCCACTCTCCTCTTTCCCGTTCATCAAGAGGCTCTTTAATTCTTCTCTTTCTGCCATAAGAATGGTGTCATCTACATATCGAGGTTATTGATATTTCTCCCGGAAATCTTGATTCCAGCTTGTGCTTCTTCCAGCCCAGCGTTTCTCACGATGTAATCTGCATATAAGTTAAATAAGCAGGGTGACGATATACCACCTTGATGTATTCCTTTCCCTATTTGGAAGCAGTCTGTTGTTCCATGTCCAGTTCTAACTGTTGCTTCCTGACAGTCATACAAATTTCTCAAGAGGCAGGTCAGGTGGTCTGGTATTCCCATCTCTTGAAGAATATTCCACAGTTTGTTGTGATCCACATAGTCAAAGGCTTTGGTATAGTCAATAAAGCAGAAATAGATGTTTTTCTGGAACTCTCTTGCTTTTTCCATGATCCAGCGGATGTTGGCAATTTGATCTCTGGTTCCTCTGCCTTTTCTAAAACCAACTTGGACATCTGGAAGTTCATGGTTCACGTATTGCTAAAGCCTGGCTTGGAGAATTTTGAGCATTACCTTACTAGCCTGTCAGATGAGTGCAATTGTGTGGTAGTTTGAGCATTCTTTGGCATTGCCTTTCTTAGGGATTGGAATGAAAACTGACCTTTTCCAGTCCTGTGGCCACTGCTGAGTTTTCCAAATTTGCTGGCATATTGAGTGCAGCACTTTCACAGCATCATCTGTTAGGATTTGAATAGCTCAACTGGAATGCCATCATGTCCACTAGCTTTGTTTGTAGTGATGCTTCCTAAGGCCCATTTGACTTTGCATTCCAGGATGTCTGGCTCTAGGTGAGTTATCATACCATCATGATTATCTGGGTTGTGAAGATCTATTTTGTATTTTTTGTTCTTCTGTGTATTCTTGACCCTGCTTTGCTGGGGTCTAGCCCCGGTGGATCCAGGGAACTCGAAGGGGAGATGGCGTCGGTGAGGAAAACTTATTTATTATTAATATAAGATTAGATTAGGAAATAATAGTATAGTAGGAAAATTTAGATGGAGAAAAGAAGGCTGAATAACTTGGTTTATGTGGAAAGCCAATAAAGTTCCAGACAAGGAGCTTGTACCATCTACGTTAGGCCACTGGCCTCCGTTTGACTATCGGAGAGTGCCCTGCCCTGGGCTCTCTCTCTTACGGATCTTAGCAGCCGGGACAGGTAAGTAGACATGGCGAGCCTCCACGCCCCAGATGGGAATTCAGCCAGAAATTAGAGAAAATAAGAGACACGGGGGAAACCAGTCCTTCCAATAATTGGCTCCTTCCAATGACTGGCCCCTTCCAAGGACTGGCCCCTCCTCTATTATCTTAGAAGGGCCTTTTACACCTTTTTGATTGTACATAGACATCAGCATTAGCAGCCCAAAAACCAGGCTTTCTATTTGCATACCCTCCCATATACAAAAGGTCTCAGGTGGTTTACATTATCTTCTGGCCAAGAGGCCTGTTAATATTTTTATGGCTCTCTTCCTGGGTAATTGTCTATCAACCAGAAAACTCCTTTTCCCTAGAAGTGTTTTTTCTTTACTCTGCATTACCTTCAAAATACTAAATAAAGTTACATTTCTGTAGAAAAAAGGTGCAGTGAGTTATAACAAAGAAAGTACTTAACTCAAAGATCTAATATTGCTAACACCAGGTCTACTACCTGTTTTTCTATATACCAACTATATCTTACAAATAAAAATTTGGCAGCAAGTATTGGCTCAACAAGTGAAATCTTTAATCAGTCCTATTCCAATGATTATGACTCCTCAGAAGCCCCTACAATCCTAGGATGTTTTAAGCTTCCTGTGCCTCCCGCAGTCGAGAGGCCTCAAACAATCACATGTGCAGCTGTACGCATCCTGCAGGCAGGCTAGAAAGCCATCAGAGAGGTTTTTGGATTGAAACACCCTTTCAAATGCTTTTCTAGAGAATGTCAGAAGAGTGAAAAAGCAGGCAGATTCTTATTTTGGGGTGGTACATGCTCAGGAAATGCCAGGGAGAAAAACCTGAGATCTGAGTCATTCTTGCCCATCAAATCACTGCCACATGACCATGTCACGGGTGGGATTCCTCACGCTGGCTTCCAGCACTGCTTCTTAATATCTTCTGCTTCTGTTAGGTCCATACCATTTCTTTCCTTTATTGTGCCCATGTTTTTATGAAATGTTCTGTTGGTATCTCTGATTTTCTTGAAGAGATCTCTGGTCTTTCCCATTCTGTTGTTTTCCTCTTATTTCTTTACACTGATCACTGAGGAAGGCTTTCTTATCTCTCCTTACTGTTCTTTGGAACTCTGCGTTCAAATGAGTATTTGCTTTTTGCTTCTCTTCTTTTCACAGCTATTTGTAGGGCCTCCTCAGACAGCCATTTTGCTTTTTTGGATTTCTTTTTCTTGGGGATGGTCTTGGTCCCTGTCTCTTGTACAGTGTCATGAACCTCCATCTGTAGTTCATCAGGCACTTTGTCTATCAGATCTAATCCCTTGAATCTATTTCTCAATTCCACTGTATAATCGTATGAGGAAGGCTTTCTTATCTCTCCTTACTGTTCTTTGGAACTCTGCGTTCAAATGAGTATTTGCTTTTTGCTTCTCTTCTTTTCACAGCTATTTGTAGGGCCTCCTCAGACAGCCATTTTGCTTTTTTGGATTTCTTTTTCTTGGGGATGGTCTTGGTCCCTGTCTCTTGTACAGTGTCATGAACCTCCATCTGTAGTTCATCAGGCACTTTGTCTATCAGATCTAATCCCTTGAATCTATTTCTCAATTCCGCTGTATAATCGTAAGGGATTTGATTTAGGTCATACCTGAATGGTCTAGCAATTTTCCCTACTTTCTTCAATTTAAGTCTGAATTTGGCAATAAGGAGCTCATGATCTGAGCCACAGTCAGCTCCTGGTCTTGTTTTTGTTGACTGTATAGAGCTTCTCCATCTTTGGCCGCAAAGAATATAATCAATCTGATTTCGGTGTTGCCCATCTGGTGATGTCCATGTGTAGAGTCTTCTCTTGTGTTGTTGGAAGAGGGTGTTTGCTGTGACCAGTGCGTACTCTTGCAAAACTCTGTTAGCCTTTGCCCTGCTTCATTCTGTACTCAAAGGCCAAATTTGCCTGTTATTTCAGGTGTTTCTTGACTTCTTACTTTTGCATTCCAGTCCCCTATAATGAACAGGATATCTTTTTTGGGTGTTAGTTCTAGAAGGTCTTGTAAGTCTTCATAGAACCAACAATTTCAGCTTCTTCAGCATTACTAGTCAGGTCATAGACTTGGATTACAGTGATACTGAATGGTTTTCCTTGGAAACAAACAGAGATCATTCTGTTATTTTTGAGATTGCATCCAAGTACTGCATTTCGGACTCTTGTTGACTATGATGGCTGCTCCATTTCTTTTCTAAGGGATTTTTGCCCACAGTAGTAGATATAATGGTGATGAGTTAAATTCACCCATTCAGACCATTTTAGTTTGCTGATTCCTAAAATGTTGATGTTCATTCTTGACACTTCCTGTTTGACCACTTCCAATTTGCCTTGTTCATGGGCCTAACATTCCAGGTTCCTATGCAGTATTGCTCTATACAGCGTCAGGCTTTACTTCTATCACCAGTCCCATCCACAACTGGGTGTTGTTTTTGCTTTGGATCCATCTCTTCATTCTTTCTGGAGTTATTTCTCTACTGATCTCCAGTAGCATATTGGGCATCTACCATCCTGGGGAGTTCATCTTTTAGTGTCCTATCTTTTTGCCTTTTCATACTGTTCATGGGGTCCTCAAGGCAAGAATACTGAATGGTTTGCCATTCCCTTCTCCAGTGGACCACATTTTGTCCAGAGGTATAACTTGAGGGCAGTGCTAGTATTATAATAAAACATATGAAATTATTGCTTAAGTTCAGAGACTATGCAGACACTGCTGGCAGTAATGCTCTCATTCTTCTTGTGAAACTGTGTTAGTCTACCTATGATTGTAGCTCCAAGGGAGAAGGGACAGATTGACAGAGGAAACTTTCTGTGCATACCTACGTATGTGTCTAGGAACACAGAGAGTGGTTGAAGCATCTGGGACATTTTGACTTTTTCCTGATGACAGGCTCCTGATGAGGTTTAGCAAAACAAATATCTCTATTTCTTTTATATTACCTGGTTTTCTAAAAAAAGGGCTTTCTTCTTTCCTTTAGTGAGATTAGTCGCCTGGACCTGGGTCTAAGTGTGGAAGTATGGAACAAGGGACTGATCTGGGACACCATGGTGGGGACTGTGTGGATTGCACTGAAGACGATTCGTCAGTCAGATGAGGTCAGTCAATGCATTGCCCCTTTGGAGGTATTGCTCTAGCCCTTGCTTCTCCTCACCCTAGCTCCATTCAGCTAATGTTCATCCATATATTTCAGATTTTTCTGTCCCGTTTCTAACCAGGACATAATACCTGCTTATTCCTAATGTCACCCAGAGGTTCAGGAGATTTTATTTCAATTGGCCTTCCCTCTGCCCTGTGACTGAACTTAGGGATGCCAGAGTACCTTTTTAGCCTTGTCAGGGAGTTCACCCCTCTGTGTACTCTGTGCATGGTGGTGTGGGTGTGTGTAGGATCGGCAAGGTGAAGGAGAGGAGTGCGAGGGAAGGGAAAAAGGAGAGAGAGAGAGAGTTTGTGTGTGTGTGAGAGAGCGAGAATTTCCTTTAAGACACTGTTCTGAGATGAGTCCCATCAAACTTTGTTAGCCAGCTCTTTGAGTCACCGATCCTAGGGACCTGATTTCAGTCTTCCTTCTTCTACTTATAGCTTCCCTTGTGGCTCAGCTGGTAAAGAATCCCCCTGCAATGTGGGAGACCTGGGTTCGAACCCTGAGTTGGGAAGATCTCCTGGAGAAGGCAAAGGCTACCCACTCCAGTATTCTGGCCTAGAGAATTCCATGGACTGTATAGTCCATGGGGTCACAAAGAGTTGGACACGACTGAATGACTTTCACTCATTCATTCTTCTACTTACAGCCCTATTAGAGTTTAAGGAACTACAGGTTTGGCAATTGGTATTCACACTTGACTTCATACAGTATTTTCAACACTGAATTTCTACTGCACTTTACCAGATGAGAATGTAACTCAGCATCATTTCCTGTGTCAATGACTTTGAATATTTTCACTGTGGCTCCAGTTCAGGTCAGCTTAACTAGTGATGTTACTAGCTCTTTAGCGATTAGAAGTAGTGATGCATTAAGTGACATAGTCATTAAGAATCATACAAATTAAATATTGATCCATGGGGCTGCTTTGTTTTTGAGTTTAGTGCTCTGGAAATTCTATCCTCAATGGGCTGGCAGAAAGCTGAGCACAGTGAAAACTGCCTTCCCACCAGAGAGAGGGGACAGAAGCCACCCACAGCAGAGGCAGGTAGTGAGACTCTAGTGTGTTTGCCTCATTAGGATATGTGAGTGGCCCTCAGAAGCTCTCTGACAGGAATAATGAGAGGAAAACACCTGGCGTTTAACCAAGAGAGAGCCTGAAATAGTGAAGTTTAATCTTAGATCTCTGTTTTCTAGGAGGGGCCTGGGGAATGGTCCACGTTGGAGGCAGAGACATTAATGAAAGATGATGAAATCTGTGGAACTAAAAACCCAACTCCCCATAAAATTTTGCTTGATACAAGATTTGAGTTGCCTTTTGGTGAGTCTGATTTAAAAAACCATTTAATGCTTTTTACATTTAAAGCTGTTTGAAGTTGTTTCTAGTTGTTTTATTACTGTGTCTTTTGTCAGCTGTTCTCCTTCAGGGCATTCTGTTTTCTGTTCTCTTCCCTGTAACACCGAGCTCGGGTCTGTGCAAAGTAAAGTCTAGAATGTTGCTCATTAAAGAGTCCACACTAAAAGCGTTCAAGTCATTTAGTTTCTTATTAACCATTTCTTATGATGACTTATGAAATACTTGTCAGAGAATATCAATGACTTATTCTTTTGATAATATTTTCACATTTATTGTCTTGAAGTTAATATATACCCTATGATTTGACAATTTAAACGTTAAAGTAGCACTAATAGAATAATAATTTTAAAAAATCACACAAAAATACATATTCATTGTAAAAATTTAGATAGTATGGGAATGTATATGGATAGAAAATTAAGTCTCTCTTCCTGCCCCCTTTGACTTCTTTTGCATTCCCCAGAAATAAACTGTTGACTTGCTTGTGTCTTGATCTAGGCACAAGAAATTTCTTCTCTAGAAATTTATTTTGACAAATTTCAGTCATACTTTATGTAGTATATATGGTGATAGTGTTGTATAAAGCATGTTATCTTGGACATCATTTCATGTTATACTTATCTATCTTGCTGATCTCAATAGTTTCTTTATATCATAAATTAAGCAGTCCTTTTTCTGTTGCAGTCATTTATTGATTGACATGTAGGTTTCCAGTTTTTTTTAAATATATATGCTGCTATAATGAACAGCTTTATCTGTACCCATTTATGAGTCTAAGAGAAATTCTTTAAAGTAGCATTTAAGGAATAGATAAAAAGATAGTTCATTGTTACTTTTCATAGTACTGCCAAGTTGCTTGTGTTAAAGAAAAAAGGATTGTGCCAGTTTATATTGCTACCAACTATGTCTTAAGTGTCTTTTTTCTACACATCTTTGCCAACATTTTGTAACTTCCCAATTTTTAAACATTGGTACCTTGTTTAATTTACTTTTAACTTTTTTCAGTTTTAATTTTGACTGTTTACTGATAGTCATGTATACTCTTGTTGTTGCAGATATCAGTCTGTTTTTATCTTGTACCTTCTGGTGATTTGAGCAAAAATGGCATGATTTTCCAGTAAGCTCTGAAATAATAAACTCAGAACAACTATTACTTTACAAAAAACAGAAAGGAAGACTCTCTTACATATCTGTAGGCCTAGTTTCAGGTGAAGAGAAAAACAGTTGTAGTTCTTGCTTATAGCTTAGTTGCTTGTATTCTTAGTGCTGTGTTCTTAGCTGTACCTAGTCTGGAATGGAGTTTGTCTTGTTGAATTGGGAGCGAGGTGGGTAGGGAAGGATCTTGGTTCAAACACACCACTTAAAGTTGTAGTTGATTTTCTTGAATATATGTTTCTTCTTCTTCTGTATGCTCTTAGGACCATTTCTAGAGACTTTCAGTTCAGTTCAATTGCTCAGTCATGTCTGACTCTTTGTGACCCCATGGACTGCAGCATGCCAGGCCTCCCTGTCCTCCAACTTTTTCACTCTTCTCTAACTTTCATCAAAAGGCTCTTTACTTCCTCTTCACTTTCTGCTATAAGGGTGGTATCATCTGCATATCTGAGGTTATTGATAATTCTTTCTGCAGTTGATTGCAGCTTGTGCTTTATCCAGCTCCACATTTCGCATGATGTACTCTGCATATAAGTTAAATAAGCAGGGTGACAATGACGTACTCCTTTCCCAATTTGGAACCAGTCCATTATTCCATGTGCAGTTCTAACTGTTGCTTCTTGACCTACATACAGATTTCTCAGGAAGCAAGTAAGGTATTCCCATCTCTTGAAGAATTTTCCACAGCTGTTGTGATGCACACAGCCAAAGGCTTTAGTGTAGTCAATGAAGCAGGTGTGTTTCTGGAATTCTCTTACTTTTTCTATGATTCACCAGATGTTCTCAATTGGATCTCTAATTCCTCTGCCTTTTCAAAATCCAGCTTGAAGATATGAAAGTTCTTAGTTCACATACTGTGAAGCCTATCTTTGAGAATTTTGAGCATTACTTTACTAGCGTGTGAGATGAGTGCAATTGTGTGGTAGTTTGAGCATTCTTTGGCATTGCTTTTCTTTGGGATTGGAATGAAAACTAACCTTTTCTAGTCCTGTGGCCACTCTGTGTTTTCCAAATATGCTGGCATATTGAGTGTAGCACTTTCACAGCATCATCTTTTAGGATTTGAAATAGCTCAGCTGGAATTCCATCGCCTCCAGTAGCTTTGTTTCTAATGATGCTACCTAAGGCCCACTTAACTTAACACTTCAGGATGTCTGTTCTAGGTGAGTGATCACACCATCGTGGTTATCTGGGTCATTAAGATCTTTTTTGTATAGTTCTTCTGTGTGTTCCTGACTTCCCTGGGGGCTCAGATGGTAAAGCGTCTGCCTACAATGTGGGAGGCCCAGGTTCAATCCCTGGGTCGGGAAGATCCCTGGAGAAGGAAATGGCAACCCACTCCAGTATTCTTGCCTGGAAAATACCATGGACGGAAGAGCCTGGAAGGCTACAGTCCATGTGGTCACAAAGAGTCTTCTACTTCTAGAGACTTTAAATGGTATTTTTTTAAAGTATGTTCAGTTTCTCTAGGAAATAGATCTGTGGAGCTCCTCACACTGTCATGCTAGAAATTGGTCAGTCCACTTCTCATTGCATTTTAAGCAAGCATTCCTCTTTCAAAACTGCATCATTATATTGTGTCATAGGGAGAAATATACATTTCTTTCAAGATTTTATTTCATGAGAGCACTTGGATAGTTTATTTTGGTATCTATAATATTTGCTTGGCACATAATAGGTGCCTAATAAGTTTTTTTGAATAAACATTAAGTAGAATCTCAGATAAGTGTCTTTGTGAGTTAATGTAAATGTGCTAATAAGGTTTTGTCTCTATGATAACCATGTTTGGATATAGTTTTTAAAAACTTAAAGGATCCTTCCTAAGGAAGAATTTGGCTTGTAGCATGCCATATTTCAGCAAAGGAATTTTCCTTTGGATAATTCAGAAACCTGTGAAATATTCTATTAAATTTTATACCATCATCTTTTAAAAATGCTAACTTTTAATTTTTAAAATCATGTTGTAAGTTCAGAAAATACAGGTGTACAAAAAGACAAAGATTTCTTACAATCTCATTTACTAGATATTTTTTTACATATTATGTTTTTATGTTTTTTCAATATACATATACAGTTTTTCCTATAAAATAGCACTGTATATTATTTTGAGGTGTTTTATATATTAATTACATAATTATAATATTAATGTTATATAAAATGTGTTTCAGTGGTCATTTGCATTTAGTGTATGAATGCACAATAATAGTAAAAATAGCATTTGTTGATCAGTAACTGTGTGCCTGTGGGTGTATCCTAAGCATTTACATCTGTTATCTCATTTAATCTTCACTTTAGTCCTTTGCGGTAGACCCAACTATTAGTTCCATTTTAGAGATGAGGAAACAGGGGCACAAAGTATTTAAATCTTTTGCCCGAGATCATTTGGGTAGTTAAGTGGTAAAGTTAATTTTGAGATGATTTGGCTCCAGAGCCTGGGCTTTTAATTTAAACTAATATATATTTAACCACTCCTCTTGTTGGGTACTTTGATTGTTCTAAGTTTGTACTATTAAATAGTACTGCAATAACCATCCTTGTAGCTCTATATTTTTTCTTCTTAAAACTATTTTGAGCAGTGAGGCAGTAATACATGTACCATGGTTTAAAAACTACCCAGTAAAAATTAGGTCTCCCTCACAAATCAGTTACCTTTTTTCATTATAGGCTACCACAGTTAATACTTGTGGATCTTTCCAGGCTCAGTCTTTGAATTTATAAGCATATATTTAAATAAGATGCAAAAATCCTTAACAAAATTTTAGCAATCAGAATCCAACAACACATTAAAAAGATCATACACCATGACCAAGTGGGCTTTATCCCAGGGATGCAAGGATTCTTCAATATCCGCAAATCAATCAATGTAATACATCACATTAACAAACTGAAAAATAAAAACCATATGATTATCTCAATAGATGCAGAGAAGGCTTTCGACAAAATTCAACATCCATTTATGATAAAAACTCTTCAGAAAGCAGGAATAGAAGGAACATACCTCAACATGATAAAAGCTATATATGACAAACCCACAGCAAACATTCTTCTCAATGGTGAAAAATTGAAAGCATTTCCCCATCTCCTTTTGAAAACACAAATAGTACATATTCTAACACATCTGCTGTCCTTTGCTGTTTTCTACTTAGCAGTGTATGTATCTTGGTGAATTGTTCTACATCAGAACATACAGACCTGCAGCACAGCAGCTCTGCCTCCCCTCTCACTTCCTTTTAACACATGCAGAGTACACTATTTTATGGATGGGGAGTGCTGAACAAATTAGGTAGTAAATTACTCGAAGGTTTTATTGTAAGACTTGGAAATAGTGTCACCAATTGCTGAAGAGTAAGTAGTTTGAGGGGAAGGAGGTGAAATTTTGCCTAGGAAGGACAAAGGAGAAAGGGCTGTATTTGATTTCTTCTTGTGGACTGCTAGAAAGTGTACCTGTTTAAATGTCACCAAAGCTGACCTGATCCATATTTTGTCTCAGACTGGTTTCTCTTTTGTGCTGAATATATGGATATTTGATGTTTTTAAAAAATGTTTATTTTTTGGAAGTTGTTATATTCAATCTTAAATATATAGAAAAAGGCTATGTGTATCATTTTTCTTTGCTCCTTTTTTTGTTGTGGTAGAATACACATAACATAAAATTAAGTACCTCAGCCATTTAAAATATACAGTTCAGTGATGTGAATACATTCCTAATGTTGGGCAGCTGTCACCAACTATTCATATCCATAACTCTTTTCATCTTGCAAAACTAAAGCTCTCTACCCATTAAACAATAACTCCCCATTCTCCTCTGCCCCTAGCCCCTGGCAACTGCCATTCTTTCTGTCTCTGATTTTGACTACTCTAAGTACGTTGTATAAGTGGATTCATACAGCGTTTGGCTTTTTTGTGTGTAACTGGTTTATTTCACTTAGCCTAGTATCCTCAAGGTTTACCTATGTTGTAGTATATATCAGAATTTCCTTGCTTTTTAAGGCTAAATAATATTTCCTAGTATGTATATATCACATTTTTCTTATCTATTCATTCATTGATGGATACTTGGGTCGCTTCCACATTTTAACTATTGTGAATAATGTTGCTATGAACATTCATATTTCTGCCAAAAAACTGGGATTTTTAATAGCGACTATGTTGAATCTACACTTGATACTACACTTGATCTTAGCCAAAAGGCCGAGAAGCGATAAAGGAAATGGCAACCCACTCCAATGCTCTTGCCTAGAGAATCCTAGGGACGGGGGAGCCTGGTGGGCTGCCGTCTCTGGGGTTGCACAGAGTCAGACACGACTGAAGCTACTTGGCATGTTGAATCTATAATTACTCTGGGTCTTATTGACATCTGCATGATTTTAAGTCTTCTGATCCGATGGGAATAATGATATATTATTTCAGCTTTTGTGAAAATTCAAGATAATGTTTATGGCAAGAACATGTAAAACTAGTCCATCACTACCACAATTCTAACTTAGGTCATTTAATAAAGTATTATCTACCTATGATTAAATTATTAACCTTGTAATATGGCTTCTTATTTTTTTGTGATAGATATCCAGAAGAGGAAGCTAGATATTGGACCTACAAATTGGAGCAAATCAATGCCTTGGGACCTGACAATGAGGTAGGAACTGTTTTTACAATGTGAAAGTGGAAGTCACTCAGTCGTGTCCGACTCTTTGTGACCCCATGGACTCTACAGTCCACAGAATTCTCTAGGCCAGAATACCAAATTGAGTAGCCTATCCCTTCTTCAGCAGATCTTCCTGACCCAGCAGGTGAACCAGGGTCTCCTGCACTGCAGGCAGATTCTTTACCAGCTGAGCCACCAGGGAAGCCCAGGAATACTGGAGTGGATAGCCTTTCCCTTCTTCAGGGGATCTTCCCAACCCAGGAATTGAACTGGGGTCTCCTGCATTGCAGGCAGATTCTTTACCAGCTGAGCCACCAGGGAAACTTACAATGTGAAGAGTGTCTGTTTAGGACACTTTAAGGGAGTGACTCGGGAACATGCTAAAGAATGAAATAAACTGTATTAAAGAAAAAAACATAGCTAAAAGATTGCCTGTTATTGGAAAGATCTATCCATTTTCTCTTTTCTTCCCATTGTCCCCCAGGAGTGGCTGAATTGGCACTAGTCTGACTCTAGACTGTTGGGAAGCAAGCTTATACTAGGGAATCTGTCCTCTTGCAACCCAGATGGGCAGAAGGCTTTTTTCCAGCTCATTCCCAGATTTTTGGATATGTATCCTTATTTATGTGCTGTTGTTTAAACTACCACATTGCTTAGTTCCTCTGTCCTAACTTATTTCCAGAGATGAGGTTGGTGCACAGAATAGAACACAGTCAGCTCAGTATGGGCCATTAGGAACGGGGAATGTTTTTGTTGGTGGTAGTAGAGGGAAAAGGTAAGTTTTTTACTTAGGACATGCTGGGCTATTAGAGCCTTTGTCTTATTAGACAGAGGTAGAATTTGGAGTTGTTGTTGAGTCTTTAAGTCGATTCCGACTCTGAGACCCCATGCACTGTAGTATGCCAGGCTTCCCTGTCCTTCACCAACTCCCGGAGCTTGCTCAAATCATGTTCATTGAGTCGGTGATGCCATGCAACTATCTCATCCTCTGTTGCCCCTTCTCCTCCTGCCTTCAGTCTTTCCCAGCATCAGAGTCTTTTCCGATGAGTCAGTTCTTCACATCAGGTGGCCAAAGTATTGCCGCTTCAGCTTCAGCACAAGTCCTTTCAATGAATATTCAGGGTTGATTTCCTTTATTATTATTTTTTTGTATTTCTTTTTTAAATTTAAATTTATTTATTTTAATTGGAGGCTAATTACTTTACAATGTTGTATTGGTCCTGCCACATATAAACATGAATCCACCACGGGCGTACACATGTTCCTGATCCTAAACCGCCCTCCCACTTCCTTCCCCATACCATCCCTCCGGGTCGTCCCAGTGCACCAGCCCCAAGCATCCTGTATTGAACCTGGACTGGTGATTCGTTTCTTATATGATATTATACATGCTTCAGTGCCATTCCCCCAAATCATCCCACCCTCTCCCTCTCCCACAGAGTCCAAAAGACTGTTATATACACCTGTGTCTCTTTTGCTGTCTCGCATACAGGGTTATTGTTACCATCTTTCTAAATTCCATATATATGTGTTAGTATGCTATATTGGTGTTTTTCTTTCTGGCTTACTTCACTATGTACAATAGGCTCCAGTTTCATCCACCTCATTAGAACTGATTCAAATGTATTCTTTTTAATGGCTGAGTAATTCTCCATTGTGTATATGTACCACAGCTTTCTTATCCATTCATCTGCTGATGGACATATAGGTTGCTTCCATGTCCTGGCTATTATAAATAGTGCTGCGATGAACATTGGGGTACACATGTCTCTTTCAGTTCTGGTTTCCTCAGTGTGTATGCCCAGCAGTGGGATTGCTGGGTCATAAGGCAGTTCTGTTTCCAGTTTTTTTAAGGAATCTCCACACTGTTCTCCATAGTTGCTGTACTAGTTTGCATTCCCACCAACAGTGTAAGAGGGTTCCCTTTTCTCCACACCCTCTCCAGCATTTATTGCTTGTAGACTTTTAAGTGCCATTCCCCCAAATCATCCCACCCTCTCCCTCTCCCACAGAGTCCAAAAGACTGTTATATACACCTGTGTCTCTTTTGCTGTCTCGCATACAGGGTTATTGTTACCATCTTTCTAAATTCCATATATATGTGTTAGTATGCTATATTGGTGTTTTTCTTTCTGGCTTACTTCACTATGTACAATAGGCTCCAGTTTCATCCACCTCATTAGAACTGATTCAAATGTATTCTTTTTAATGGCTGAGTAATTCTCCATTGTGTATATGTACCACAGCTTTCTTATCCATTCATCTGCTGATGGACATATAGGTTGCTTCCATGTCCTGGCTATTATAAATAGTGCTGCGATGAACATTGGGGTACACATGTCTCTTTCAGTTCTGGTTTCCTCAGTGTGTATGCCCAGCAGTGGGATTGCTGGGTCATAAGGCAGTTCTGTTTCCAGTTTTTTTAAGGAATCTCCACACTGTTCTCCATAGTTGCTGTACTAGTTTGCATTCCCACCAACAGTGTAAGAGGGTCCCTTTTCTCCACACCCTCTCCAGCATTTATTGCTTGTAGACTTTTAGATCACAGCCATTTTGACGGGCGTGAAATGGTACCTCATTGTGGTTTTGATTTGCATTTCTCTGATAATGAGTGACGTTGAGCATCTTTTTATGTGTTTGTTAGCCATCCGTATGTCTTCTTTGGAGAAATGTCTGTTTAGTTCTTTGGCCCATTTTTTGGTTGGGTCATTTATTTTTCTGGAATTGAGCTGCATAAGTTACTTGTTCTGGAATTGAGCTGCATAAGTTACTTGTATATTTTTGAGATTAGTTGTTTGTCAGTTGCTTCATTTGCTATTATTTTCTCTCATTCTGAAGGCTGTCTTTTCACCTTGCTGTAGTTTCCTTTGTTGTGCAGAAGCTTTTAATTTTAATTTGGTCCCATTTGTTTATTTTTGCTTTTATTTCCAATATTCTGGGAGGTGGGTCATAGAGGATCCTGCTGTGATTTATGTCAGAGAGTGTTTTGCCTATGTTCTCTTCTAGGAATTTTGTAGTTTCTGGTCTTATGTTTAGATCTTTAATCCATTTTCAGTTTATTTTTGTGTATGGTGTTAGAAAGTGTTCTAGTTTCATTCTTTTACAAGTGGTTGACCAGTTTTCCCAGCACCACTTGTTAAAGAGATTATCTTTTCTCCATTGTATATGATTTCCTTTAGAATTTGGAGTGTGAGGGTATATTTTTGTGGAAATGACTGGTAAGCAACCTCCTGACAGAATCTGAAGCTCAGGATTGGATGAGGTCAGGCATAGAGTTTGGATTTATTAACATATTTGTAGCAATTGAAGTCATAAGAATAGAAGCACAGACTCAGGTAAAGTAGGTAGAAAGAGTATTGAAGAATAGAGACAAAACTTTGGGAAACATCAAAGATAGAATCTTGAGAAACAAAGAAGTCTGAGGAAGAGCTTCCTAAAAGAGAGTGCGTGCTAAGTCACTTCAGTTGTCTTACTCTTTGCGATGCTATGGACCACGGCCCACCAGGCTCCTCTGCCAAGGGATTTTCCAGGCAAGAGTACTGGAGTGAGATGTCATGCCTTCCTCCAGAGAACCAGAAAAGGTTTTCAGAACAAAGAAAAAGAGTTTTAAGGCAGAAATTCTTGACAGAAATTCAAGAGTGATTTGATGAGTATGTTGGTTTCCCAGGGCTGCCAAAAGAAAGTAACACATACTGGGTGACTTACAATAACAGAAATGTATTCTCTCATGCAGTTCTGGAGGCTAAAATTGTGACATCAGTTTTGGTGGGATCAGTTTCTGCTGGGGACTTTGGAAAGAACCTGTTCCATGCTTCTCTTCTAGTTTCTAGTGCTTCCTAGCAGCCTTTGCTGTTCCTTTGTTTGTCAGACATGTTATTTCAGTCTCTGTCTCCATTGTTACATGCCTTCCTGTGTTGTCTGCCTGGCCTCATAAAATATTCTCTCTTTTTCTGTCTGTATTCAAATTTCCATTCATTTTTTGGGGATAGCAGTCATTGGATTAACTTCGATTACATCTGCAGGGAGTCTATTTCCAAATAAGGTTGCATTCGTAAGTACTGAGGCTTAGGAGTTCACAACATACCTTTCTTTCTTTTTAAAAAATATTTATTTGATTGTGCCAAGTCTTAGTTGCTGCATGTGGGATCTAGTTCCCTGACCAGGGATCAAACTCAGGGCCTCTGTGTTGGGAGTGTGGAGTTTTAGCCACTGGACCACCAGGGATGTCTCCACAACAGACCTTTTTGAAGGACACAATTCAACCCACAATGAGTTAACTCAAAGATGAAGAAGTGAGACAAGTATGAACTACTCTTTTCAGGGTTTTTCCTTACCTTATCTAAATCCTTAGTAGGCTTTCTGTTATTAAAGCTGCATAACTTTTCTCATATCCAAGCCAGCATGCTAACTTTTCTTCATTGAAAGCTTCAGTCTGCCTTCTCCCCTTGGTAAATGCCAAAATCCACTCTATCCTTATATTCACCTTACCCTTTGTATTTCTCTTTTCCCAAACCCTGCCTGCGGAGTGCTATACAGTTTCAAAACTTTGATCTTTGTTTTCCTAGTAAAGAGATGCATTGTATTTTTTTATTTTATAGGCTTTACTTTATGTAGAATCAGATGAGGGGTTAAAACGATTTTTAAAAACCCCAAAACGTAGCATACACAATTGTAGAATTTTCCAAGTTCTAGAAATGATGGTTCTTGGTCTATAGTTTCAACTCTTGAGTTTTTTGCTTTCTGTTTCTATTCTAGTATATGGTGCTCACTGAGTTTATTTTCTTCATCTGTTCCTAGGCCTCCCTGGTGTTTTTTATTGAAATACAGTTCACATAGCATATAGTTCCCACATTTAGTAGCTTTTAGTATATTCAGAGTTGTACATTTATCACAATTTTAGAGCATTTTCATTGCCCTGTAAGAAGCCCTTAGCTGCTGCTGCTGCTGCTGCTGCTGCTAAGTCGCTTCAGTCGTGTCCGACCCTGTGCGACCCCATAGACAGAAGCCCACCAGGCTCCCCCGTCCCTGGGATTCTCCAGGCAAGAACACTGGAGTGGGTTGCCATTTCCTTCTCCAAGGCATAAAAGTGAAAAATGAAAGGGAAGTTGCTTAGTCGTGTCCGACTCTTAGCGACCCCATGGACTACAGCCTACCAGGCTCTTCCATCCATAGGATTTTCCAGGCAAGAGTACTGGAGTGGGGTGCCATTGCCTTCTCCGAAGCCCTTAGCTATTATACTCTAATCCTGGGAGTATCCTTCTCAGACCTAGGTAACCGCTAATCTACTTTCTGTCTGTGTACATTGGCTTATAATAGATATTCATATAAGTGGAATTATATGATATATGATCCTTTGTGACTGTCTTCTTTTACTTGACATATTTTCAAAGTTTCTTCTATCTTGTGGCATTTAACAGTACTCTGTTCTCTTCCATTGCCAAATAGTGTTCCCCTCTATAGTTATGTACTATGTTTTATTTATCCATTTGTCAGTTAATGAACACTTGAGTTGTTTCCATCTTTCTATTAATATGGATAATGCTTCTGTGAACTTTCAGTGTAAGTTTTTGTTTGGACATACACTTTTAATTCTCACAGGTATATACCTGGGAATAGAATTGCCGGAAAAGATGGTAACTTTTAGTTAACAGTTTTAGAAACATCCAGATTGTTTTACAAAGTAGCTATACCAGTTTACATTCCTACCAGGGCTTTATAAGGGGTCTAATTTCTTCATATCTTTGCCAACATTTATCTTTCTTTTTGAACAGCCCTTCTAGTGGTTAAAAGTGGTGTCTCATTGTGATTGTTAGTTTGTTTAAAGGATGTTTTCATTATCAAAAGTTTTGAACATGAAAAATATATAGAAATAACTCTTCCCTCTTTTGATGGATTATTTTAAAACAGATCCCAGACATCATCTTCTCTTACCCACAAATACATAAGTGTCACAGTATACATCTTTAACTTAAAGAATAATTGCAGTGCCTTTAACACATTGAATTTAATCATAATTTCTTACTAGTTTGAGTTCAGTTTTCATTAGTGTCTCAAAGATGTCTTTTCACAGCAGATATATTCAATTCAGGATCCAGGCAAATTGTATGTATTTGGTTATTATGTTTCTTAAACCATTTTTATTCTAGAATTGGTTTCCTCTTCTCTTATTTGTTCTATAGAATTCCACACATTCTGGATTTGGCTGATTATGTCCCCAAGATCTTATTTACCATGTTTCTCTGTCCCTCTTATTTTTTTAAACTGAAAAACTATGTCTAGTTTGAGAATTAGATGGAGATTTAGATTGATGTTTTTTGGTTTGTTTTGAAGGCAGATTGTGTCTTGCCTCAGTTTTAGTGATGGTAGAATTAAACAGTGGATTCCACTTGGGTGTGAGTCTATTTCATCTGTTATATAAACTGATCCCACCAGCCTTTTACCTAATGGTTTTAGCAACAAATAATAATGATCATTTTATTAGAGTTTCACAGTGATATTTTTTTAATTATATCACCTCTTCAACATTGACTAGCTATGCTTTGTCTATAAAACAGAACTTTCTCTCACCTGCTATTTGGTTACTTGAAATAAAGTCTGTGTAAGAAAAACATTCTCTTTAGCAGTTTTCAAATTAATGAGCTGGTACATAAGCAGCTTCTCAAGTGACCTGTGCATTGTTTTCCTTTTTCTAATGGCATATCATTATCAATTTATGAATTTTTATATATTTGTGTTTCAACCCATTGCAGTCTTTGCTCTTTTTGATAGTAAACTTGTCTCATCTTTGATTATTGGAAGAAGCTTCTTTTTTTTTTTCCATATTTGTTATGAAAAAATTTTAAAGGAAAATATAAAAGTTGAAGGACTAGTAAAATGAAACCTGTACACTTATCTCCAAGATTCAGTGATAATCAAAATTTGGTCAAACTCACTGCAAAATCGTTTTAAAAAACACAATGTTGAATCTTATATTTTTTCCCCTATGGTGTGCAACAGTTCTCATACACAGCAGCCTCTTGGGTCAAGACTGGCCTTGGAATCTACTACTTGAGCTTAAATGCGGCACTGTTTATTACTTTTTCTACTCATGGAAAATTAGATTTTCACTATTATAAATGCATGCTTCAGTAAACATCTCTGAGCCTGTTTTTCTATGCTTATGTAAGGAAGATTCTCTGGGTATACACCTGGAAATAGAATAGCTCTGTTGTGGCATGTGCTGTATGCAACATTATTAGATGTTGCTAAATTGTTTGCTAAAGTAGTTGTGCCAGTTTATATTCTAGTTTTCCTGCTTCTCTATATTTTTACTAATACTTGTTATTATCAGATTGAAAATTTTTGCTAATCTACTGGGTTTAGAGCTTTATCATTTAAATTTGCATTTCTCTGTCTTAACTTTAAAAAAATATATTTATATATTTTAGATAGAACAAAGGTGAATATTTTTAATGATAAAAGGTACAATTCACAAAGAAGATAGACATCATAAACTATTAGATACCTTAACAACAAAGAAACATACATAAAGTAAATATCAGAAGAAATAGAAAAGAAAAAATATATAATCATAGTAAGACATATTTACATTTCTCTGAGAATTTTTACCAAGTGCAGAAAAAATAAAAATATGAGCATCGTGAATGATGCCATTAATAATTTAAATATAATAGATTTATATTTAATTAATTTATATTAACCATATCCTACAAAAATATATTTAAAATTTTGTATCTCATAGGTTGTTATTAGATGTCCATAGGACATTTAGAAAAACTGGCAAAAAGATAAACATTACAAAATTTCAAAAAGTAGAATTCTTTTCTTGTGTGTGTGTTTCAGTTATACATACACACACATTTTTGAAATTATTTTCCATTATAAGTTATTATAAGATATTGATTATAGTTCCTGTGCTGTACAGTAAACTTTTGTTGCTTGTTGCATGTTTATTTTTTTAAGTTAGAAATCTAACATTCTGTTTCTACAAGTGGGATCAAAATGTCATACATTTTTTTTACTTAGGCAAAAATTCATGTTTTCTAAAATATGTATTTTATACATATTATATATATGTATACAAAAGCTTTTTACTGTGCTTGATAAAGGCTTGAGAAAGAACATCAGAAAAAAAAAGTGAAGAGATGGAGAAATTGGAGAAAATAAACTAAATGAAATGGAAGCACTGAATATGAAACAGAAAATGTGAAACAAACTAGATAAAAGTAAAAGATCCTCATTAAGTCCATTGTTTTTAAACATGGCTGCTCATTAAAAACATATCTGGATCTCTAGACATTTGTATTTTTCTTTTTTTTTTTTTTTTTTTCCATTTAAACATGATTTATGTACATTTATGGCTTTATACAATAATAGCAAAGATTGTTCTTGTGTCTGTAAGTACATCAGCATCATCAGGCACTTTTCATTGTATTGGAGCGGGAACGCAGGATCTGCACGGGTACTAAACTCGACTGGCCAAGGGTGGGCGGGTCTGTCTGCATCCGGATGGGATGAACGTGGCCAGGCTGCCAGGCTGTCACCCCCCTCAGGGAGGAGGCCAAGAGCAATGCTACGCTGTTTTGTCTGCATAAAACACACTGCGTCTTTTACTGAACGATTACCGGTAACCACTCAGCTGGGGAGAGGGGAGGGGTGGGGTGGGGAGATTGGTAACACATATCCAGTGGCTGAATTAAGTCCAAATCATATACTGTGGGGGAACTGTTTCCATTCTGAGTGTCTTTCTCCTCCTCCTTGGGACGTCCCACTGATTTACTTGCTCACTGGGATTTTAATTTAGACTTTGTCAGTTTTTCAAAGCAGACCTTTCCAAGTAACACATCTATCACCTAAATATACTCCATATAGACATTTGTATTTTTCAGAAAATTCTAAGATAATTCTGATATGCATATGAAATTTAAGAAGTAATTACAGATTTTTCTGTTAGGCGGTTATTTTGGTGATATAGAATTCTATAATTTTTCTGTTGACCAATCATGGTACAATGGTATTAAGTGGGTGATAGTTACATAATCACAGTAGTAAAAGATATTTATCAGTTTTAACAATCAATAGGAGAAGGCAGTGGCACCCCACTCCAGTACTCTTGCCTGGAAAATCCCATGGACGGAGGAGCCTGGTGGCCTACAGACCATGGGGTCGCTAAGAGTCGGATACGACTGAGCAACTTCACTTTCACTTTTCACTTTCATGCATTGGAGAAGGCAATGGCAACCCACTCCAGTGTTCTTGCCTGGAGAATCCCAGGGACAAGGGAGCCTCGTGGGCTGCCGTCTCTGGGGTCACACAGAGTCAGACACGACTGAAGTGACTTAGCAGCAGCAGCAGCCAGACAAAAAATAAAAGATAATTACAGTTACAAGCCATAATGGAAACATGATTGGCCTAACAATATAAGATAATTACATACAATTTGGGGGGTCAAGCAGAGTGACGTGGTAAGTGGACGTGCATACATGTACATGTTTTCTTCTGCTCAGCCAGTCTGTGTCTTTCGGTTGGTGCATTTAATCCATTTACATTTAAAGTAATTTTTGATGTGTATGATCCTATTACAGTTTTCTTAATTAAAAAAAAAAGTGTTTTGAGGTTTGTTTTTTGTAGGTAAGGCTTTTCCTTCCTTATTTTCTAACTAGAGAAAACATTTGTTGTAAAGCTTGTTTGGTGATGCTGAATTCTATTAACTTGCTTGTCTGGAAAGCTTTTGATTTCTCCATCAAATCTGAATGAGAGTCTTGATGGATCGAGTATTCTTGGTTGTAGTTTCTTCCTTTTCATCACTTTAAGTATATCATGCCATTCCCTTCTAGTTTGTAGAGTTTTTGTGGAGAAATCAGCTGGTAGCCTGGTGAGAATTCCTTTGTTTGTTATTTGTTGTTTTTAGTATTTTATCTCTGTCTTTAATTGTTGTCAGTTTGATTGCTATGTGTTTTGGTGTGCTCCTCGTTGGATTTATCCTGACTGGGACTCTCTGTACTTCCTGGACTTTGTTGATTATTTCCTTTCCTGTGTTAGGGAAGTTTTCAACTATTATGTCTCTCCAAATATTTTGTCAGGTCCTTTCTCTCTCTTCTCCTTCTGGGACATCTAAAATGTGAATGTTGGTGCATTAAATGTTGTCCCAGAGGTCTCCTAGTCTGTCTTCATTTCCTTTCATTCTTTTTTTTTTTCTATATTCTGTTTTGTGGCAGTGATTTCCACCATTTTGTCCTCCAGATCATTTGTCTGTGCTTCTGCCTCAGTTATCCTGCTATGGATTCCTTCTAATGTATTATTTATCTCTGCTTGCTTATTCTTTAGTTCTTCCAGGTCTTTGTTAAACATTTCTTGCATTATCTCAATCTTTGCCTCAATTCTTTTTCCAAGATCGTGAATCATACTCACTATCATTATTCTGAATTCTTTTCTTGGAAGGTTGCCAATCTCCACTTCATTTAGTTGTTTTTTCTGGTGTTTTATCTTGTCCTTTCATCTGGGACATAACTTTCTACTTTTTCATGCTGATTAACTTTCTGTGGTATGGTTTTGGTTTTAGCCATTGTTTGCCCAAGGTAAGAGAAACTCAAGTAAGATGGTACGTGTTGCAAGAGGGCATCAGAGGGCAGACACACTGAAACCATACTCACAGAAAACTAGTCAATCTAATCACACTAGGACCACAACCTTGTCTAACTCAGTGAAANGATTGGGGGCAGGAGGAGAAGGGGACGACTGAGGATGAGATGGCTTGATGGCATCACTGACTCGATGGACGTGAGTCTGAGTGAACTGCGGGAGTTGGTGATGGACAGGGAGGCCTGGTGTGCTGCGATTCATGGGGTCCCAAAGAGTGGGACATGACTGAACGACTGAACTGAACTGAACTGTTGGATTGTGGTTCTTCTTCCTTCTGCCTGCCCTCTGATAGAGGAAGCTAATCTGTAAGCTTCTTGATGGGAGAGACTGGTGGTGGGAAAAACTAGGTCTTGCTCTGTTAGGCAGGTACTTATTCCGTAAAGCTTTAATCCATTTATCTGCTGATGGGTGGGGTTGCTCTTCTTCCCTATTAATTTTTTGGCCTCAGCCCTCATGTCTATGGGTTTCCCTCAGAGCTCAGATGATAACAAATCTGCCTGCAGTGCGGGAGACCTGGGTTCGATCCCATGGTTGGGAAGATCCACTGGAGAAGGAAATGGCAACCCACTTCAGTATCCTTGCCTGAAAAATCTTGTGGACGGAGGAGCCTGGTGAGCTGCAGTCCATGGGGTCGCAAAGAGTCTGGCACGACTGAGCAACTAACACACAGACACACTCGTGTTTATGGACTCTGTGGTTGGGTTAATGGTGACCTCCAAGAGGGTTTATGCTAAAGGGGACCTTCCCAGACAGCTGCTGCCAGTTACCTCATCCCTTGGTGAGCCCCTGCCAACCCACTCCTACACAGGAGACCCTCCAACACTAACAGGAATTTTTGGTTCAATTTCCTATGGAGTCACTGCTCCTTTCCTCTGAGTCTTGGTGTGCTCAAGGTTTTGTTTGTGCCCTTTAAGATTGGAGCTTCTGTTTCCCCAGTCCTGTGGAAATCAAATCCTACTGGCCTTTAAGGTCAGATTCCCTGGGGATTCCCAGTCCCTTTGATGGGTCCCTAGGCTGGGGAGCCTTATATGGGGTTCCAAACCTTTACAACAGTGGGAGAACTTCTTTGGTATTATTGTTCTGCAGCTTGTGGATCACTCACCAAATGTGTATGAGATTTGATTTTGTCATGATTGTGCCCCTTCTTCTGCTTGTTGCAGCTTCTTCTTTGTCTTTGAATGTGGGTTGTCTTTTTCTGGTAGGTTCCAGTCTCCTCCTTTTGGTGGTGGTTCAACAACTAGTTGTGATTTTGGTGCTTTTGCAGGAGGAGGTGAGCACACGTCTTTTCTATTCTGCCATCTTGAGCCAGAAGGCACATTTGTCTGTTTATTGGTGACATTTGTCACCAATTTATTTAGTCATTTGCTCACCAATTAACTTTTTGAGCACTGTGTACCAGGCACTATTGTACATGCTTTGTATACATCAGAAGTTAAGACAAAGACCAGTGTCCTCTTGAATCTCCTAGGAGGAGATGGACAAGAAGCAAGAAGTGTAATAAATATAGTTAAACTTCAGAAGATCAGAAATGCTGTAGGAGAAAAACCCATTTTCTCCATACAGGGATCTTTTCTTTTAAATTATTTATTTATTTATTTTTGTCTGTTCTGGGTCTTCATTGCTTAGAAGGGGCTACTCTCTGGTTGTGGCGTGTGGGCTTCTTACTGCAGTGGCTTCTCTTGTGGAGCACAGGCTGTAGGTGAATGGGCTCAGAAGTTGCAGCTCCTGGGCTCTTGAGCATAGGCTCACTAGTTGGGGTGCTAGGGCTTAGTTCCTCTATGGCCTGTGGGATCTTCCCAGGTCAGTGTCTCCTGCATTGTCAGGCAGATTCTTTACCACAGACTCACCAGGGAAGCCCCTCATGAAGTTTTATGCTTCTTTTGTTAGTTTTATTCCTAGTAATTGTGAATGGTATATTTAAAGATTACATTTTCTAGTAGTTTATCACTGTCTATATGAGGCAATGTTGTTCAGTTTTATTTTTAGCATTCATCTTATTTACCAACTTGTTATTCTACTAGTTTAGAAATTCCTCTGAGTGTTTTAGTTTTTGTATTTTTGAATAGTAAGTTTTTTTCTTTCTCATCCTTATGTCTTATTTTTTAAGTGAAATATTTTGCACATTTATTTTTATTAACAGAATTTATTTTTTACAGCAGTTGTATGTTTACAAAATATTAAGCAGTTGGTAGAGGAGGTTTCCATATCACCTCTTATTCGTCCCCTCCCTCTAGTTTTCCTTATTAGTAACATCTTACATTAGTATGGTACATTTATTACAATTCAGTTCTGTTCAGTTCAATCACTCAGTTATGTCCGACTCTTAGCAACCCCATGGGCCACAGCATGCCAGGCCTCCCTGTCCATCACCAACTCCTGCAGTTTAGCCAAACTCATGTCCACTGAGTCGGTGGTGCCATCTAACCATCTCATCCTCTGTCATCTCCTTCTCCTCCTACCTTCAATCTTTCCCAGCATCAGGGTCTTTTCAGATGAGTTAACTCTTCGCATCAGGTGGCCAAAGTTTTAGAGTTTCAGCTTAAACATCAGTCCTTCCAGTGACCACTCAGGACTGATCTCCTTTAGGATGGACTGGTTGGATCTCCTTACAGTCCAAGGGACTCTCAAGAGTCTTCTCTAACACCACAGTTCAACAGCATCAATTCTTCGGTGCTCAGCTTTCTTTATAGTCTAACTCTCACATCCATACATGACTACTGGAAAAACCATAGCCTTGGCTAGACGGACCTTTGTTGGCAAAGTAATCTTTCTGCTTTTTAATATGCTTGTCTAGGTTGATCATAACTTTCCTTCCAAGGAGTAAGTGTCTTTTAATTTCATGGCTGCAGTCACCATCTGCAGTGATTTTGGAGCCCCCAAAAGTAATGTCAGCCACTGTTTCCATGGTTTCCCCATCTGTTTGCCATGAAGTGATGGGACCAGATGCCATGATCTTAGTTTTCTGAATGTTGAGCTTTAAGCCTACTTTTTCACTCTCCTCTTTCACTTTCATCAAGAGGCGTTTTAGTTCCTCTTCACTTTCTGTCACAAGGGTGGTGTCATCTGCATATCTGAGGTTATTGATATTTCTCCCAGCAATCTTGATTCCAGCTTGTGCTTCCCTCAGGTCAGCATTTCTCATGATATACTCTGCTGCTGCTGCTAAGTCGCTTCAGTCGTGTCTGACTCTGTGCGACCCCATAGACGGCAGCCCACCAGGTTCCCCTGTCCCTGGGATTCTCCAGGCAAGAGCACTGGCATGGGTTGCCATTTCCTTCTCCAATGCATGAAAGCAAAAAGTGAAAGTGAAGTTGCTCAGTCATGTCCGACTCTTAGCGACCCCATGGACTGCAGCCTACCAGGCTCCTTGGTCCATGGGATTTTCCAGGCAAGAGTACTGGAGTGGGGTGCCATTGACTTCTCCGTATATAAATTAAATAAGCAGGGTGACAATATACAGCCTTGACATACTCCTTTTCCTATTTGGAACCAGTCTGTTGTTCCATGTCCAGGTCAAACTGTTGCTTCCTGACTTGCATACAGATTTCTCAAGAGGCAGGTCAGGTGGTCTGGTATTCCCATCTCTTTCAGAATTTTCCACAGTTTGTTGTGATCCACACAGTCAAAGGCTTTGGCATAGTCAATAAAGCAGAAATAGATGTTTTTCTGAAACTGTCTTGCTTTTTCCATGATCCACCGATGTTGACAATTTGATCTCTGATTCCTCTGCCTTTTCTAAAACCTCTGCCTTTTCTTGAACATCTGAAAGTTGTATTGCTGAAGCCTGGCTTGAAGAATTTTCAGCTTTACTTTACTAGCGTGTGAGATGAGTGCAATTGTGCAGTAGTTTGAGCATTCTTTGGCATTGCCTTTCTTTGGGATTGGAATGAAAACTGACCTTTTCCAGTCCTGTGGCCATTGCTGAGTTTTCCAAATTTGCTGGCATATTGAGTGCAGCACTTTCACAGCATCATCTTCTAGGATTTGAAATAGCTCAACTGGAATTCCATCACTTCCACTAGCTTTGTTAGTGGGCTGATTGATATGTTATTATTAACTAAAAGTTAATATTTTATATTTTATTTTATTAACTAAAAATCCTTAGTTTTTGAAAAAATTTAAAGATTTTTCTCTCATGTTGTTTTTCAGTACCATTATCCCATACAGAACACTGTATTACATTTAAGTGTCATGTCTCCTTAGCCTACTCTTAACTGTGATATTTTTTCAGACGTTCCTTCTTTTGATGACCTCTTATTTTAAAAATGTCATTGTGTAAAACATCCTGTGTAATTTTTAATAGAGAAAGTAGGGAAGGCTTATCTTTTTCCTGACTGTGAAGAGAATACTTCATGAGTCTTGAAGTATGATATTTGTTATAGATTTTCATGGATACCCTTTATCAGATTAAGGAAAATCTTATTTTCCTTCTGATTTTCCAAGGTATTTTATGATGAAAAAGTAAGAGATTTTATCAAGATTTCTTTCTGCATTGGTAGATCATATAGTTTTCCTCCTTTAATCTCTTCATGTGATATTGAACTATCCTTTAAAGTCCTTTTCATCATGCTACATTATTTATATGTCAACGTTCTTACATATGCTTACATATATATAACATTCACACGGAAATATTAAAAACATATATGATGAATAACCAACATATGATTTGGTTTGGTAATCTAGGATTTTTGCATCTATTTTCATAAATGAGATTGGCCTTCTGTAGATAAATATTATGGATTTTTTTTCTTAGATCTCTTAATATTATTAATTAGATTGTAGGTGGTCTTCAGCTTTCTGCTGGACCTTAAAGAGATTCATTAAACATGTCTTCTGGAAATATCTGCTTCATCTATTAAGTCTGAATTCGTCTAGTTTAATGCATAAAGTTTTATGATTTCCTCACTGTTATGCCTGTTAACTGTCTATAAAAATCATCATTATTTATCTAGTTATTATAATCAAGTCCCTTTGTTACTTTGAAGTGGGTTGCTTGGCCTCTAGGAAGTTTTGAACATTTTCATGATTGACAGTTTTACTGTTATGTTGTTTGAACTGTGCTTGACTTCTGCTCCTTACTATAATGAAAGTAGTAATAGCATTGTCTGCCTCTGGTATTCGTATTATAGTTTGTTGCTTGTAAAGTACTTTATATAGAAGAGTATGTTTATATACGAAAAGTGTTTTGTATTTTGTATCCAACCACTTGACATGCCCTTCACCACTAACATTCATGTGTAAGCCACTAATCAACTTTTATCTGAATAATTCCAATAACTAGTCTTATTTCCTTGTATTTCCCTACAGTTCTTCTCAACACAGCAGCCAGAGTGATTTTTAAAGTGTAATCAAGTCATATCCCTCTAGTGTTTAAAACTTCACACAGCTTCTCAACAGACTAGAGTAACGTCTAAACTCCTTACTGTGATTTCTGTTCCCCCAGTGCCTGGAACAATGCCTTACACATAATAGGCACTCAAGAAATATCTGTTGAATGGATGACACCTTCAGTGTTCGAGAAGCTCTGTCTTGCCCAGAATCTACAGTTTATTAAAAAATGGCAGAGTCAGGATGAAAACTCACATTTCCAACTTACCTTTATAAATTGCTGAACCATGTGGACTTACATTTTTCCAGTCCTCCGATGGGCTCTGAACCAAACCCATCTTACCTTCTAGACTCTCTGTACCTGTGTTAATTTGTTTATGCTTTTTTGTTTTGCCTTTGTAAATCTTTCCCATCTTCAATATATCAACTTAATTTGGCTTCCTTTTACAGAACTTTCTTTTTATGGCTTCAGTGGTCTGCTTTTTGTTGGTGATAGTGGTGAGTTATGTTGGGGAGGTTAGAGTATAACTGGGAAGGAGACTCTAGTAAATACCAGATGTTGTATTGATGCTTACGTAAGTGATTTCACTTCCCACGGGATCTTGTGAGGGAAGAACCACTTTTTTTTTTTCTTTTTAAAGAGGAGAAAACTCAAGTCGCAGAGAGGTTTTCAGTTCCATCACCCAGATGGGGAAATCTATACATTATCTGAGTTTTCTAAGTCCTCTGAATCTTCTAAGACTAAAGCCTTCCACCACTGCCTGGCAGAGCTAGAATGGTGCCCAGCTGACCTTGATCAGAGCCGACTTTCTGCTCTCCTGGTTTAGCTTGTCACACTGGGCCAATGCCATATCTGATAGTCTGGCCTGTATGTCAGGATCACACAGGAAAATCAACAGCAGGATGATCTGTTTCTGTTTGATAAGAAATCTGACTCCAGTCAAATGCTAAACCTTTTTATAGGTACCTATGTTTTTTTTTTTTCCCCTCTTCCTCTTTACTTGGGCCTCTTACTATGTTTTGTTTTGTTTTTTCTCCTTTCTTCCTCTAGTATTCTAGTCAAGAAGAAAGCCAGAGGAAGCAATTGCCTTCTGCTGCCGCCCAGTGTTGTAAGTGAGAAACTTGTCTCTGAATCTCTTCTTAATCCAGCTTTTTGTCAGTTCTCCAAATGTGGCTTATTTTGAGTTGGGGAGGTTGGAGAGATATGGTGTGTATAAACAGAAGATATTCCAGAAATACACCTTATTCAGGCCCATGCTCCCAATGGCTATCTCCCCGTTAGCTTTAAGAAGAGATCTTTTGGTTTTGTGTGGCTGTAGGTAGGGCAGTGAGGCTTTTTTTTTTTTTTTTCTGTTTACCAGCTTTTACCCCTAGAGGAATGATTTTTCCTGCTCTGTCCCCATTTATCTGTTATTGTCCTTTAAGAGTTCCACCTCTGGAAACTCTTTGTGCTGTTTCCTTCTTCTCCCCGGTCTAGTTTAGGTCTTTCCTCTGCTCCCATTGTATCCTGTATATATATATATAGCCATCATATGTTATAATCTATATATATTTATTTGACAAGAATGCAAAATTTTTTAAAGGCAAAAATTTGTATTCCTAGCATCTGGCTCAACACCTGATAACATAATATGTGTGTGGGGGCTAAGTTGCTTCAATTGTGCTTTGTATCCTGTATATATATATATAGCCATCATATGTTATAATCTATATATATTTATTTGACAAGAATGCAAAATTTTTTAAAGGCAAAAATTTGTATTCCTAGCATCTGGCTCAACACCTGATAACATAATATGTGTGTGGGGGCTAAGTTGCTTCAATTGTGCCTGACTCTTTGTGACCCCATGAACTGTAGCCCACCAGGCTCCTCTGTCCATGGAATTCTCCAGGCAAGAATACTGGAGTGGGTTGCCATTTCCTCCTCCAGGGGATCTTCCTGACCCAGGGATCGAACCCATGTCTCTTGTATTTCCTACATTGGTAGGCGGGTTCTTTACCCACTAGTGCTACCTGGGAGGAACTCAGGTAAGCCTCAATAAAGGAACTCAGTAAGCCTCAGTAAAGTTTGATAAATGATTAACTGAGTGAAAGAATTTGTTTTTTCCTTTGAGGTTAACTTATCCAGACCACACAAATTCCTTTTTGAAATGAGCTGTACATTGTTGGTATATTGGTATCTCTTCAGTTTCTCTCAGAATAGCTTGAGGAGACACCAAAGGACTGACTCGATATCAGTTCCCTTTCACTTTTTCAACTCGTTGGGGTGGCCGTGCCTGTGTTTTGTTTCTTTTGTGTTCTGTAGTGTTTCTGAATTACTGCCAAACTCTTATCAATGGCAGGTTGATAGTCCTGGTAATAGTGGTAGTAGTTATTGTAGTAATGCTACTAATAATAAGAACCATAGCAGCTAACATATTTTGAGATTTTATAGTATGCCAGATGCTGCTGTAAGAGCTAAAACGTAGTAACTTATTTAATCTTCACAGCAACCCTACAACATAGATTTTTACTGTTTTCCTCATTTTTAATATGAGGAGACTGAGATTGAGTTATTTGCCACAGATCACATAGCTAGTAAGTGGTGAAGTAAATACTCAGATACAAACAGTCTGACTCTATAGTTCATGCATTGAACCACCATGTTATACTACTTCATACTGTTTCTGAGAAGAAGAACCTCTATCCATGGTTTATAAATCCATTGGTTGTCTTCTGTTCTATTGGCTACTTACTTTCCTGATAAAAGTGAGACCACTGGCAGAGGTCAGTACTTTTTCTTTATTTAAATAACACCTATTTTACATATGATTTGTTACTTTCATTTTTCCCATTTGGGAACTAGTATTTATCAAGCATTTAGAGTCATGGGAGACAAGAATCTGAATTGAACACCAAGTTGTGAATTAAAGTCTCTAAGTCATTTCCAAAACTCATTGTAATGAGATAATTTTGAGTTTTTAATCTTTTAAGTCTTTTTCCAAGATGGCTAATGCAAGTGAAATGGAATAATTGAGCTTTCTCTTCCATTCCTTCTTGGTTCCATTTGATGAAATGCAGTTCAAGTGATTAAAGAGCAAATGCTTAGAGGGCAGGAGGAAATAAGAGAATATAAATAATCAGCATTTATGAATTCTCTTACTTTTTAAATATGTTTACCAGCTAATTTGTTTTATGTGAAGTGAAGTGAAAAGTTGCTCAGTAGTGTTTGACTCTTTGCGACCCCATGGACTGTAGCCTGCCAGGCTCCTCTGTCTGTGGAATTCTTCAGGCCAGAATACCAAAGTGAGTATCTATTCCCTTCTCCAGGGGATCTTTTCCACCCAGGGATTGAACCCAGCTCTCCTGCACTGCAGGTGGATTCTTTACTGTCTGAGCCACCAGGGAAGCCCAATTTGTTTTATATGCATAGCCTATCCCTGTCTTTTGACTACTCTCTAATATATTTTTATTTGGAAAAATTTTAAACTGATAGGAAAGTTGAGAAAACAGTACATTGAATACCTGTTTACCTTTTACTAGATTCAGTGATTAACATTTTGCCAAATTTGCTTCTCTTCCTCCCTACTGATGTTTCCCATTTCTGTGTGTATACGCACATACATAAAAATATACATGTGTGTTTTCTGGAATCATTTGAATATAAGCATCAGACTTTATGACACATCAGCATGTGTCTCCTAAGAGAACAGTTTGTATAACCAAAATACCATTATTAGAATCAAGAGATTTAACACTGATTATATATATTAATAGGCCTGCTTTGCACCAGCATATAATTTAATCAAGAATTGCACATTTTTACTCAGTTGTCCTGAAGCTTTAATTTCCTTTAATAAAAAAACTTGCCTTTTTAGTCATTTATGACATTGGCTTTTTTTCAGTTAGAAAAAATATTTTTATTCTAATTATAATATCTACTGCAGATGGCAGTATATACTAGTATAGGTTTGTGGGAAGCCATTTGATAATATGTACCAAGAGGCTTTAAAAATCCATAACCTTTGACTCAGCAGTTGAATTTCTGGAAATTTGTCCTAAATAATCAAGAAACTGACAAGGGTTTGTATAGAAAGATGTTCATTTCAAAATATTTAAATAGCAAAGTTTGAAAATGACTTAATAAGCAACAGTAAATATAATAGTCATAAGATTTGAATATTCTGCTTTGAATAATAGGGAAATTTTCATGAAACTAAATTAAAATATACAAAACTCTTACTCTCTGTATGTGCATACGTATATACATCAGTTGAGTTCAGTTCAGTTGCTCAGTCGTGTCCGACTCTGAAACCCCATGAATTGCAGCACGCCAGGCTTCCCTGTCCATCACCAACTCCCTGGTTCACTCAAACTCATGTCCGTTGAGTCGGTGATGCCATCCAACCATCTTATCCTCTCTCGTCCCCTTCTCCTCCTGCCTCCAATCCCTCCCAGCATCAGGGTCTTTTCCAATGAGTCAGCTCTTCATATGAGGTGGCCAAAGTATTGCCATCAGTCCTTCCAGTGAACACCTAGGACTGATCCCCTTTAGGATGGACTGGTTGGATCTCCTTGCAGTCCAAGGGACTCTCAAGAGTCTTCTTCAACACCACAGTTCAAAAGCATCAATTCTTCAGCGCTCAGCCTTCTTCACAGTCCAACTCTCACATCTATACATACCCACTGGAAAAACCATAGCCTTGACTAAATGGACCTTTGTTGGCAAAGTAACATCTCTGCTTTTGAATATGCTATCTAGGTTGGTCATAACTTTCCTTCCAAGGAGTAAGCATCTTTTAATTTCATGGCTGCAGTCACCATCTGCAGTGATTTTGGAGTCCATAAAAATAAAGTCTGACACTGTTTCCACTGTTTCCCCATCTATTTCCCATGAAGTGATGGGACCAGATGCCATGATCTTCGTTTTCTGAATGTTGAGCTTTAAGCCAACTTTTTCTCTCATAAGTATGTATATATAATTTATATAATTTAAGAGTTTTTGCTATATACCCCAAATTGCATACCCCTAAAATTCATATGTTGAAGCCCTGGCCCTTTATGTGACTGTATTTGGAGATAGAGCCTGTGAGCAGATGAGAAAGGTTAATTGAAAATGTAAGAATGAGGCTCTAATTTGATAGGGCTGAGAGATTTCTGTGGGGGAATGGAGCAAGAAGGTAGCCATCTGCAGGCCAGGAAGAGAACTTTCATCAGGAACCAAATCAGCTGGCACCTTGAGCTTGGACTTCCTAGACTTTAAACCTGCGGGATACAAATTTCTGTTGTTTAGACCACCTAGACTGTGGTAATTTGTTACGGCAGCCGAGCAGACTAGTATAGGTTTTGCTACTGAGAGTCGGGGTGCTGCAGTATCAAATACCTAAAATGTGACAGCAGCTTTGGAAGTTCGGGTAATGGATATAAAGACTGGAAGAATTTTGAGGTGCAAACAAGGTTGTTGTACAGGGACTGTTTGGGAGAAATGGATATTAAAGGATGCTCTGGAGAAGTGTCAGATGGATGAACTTAGCTGAATTGTTTGAGGGTTCTGTGAAAGGTACAGTTTATAAGTGATCGAATTGGGTGTTTAGCAGAGGTGATTTCTAAACTAAATAATGAAGATATGCCTTGGGTCTTCCTTATTGCTTATAGTAAAATGCCAGAAGAGAGGGTTGAATTGAAGATGAAATTATTAAATAAAAAGGAACTCGAATTTGGAGATTTGGCAATTCTTAGCCTATCCTTAGCCTATATTTTGTGAAAAATGAAAAATCTTGTTCTGAAGAAAATACTAAAGAGATCATGGTATGACTCATGGATTTAACCAGCCATCAGCAGAAGCCAAGAATAGAGATGGAATTATACCAGCAGAGACATTGCCAATTTCAACGAAAGGGGACAGAGAAAGAAGGATGAAATGAAGGAAGGCTGTTGGATTTCTGGAATTCTTCAAGACTCAATCATAGAGTTATTTGACCGTAAACATGTGCTGTTCTTGAGGAAAGGCAGAAGTGACCCGGAAGGTGATTTGGAGAATATCAGGGCTGCCACTCTCAGCACAGGCCCAGGGGACAGAGATGTTTCCTTTTGTTTCAGAGGGTGGTCACCACTGAGAGCTATGGGGCCAGGGCCCTTACGCAGAGCTATGGGAGTGACAGTGCCACTCCAGTGGAGGATGAGTCATGGAACCAAAGAGAATTATTCTCTAGCGTCATGATTTAATGGAATTTGCCTTGCTAGGTTTTGGACTAGCTTGAGACCTGTCACTGCTTTCCTACTCTTCCTGGTGGAGTGAGGTTATCCTTCTGTCTCATCATTGTAATTTGGAAGCACATATTTGGTTTCACAGGTTCACAGCTAGAGAGGAATTTTGCCTCAGAATGAATCATAACTGAATTCTCACTCTATCTAATTTAGTTGATATTTAAATGAGTTTTTGGACTTTAGAATTGATGCTGGAATGAATGAATGCATTTTGCATGTTTTAAGGATATGAATTTTGGGGGACCAGAGACAGAATGCTAGAGCTGAATTTTGTCCCCCTGAAATTCGTATATTGAGGCCCCAAGTGCCAATGTGTTTGTATTGAGAGAGTCATTTATGACTTTAAATGAAGTCATAAAGACGGCGCCCTAATCTGATAAGTGTGTTACCTATTTAAAAAGAAGAGACAGCTGTGCTCTCTGCCATCTGAGAATACATGGCAAGAAGGTGGCCATTTATAAGTTGGGAAGAGAGTTCTCACTGAACTCTGCTAGAACACTGATCTCTTAACTTTTCAGCCTCCAGAGTCTAAGAAAATACATTTCTGTTGTTAAGCTACCTAGTCTATAGTATTTTGTTATGGCAGTCTGAGCAGGCTAATATACTTATTATAAATATATCTGTACAGTTAGGAGAGGATATCTAGAGAGACACTAAAATACTAAGCAAACTTCTCTTTGACATGTGGGGACTTTTTAAATCCCTTTTTGCATTTATTTCATTTTCTAAATATTTAACAATGTGCTAATTTTAATAGTTAAAGGTTATTAACAAGAGGAATGGAATAGCTGGATCCTTGTTCTAGAGGTTGGTTTACTCCTGTCTCTCTGAGTGATTTTGAAAGTCTTTCCATTTTCTGTTTCAATATCTTGATGTATAAAATGGGAGCATTGGTCTAAATAACCTCTGGAACTCTTAGCTATACATATCGTGTGACTGTAGCTCCCTAGTCCTGAGAGTTCTTCATGTGGATGGTCCCTCTTCTGTTTTCTCTGCTAGGGTCAGTTCTCTGCAGTCACTGTGACATTTCCACAAAATATTTTCAGAAATCACTGGGCTACTACTCTAAAGAAACTCTTTGTCTTATTTTTGATATGAAAGTTCCTCTGGCTCCAATTATGTCTTTAAAAATTGAGATTCTTTAAAAATTTTGGGGTGAACTAATTTTTTTTTCCAATGTTTCCTTTCCACACTTTTCTGATGGTGAGTTTAACATTCAGTAATAACACTTTGCATTCACTTTTATCCTAGGATATGTCATTTTCCTTTGGTAACTGTGATATACATAGATATGTCATACAGTGATTATTACATTATGTCCACATGTCTTTTATCCCCTGTGTTATTGACAATTCTTTTTCCCATTACTTCAGGGAAAGATATGGAAGGCAAGAACTGAAGAAATGGTGTTCCTGACTTTAGTAGCTGAAAGCCTAGGATTTGAGGGGAATGTTCAAAATGTTTTGAATAAATATTATGGGAGGAAGTAGAGATTTATCTTAATCTCCCTTTTCCTGAGTAAGAGAAGCCTTGCTTGACTTGAGAGAGAAAGAAGGTGACCAGAGTAGACATCTTGGGACCTTGTGTCTACTTTCTGGGTGGTACTAGTGAGCAGCAGCAGCAGCGAACAGTAGGACCCTGAAGGGAATGTCTGGGTGCTGTGTCTAGGCCAGTGGATGCTCACTGAGATTGCTGTGCTCCAACAAGTTGTACATGCTGCAGAAGGAATCCTGGGCTCTCTGGAAGTAGCAGGTGAGACTCTGGTTCCAGTGAAGCCACTTGAACAGGATTAAGAGAAATCTCAACTGTTTTCTGTGTACTGGAGGTGACTTGGGATATTTCAGTGAATGCTGTTACACAAAGACATACCTATGCATGAACAGTCAGTCATGTCACTCCAGTGTCTTATTTTCACACTGTCAGTATTTGGAGCAGTCTTCCTGGACAGGTAAGACTTACACTGAGATTCTCAAGATACTTGTGTTTTCTAAGAACAATAACATCTGTCCTCTTTGAAGAGGTCTTGAGCCTCTTTTTGTTGGTTGTTGTTGCCTGTCGGGTTGCTACTGCTTGATTCTTCCTGTCCTCCCTTGGGTAGGTGAATGCCTGCTCTCTCATTGGGGTCCATTTGTGACCCTCCAGAAGTTACCTCATTGTACCCTTCAGGGTCCAGTTCCTGGATGCAGAGATTGCTTTGGTTCAGCCTCTTTCTTACACTGCTGACTTCTTCCAACAGTAGATGTACTTAGCTTGCTGCTGCTGGGATCCTACCACATAGAGACTTTTTGAATGGGGAGAGTAACAGGACAGCTCAGGCCCAGGCGCCACCAGCGGTAAAGAACCCTCCTGCCAATGCAGGAGACATAAGAGATGTGGATTTGATCCCTGCGTTGAGAAGATCCCCTTGGAGGAGGGCACGGCAACCCACTCCAGTATTCTTACCTGGAGAATTGCGTGGTTAGAGGAGTCTGGTAGGCTACAGTCCATGTGGTTGCGAAGAGCTGGACATGACTAAGCAACTTAGCATGCACACGGGCCCAGTCATATTCCACAAAATTTATTTGACTCTTGAGCTCACTTATTCTTGATCTGAGAAACCAAGGCAATGTCCTTCTATTCTCTATCTCCCAGCTCTGCTTCCTCTTTTCAGTCCTCTTGTTGTCTGCTTAGATAGGTACAGGGTTCAGATTAGCAGTTCTTCCACCCACATAGACCTGTCTGGCTTCCCATCTGCAAGAACCTCCAGTCTTTGTGAATCTTGGAACTTCTCCTCACTTGAATTCAGAGAGGAGAAACAATTGCTCTTTCCAAAAGTTGTTTATTTCCACATCAACATAGCCATTCTGCTGGACAGCTGACAAGGATCCAGTTAAAGTGTCTTTCAGAATTCCCTAAAATTTGGATTGATCTGATTGTTTCTTCATAATTAGTTCTGGTTACTACAGAGCTGATGTGAGTTTGTCCCTTTATTTGTGATGCTTATGTTAATTATTAGTTCAGGTCAGTCACTCAGTTATGTCCAACTCTTTGCGACCCCGTGGACCGCAGCACGCCAGGCCTCCCTGTCCATCACCAACGCCTGCAGTTTACCCAAACTCATGTCCACTGAGTCGGTGATACCATCTAACTATCTCATCCTCTGTTGTCCCCTTCTCCTCCTGCCCTCAATCTTACCCAGCATCAGGGTCTTTTCGAATGAGTCAGCTCTCACATCAGGTGGCCAAAGTCTTGGAGTATCAGCTTCAACATCAGTCTTTCCCGTGACCACTCAGGACTGATCTCCTTTAAGATGGACTGGTTGGATCTCCTTGCAGTCCAAGGGACTCTCAAGAGTCTTCTCTAACACCACAGTTCAAAAACATTAATTCTTCGGCACTCAGCTTTCTTTATGGTACAATTCTTACATCCATACATGACTACTGGAAAAAACAGAATTATTAGTTCAGATGATGTTCTCCAGATTTCTCCACTGCTAAGGTATTTTTTTCCCTTTTGTAATTAATAAGTAAAATATTAGGGGTAGGTAGGTAGTACTTTGAGACTGTGTGTATTTAACCTATTTCTTGTAACCTTTCATCCATTTATTTTTTTATTTTTTAACCATTTATCTTTTTTTTTTCTTTATAATATTGTATTGGTTTTGTCATACATCAACATGAATCTGCCACGGGTTTACACGTGTTCCCCATCCTGAACCCCCCTCCTACCTCCCTCCCCGTACCATCCCTCTGGGTCATCCCAGTGCACCAGCCCCAAGCATCCTGTATCCTGCATTGAACCTGGACTGGCGATTCATTTCTTATATGATATTATACATGTTTCAATGCCATTCTCCCAAATCGTCCCATTCTCTCCCTCTCCCACAGAGTCCAAAAGTCTGTTCTATACATCTGTGTCTCTTTTGCTCTCTCACATACAGGGTTATCGTCACTGTCTTTCTAAATTCCGTATATATGTGTTAGTATACTATATTGGTGTTTTCTTCCTGGCTTACTTCACTCTGTATAATAGGCTCCAGTTTCATTCACCTCATTAGAACTGATTCAAATGTATTCTTTTTAATGGCTGAGTACTACTCCATGGTGTATATGTACCACAGCTTTCTTATCCATTCATCTGTTGATGGACATCTAGGTTGCTTCCATGTTATCCATTAATTTTAGAATCTATTATCATTATGGCCTAAATTTATTATTACATTGGTGGTTGCAAAATGTTGGTTTCCTAATCTATCATTCCTTTACATTGAGTAACTGTCAGTGTTCTGTAAAGCTTTCCCTCCTCTATTACCCTCCTGTTTTATGACTATGACTATGTACTCATGAATTCACTTCTGTCATTCTCTTTGCTCAAATTGTCCCAAATTTGGCCTGTCACAGTCCCCTTAACTCAGACCTTTGTCTTTTTGATGTTACCCCATTATTTATTTATTTATTTTACCATTTCCTTCCTTTCCTGATATAAGCTGTTTCAGGCTCACCTTGTCCTTTCCTGCTTCAGTTATAGAATAAGTCATTTCTTCAGTGAGCCCTGGCTTCTTTTAGTGGGGGGATTGTATTTAGAAATCAAGGTATTCAAACTTCAGTCTTTAGTAAGGATGTTTATACCTGTGTCTTGTCAAGGAATGCAGTAGCTACTGTGTTGCCACACCAAATGACTACTAAGTTCTACAGCTTTCTGCTATATTCAGTTTTTACATGTCTGCTTTGCCCACCCACTATATTATCAATGACAGTATCACTGGCTGCAACTGAGAAATGAATCAAAAGTGAATCAGCATCTGGCAAGGACTTGATGAGATGAGTACTCACATATTCTGTCAGGGTGTGTAAATTAGTACAACCTTTCTAACTCAGTAATTTCACTTCTAGGAATCATTCAGGGAAAATAACTTGAGATGCAAAGAAACACTTATGAATAGGTTTTAGTTAAAATGGGGAAAAATTGCAAGATTACTGGAAGAATGGATAATTGTGGCAAGTTCCATATAATGGAATAATATGTTTGTAAGTAATTTTTTTAAATGCAGGAAATATTTATGTGAATAAGTTTTTAGAAAAGCAGGATCCTAAACTGATGAAGTAGTAGGATCCCAGTTATCTGGAATACAAATTACTCATATGCATAGGGGCAAAACCTAGGAAATAGTTTTAATAGTGTCTCTCAGTGGTAGAATTGTGAGTAATTTTTTTTCTTTATCCTTCTTTATACTTTCTAAATTTTCTCCAAATGCATTTATTTCATGATAATTAAAAGCTAATAAATATTTATTAGAAAATTATCCCAGGCCTGACACTATCGAGGTAGGCCATTGTAGATTTATTTTTTTAGTTTGTATTTGAGACTTAATTGAATGATGGTTGTTGGTTGATGGTTGAATGATGATGGTTGTTGGAATTGGCAATGTTTAGCTAAACAATACTAGTGGTTCCTTGATTGATAGTTTTAATTAGCTCTTAAAGTTATCTCTTCTGTTGGTTACATCCATGAGATCTCTTGTAATAAATTACTATGGTTAAAATAAATTTGGGAGTCTGTTTTTTAATATGTAATATTACCTCTAAGCAAGCTTGAAACTTTAAGATACAGCCCACAATTGATGTTTCAAAGATATTTTCTCTGATTGTCTATGAAAGGTTTGTTTCACTCCTTTTGTTACAATGTTGCCTATCAGTTCAGTTCAGTCGCTCAGTCGTGTCCACCTCTTTGCGACCCCATGAATTGCAGCACACCAGGCCTCCCTGTCCATCACCAACTCCCGGAGTTCACTCAGACTCACGTCCGTTGAGTCCGTGATGCCATCCAGCCATCTCATCCTCGGTCGTCCCCTTCTCCTCCTGCCCCCAATCCCTCCCAACATCAGGGTCTTTTCCAATGAGTCAACTCTTCGCATGAGGTGGCCAAAGTACTGGAGCTTCAGTTTTAGCATCATTCCTTCCAAAGAAATCCCAGGGTTGATCTCCTTCAGAATGGACTGGTTGGCTCTCCTTGCAGTCCAAGGGACTCTCAAGAGTCTTCTTCAACACCACAGTTCAAAAGCATCAATTCTTCTGCGCTCAGCCTTCTTCACAGTCCAACTCTCACATCCATACATGACCACAGGAAAAACCATAGCCTTGACTAGACGGACCTTAGTCGGCAAAGTAATGTCTCTGCTTTTGAATATACTATCTAGGTTGGTCATAACTTTTCTTCCAAGGAGTAAGCGTCTTTTAATTTTATGGCTGCAGTCACCATCTGCAGTGATTTTGGAGCCCAAAAAAATAAAGTCTGCACTGTTTCTACTGTTTCCCCATCTATTTCCCATGAAGTGATGGGGCCAGTGTTGCCTATAAATAGTGCCTTATCAGATCCTATACTGAAATCTCCTGAGTATGAATCAGTCTTTTAAATTAGCAAAATAGGGCATAACTCAACATATTGTTTAAAATTTTTCTTAAAGAATGAGTCAGTTCAGAGCAGTTGGGTGTTAGTCACATGCATGAAAAACAGTGACCAACATTCAGAGGCATCATCAGTAATACAATTTGCCTGCCAATTTATGGCATCTTATTTGATCACAATGACTTCAAAAGGGTTTCTTTTACCAAGATGCCCAGAAGTGACAGGTTTACATAAAAATGTCTTTCCTTTTTTTCCCTTTTCAGCTGTTAGTGTTATATTTCCTGGTGATCCATCCTGCTGATATTACTGATCCTTAAGAAGCATGAGGTATTAGTGCTTCCCACTATGCTTAAACCATCAGGCTTGACGTATTGTATCCCTTGTCTGCACCACACTGAAATATTCCTCTTATACTGTATGATTCTTGGTCTTCATCTAAAACTGTCCAGTGCCATGCTGTGATTTCTCTTATTTTTAATATTCTACCTATTTGGGGAGGCAGGGAAATAGGCTATTATATATATGTAACCAGATATTCCTCACCTGGAAGATTAGATTACTGCCTATTACTGTATAGATGATGGTATAATTCCCCTGCAAGATTCAGCCAAACGCAAAAGTCTGGGCAGATACTGCCAATTCTGTTATTAGTTCCATTTCTCTAGCTACCACAAACAAGACTAGATTTACTTGTACTGATGAACTTACTTACAAATAGAAGTATTAATACAGTCATGGATGTAGAAAACAAACCTATGGTTACCAGGGGATATGAGGGGCAGGGACAAATTTGGAATTGACACGTACATACTGCTATATAAAAAGTAGACAGCTGATAAGAACTGGCTGTGTAGTACAACAGGGAACTCTACTCAGTACTTTGTAATGACCTATATGGGAAAAGAGTCTGAAAAAGAGTGGATATATGTATATGTATAACTGATTCACTTTGCTATACAGCTGAAACTAATATTTCATTGTAAATCAACTATACTAAAAAAAAATCAGTGGCTATAACTAAAGATGTATTTCTGTGAACAATGAAAGCAGAAAAGTGAAAGTGTTAGTGCTCAGTGTTGTCTAGTTCCTTGGGACCCCGTGGTCTGTAGCCTGCCAGGCTCCTCTGTCCATGGGATTTTCCAGGCAAGAATACTGGAGTGGGTGGCAGTTCCGTTCTTCAGGGGATCTTCCCAATCTAGGTATCGAACCCTCGTCTCCTGCTTTGCAGGCAGTTTCTTTTCTGTCTGAGCCACCAGGGAAGCCTGAGAGCAAGCTTATGTCGCCGATTAGAGGCCATTAGTCTCTGTGCTCAGTCGTGTCTGACTCTTTGCAACCCTTTGCACTGTAGCCTTCCAGGCTCCTCTGTCCATGGGATTTTCCAGGCAAGAATGCTGGAGTGAGTTGCCATTTCCTCCACCAGGGGATCTCCCTGACCCAGGGCTCTTCTGTGTCTCCTGCATTGCACGTGGATTCTTTACCCATTGAGCCATTACTTACTTTCACTTATTTATCAAGGACTACATGCCCTGCAGGAAAGCAGGACTGCATTCACACCTGGCCTCTATTCTGCAGATTCTCCCACCTCATCAGTTTCCCCTTACCTGCTTCTTATTTCTCAGATCCCAGGAAGCAGAAGTCTAGCTCATATCCATTCTTTGCCATTTTTCTTCCACTACCTACCACTTTATCTGAGGAATAGTGACACCTTGGAAATAGAGAGGGAAATATTTAAGGAGGCAAAGAAGCAAATGGTTAAGAATGACATGTTTGTTCAGGAAGACTTTCCAGAAGAGATGAGTTTAGAGATGACTTTTGAAGAAGCTAATTGAAATGTACTGATGTATCCTACTAAGATATTCTTAGTAGGATAAATGAAAATTATGAAGGGGGAATTCAAAACATAGCCCACTCTATTCCCTCAGTCCTAGCTAAGAACCTCTTACTGGCTAGCATATCATCTGTTCTGGGTAGTGGGAGTAAAGAATCAGTCCATAGATTCTGGTACATCTAGTTCAGGACTAGGACTCTCAGACAGGAAAATATGCTAGTTACAGACTCCTAGAGTGTAGGGAGTCTTATTTTAGTAGTAGGGCAGCACAGTGGGCCTAGGACTTCTGTCAGTAAGAGTAGGTGATGAGTTTTACATTGTACATGTGTTATTGGTGGAAGCAGTTGATACTGATGCTAATTATAGGTGTTGGCAAACTAACAAAGAAAAGAGAGAGACTATAACAATATGGTTTGGCTGATAAAAATAATGTTAATTGCAGGCTTCTGACTCGCTTATTTATTTCTAAACTGCCATCTTCCAGAAAAAATTTGATGTGGCTAATTGCAGTCAGTACATCAACTTATTATCATTTCTGTTCAATTGCTATGTTAGACAATTATGCAGGTTGAAAATGTCAGGTTAGTGTATCAAAGTTTTATTTGATTAAAACATTTAAGTGCCTAATCTGGGCATAAATTAGCTGTTATATATTAATTATATAACTGTTATTCCCATAAAAGCATGGTCATCTTATGGCTTTTTATTATAGATTTTATTGGTAAAAGTGGTAAGAAATGAATTTGATTGATAAATCATGATTGACAGAATTATGGTAGATATTAACAATTGATAGAATTGTTCATTACACTAACAGTTATTGGGCACCTCTTCCTCATGCGAAGAATCATGCTAGGCACCAGAGGGTATAGAAATGGAAAGTCCTTGATCTTAGTGAACTCAGGTCCAGAGAGGAGGAAACAGGTAACTAGTACCATGTGATATGTAAATGGTAGGGGAGTATAGAGAAAGAAAACTTAATCCAAATTTGGGATGGTTAGGAATATCTTCCTAGAGGAAATATCTAAATTGAAAAAAAAAAAAAAGTTTAAGATCAACCAAAGTCCATATGTTTCATTATGGTTCACTCTTTGGGTTTTATATTCGATGGGATTATTCCTTTTTTTCTTCCAGTTTTATTAAGATATAATTGACATACAACACTGTGTAAGTTTAAGGTGTACAGTATAATGATTTGATTTACATACATCCTGAAATGATTACCACAATAAGTTTGGTGAATATCATTTTGTATAAATACAAAATTAAAAAAAGATTTTTGTGAGGAGAACTCAGGATTTACTGTTAACCACTTTCATATATGACATACAGTAGTGTTAATTATGGAGAAGGCAATGACAACCCATTCCAGTACTCTTGCCTGGAAACTCCTATGGATGGAGGAGCCTGGTAGGCTGCAGTCCATGGGGTCATGAAAAGTCAGACACGACTGAGCGACTTCACTTTCACTTTTCACTTTGATGCATTGGAGAAGGAAATGGCAACCCACTCCAGTACTCTTGCCTGGAAACTCCTATGGATGGAGGAGCCTGGTAGGCTGCAGTCCATGGGATTGTGAAGAGTCAGACACACTGAGCGACTTCACTTTCACTTTTCACTTTCATACATTGGAGAAGGAAATAGCAACCCACTCCAGCATTCTTGCCTGGAGAATCCCATGGACGGAGGAACCTGGTAGGCTGCCGTCTACGAGGTAGCTCAGAGCTGGACACGGCTGAAGTGACTTAGCAGCAGCAGCAGCAGCAGTGTTAATTATATTTTTCATGTTGTGCATTACATTGCAACATATTATATGGGTTTTGACAAATATGTAATGACACATATACCCTAATAGTATCCTACAGAATAATTTCACTCCCCTGGTATTCTCCTGTGTTGTAGCTATCCATTCCATACACCCCACAAAACTCCAAAATAAACTGAGTTTTGAAAGATGAGTAGAAGTCAGTCAAACTGCAGCCATGAAATTAAAAGATGCTTACTCCTTGGAAGAAAGTTATGACCAACCTAGATAGTATATTCAAAAGCAGAGACATTACTTTGCCGACTAAGGTCCGTCTAGTCAAGGCTATGGTTTTTCCTGTGGTCATGTATGGATGTGAGAGTTGGACTGTGAAGAAGGCTGAGCGCCGAAGAATTGATGCTTTTGAACTGTGGTGTTGGAGAAGACTCTTGAGAGTCCCTTGGACTGCAAGGAGATCCAACCAGTCCATTCTAAAGGAGATCAACCCTGGGATTTCTTTGGAAGGAATGATGCTAAAACTGAAGCTCCAGTACTTTGGGCACCTTATGCGAAGAGTTGACTCATTGGAAAAGACCCTGATGCTGGGAGGGATTGGGGGCAGGAGGAGAAGGGGACGACCGAGGATGAGATGGCTGGATGGCATCACGGACTCAATGGACTGTGCTCTCAACAATAACACTGAGTGAGGCCAAGAGGATCTGATGGGGAGAGAAGGTGGATTTCCATGCGATTGCACAAAGGCTTAGTTTATCTCTCAGGAAGCCCTAGAGTTGGAACTACCCTTCAGAGTTGTCTCAGATTAAAATAAGAAAGCTGATCCTTTGTGTAGTCCTGCACTGAGCAGTTTCCTATGGTCATGTATGGATGTGAGAGTTGGACTGTGAAGAAGGCTGAGCACAGAAGAATTGATGCTTTTGAACTGTGGTGTTGGAGAAGACTCTTGAGAGTCCCTTGGACGGCAAGGAGATCCAACCAGTCCATTCTGAAGGAGATCAACCCTGGGATTTCTTTGGAAGGAATGATGCTAAAACTGAAGCTTCAGTACTTTGGCCACCTCATGCGAAGAGTTGACTCATTGGAAAAGACCCTGATGCTGGGAGGGATTGGGGGCAGGAGGAGAAGGGGACGACCGAGGATGAGATGGCTGGATGGCATCACGGACTNACCCTGGGATTTCTTTGGAAGGAATGATGCTAAAACTGAAGCTCCAGTACTTTGGGCACCTTATGCGAAGAGTTGACTCATTGGAAAAGACCCTGATGCTGGGAGGGATTGGGGGCAGGAGGAGAAAGGGACGACCGAGGATGAGATGGCTGGATGGCATCACGGACTCAATGGACGTGAGTCTGAGTGAACTGCGGGAGTTGGTGATGGACAGGGAGACCTGGTGTGCTGCGATTCATGGGGTCACAAAGAGTTGGACATGACTGAGCGACTGAACTGAACTTATGGTATTAGGATACCAAGATGAAAAAGCAAAAGTTAAAATCCAGTTGCCAATTCAGGGGACACAGGTTTGATCCCTGGTCCAGGAAGATCCCACATGCCATGGTGCAGCTGAGCTCCTGTGCCACAACTACTGAGCCCACACTCCGCAACCAGAGAAGCCTTCACAGTTGAGAAGCCCTCACACTGCTCTGAAGACCCAGCACAGCCTAAATAAATAAATAAAACATACTAACAGTTAAGAAAAAGCATCCCTTAAGTATACTATATTCTGAATGGCTTGAAGGCAGGAGATGGAGTAAGGAAGGGATCAGAGAAGAGGCCAGAGAGGCACAGAATGCTCATGTCAGGAAGAGTTTGAATGTCACAGCAAGCTGTTTATATTTTTATCTTGAAGACAATGGGGAGCCTTTAAAGACTTAATGCAGGAGAATGAAACAATCAGATGGTGGTGGTGGTTGTGGTGTAGCATTTTGCTTGATGCAGTAAAAAAAAAACCTAATTGTGGAATATAAATAAAATAAGCTTTTGTTTTATGAGGTTATATATATAAATAAATGTATTTTATGTTATATTCTACAATTACAACTTTTATATGTTATAATCTAATTGTAGAATATAACATATAAAACATACATTTATTTATATATATGCTGTGCTTAGTCACTCAGTCATGTCAAACTCTATGTGACCCCATGGACTGTAGCCTCCCAGGTTCCTCTATCCATTGAGATTGTCCAGGCAAGAATATTGGAGTGGGTTGCCGTACCCTCCTCCAGAGGATCTTCTCAACCTAGGGATCGAACCCGTCTCCCACATTGCAGGTGGATTCTTTACCGTCAGAGCCACCAGGGAAGTCCATGAATACTGGATTGAGTAGCCTATCCCTTCTCCAGGCACACTTCCCAACCCCGGGATCAAACCGGGGTCTCCTAGATTGTAGGTGGATTCTTTACTATCTGAACTACCAGGGAAGCCCCTTGCGTCCAAGGACTTCTCCAGGCCAGAATACTGGAGCAGGTGGCCTTTCTCTTCTCCAGGGGATCTTCCCAACCCAGGGGTTGAACCTGGGTCTCCCGCATGGCAGGTGGATTCTTTACCAACTGAGCCACCAGAGAACCCCATTTACATACATAAGATATAACATATATAACACATACATCATAAAATAAAAAGTTTATTTTATTATTTTGACTTCATGATCATAACTTCCTCAGTTCTGTGAATGTGCACATGGATCTCCCCTCCCCTACTATATATTCTTTTATGGACCTCTGTGTATTTACCTTTCCTTCATAACTTACTTGGAACTGTGATTATTTACTTAATATTTATTTTTATCTCTAGGTCATAAATTTCACGAGTAGGGAAAATGCTTATCTGTGTACCCCCAGTACCTTTGCTCAATATATATTAGTTGAATTAATGTATTTCTATTAAGTGGAATTGCTGAGTTAAGGAAAATGCACATTTGAAATTTGTTAGATACGCCAGATTATTTGCTAGAAAGATTGTACCTGTTTATAAACCCTGTTGTTTATACTCCTTTTCTCACATCCAGCCATACTGCCCTTTCACCCTCCCCTCTCCTGTCTGCTTGTATCCCTCAATCCTTTCTTTCTACAGACATTTTTCGGCACATTCTAGGTTCTCTTCTATGTGCTTAGGACATACCAGGAAGCAAAACAGACAAAGATCCTGGATGGCAGGAGACAGAAAATAAACATACTCAATAAGGAAATAATATAGGATGTTAGAGAGTGGACCAATAAAAGAGTAGTTGGTGAAAAGCAATTGAGAATGCTAGAACTGAAATGGAGTTATAATTTTAAATAAGGCGGTTAAGTATATAAGCCACAGTGAAATGAGTTTTGAGTAAAGACTTGGAGGAAGTGAGAGAAGTCGCAGTTGGCTCTCTGGGAAACGTGTGATGGGCAGCAGCTGGTTCAAAGGCTAGTTGAGTGACTGAAAAGAGGTAGGAAGAGATCTGCTGGGGTGCTGCTATTACTGTTTCTTGATCTGTGTGGTGGTTACTTACCTAGGGTCCCTAACCCTAACCCTAACCCTAACCCTAACCCTAACCCTAATCTGAGTGTGTTCACATGTTCACTGAGCACTACACTTACCATTTGTGTACTTTGTGCGTTTTATTCCCCAGTAGTTTTCATATTAACCGTGAATGTGAATGGGTGTTTAACGTTTCAGAATGCCTTAATTGGGACTCCCTGGTGGTCCAGTCATTACCTTCCAATGCAGGGGCAGTGGGTTTGATCCCTGGTTGGGGAGCTAAAGCCCGATATGCCCTGGGGCCAAAAAACCAAAACATAAAACAGAAGCAGTATTCTAACAAATTCAGTAAAAACTTAAAAAATGGTCCACATGAAAATAACCTTTAAAAAAAACTTAAACCAAAAATACCTTAGTAGTTGTTGTTTAGTCAGTAAGTCATGTCTGACTCTTGTTGACCCCATGAACTGTAGCCCGCCAAACTCCTCCGTCATTTCCCAGGCAGAATACTGGAGTGGGTTACCATTTCCTTCTACAGGGAATCTTCCTGACCCAGGAAATGAACCTATGTCTCTTTGTCTCCTGCATTGCAGGAGGATTCTTTACCATTGAGCCACCTGGGAAGCCCTTAATAATATCTATCCAGTTATTCAGGGGTATTTTCCTTTGACTTACAAATAGCAATGAATGTACTAATCAATTACTATTAATCATTTTGCCTTCCTTTAACATTCTCTACTTGATTATGGTAAAAAACATTCTTTTTTTTAAAAAAGTATTCTTTTAATATAATGCTATGTTTGATTTGCTTGTATTTTATATTGGATTTTTATATCTATATTCACAAGGAAGTTTGTTCAATGGTTTCTTTTTGTTATTCACCTATGTTAGGTTCAAAGTATTCAATACTTTTCTTAATTATAGATTCTTTACTGTTTTTCCATGAAAAGAGAAGCTCTATGCTATTCATCTAGTCTACTGTCTCGAGAGAGGAATTTCTCATGTTTGACTTCATTGTTCTTTGTGAGCTACCTAGTAATTACTACAATTTAGTAATTGATAGGTGAGTCCTGTCATTGCTGTTCTAGACAAATGGTTGTTCACTTGAAGTCTAGGGCTCAAATCTCATGTCATTTCATTGTCACGGAAAAATTGACTAGCACTGGACTATTCATTGGTGATGTAATAGTTGTCCAGAGGTGTTTTGTTGGATAATTATAGACCTTATTTTCTTTAATGTATTTCTGATTTCTTAGACTTTCCACTAGAAACAGGATGAAGTAGGCAGAAGCAGCTTGTGAATATGTTATAGCATAGTCAACAGGAATAAGTGCAAAAGCTTTGCGTTCTGATAAGAGGATTCATTTTTAATTATTAAAATTAATGGGACCAGTTATTTGGTCCTGGACTTGGTAGAATTTTTTCAGTTACCTATATGATCACAGTGAACTGGTCTTCAAGCCCAAGGGAGAGTTTATCTGGCTGCTTCCTCCATCCTTCAGCACAGGAGCACTGTGCTGGAGTGCCAGTCTGGAGACTAGTGTTTTTCGTATAGGAGGTTCTGTAGCTGTGTTTTTCAAATTGTTATTCAAGAATCACTTGGCATTAGAGTCCAAGTTGATTATTGAAAGGGCAGTTACAACAACCAATGCAGGTTCCCATGCCACTCAGGCATTTTAAATTAGAATTTATAGGAGTATGGACCAGGAATCTGCATTTTAAACAAGAGTCTCAAGTAATTCTTAAAATTTAAAGACAGCGCTTTCTAAGATTGAGAAGAACTTGATTTTATTCACTTGTTATCTCCTTCAGTACAGGATTTCTGTGCTGAGCATTGGGAGGAATATAAAGGGAATATAAGATTGGATCTTGCTCTCAAGAACTTAAACCTAGGCTAGAGATGGGACTCACTGGAGGAAGGCAAGCAGTAAAATACATCACATTCTAAAGCAAGTGTTTTTAAAAAAATCAACTTTGTTGAGATATAATGTACATGCAAAAGAGTCACCCATTTGAAGTGTAGAGTTTGATTGCTTTTGACAGATGTATATACCAGTGAAACTAACACCACACTCAAAATACAGAACATTTCCATTGTCTCTAAACAGTTCCTTATGCTCTTTGCAGTTCATCCTTCTCCCCACCCCTGGCTCCAGGCAACCACTGATAGGCTTTTTTATCACTATAGATTAAATTTGATTTCCTAGAGTTTTATGTGAAATGGAAACATAACACGTAGTCCTTTGTGTCTAGCTTCCTTCACTCAGCTGAAGAATTTGAGATTGTTCCATTTTGTCCAGTGTATCAGTAATTTGTTTGTTTTTATTGAGTAGTCTTCTATTACATGAGTATACACATTTTATTTATCCATTCAGTTGTTGATAGACATTTGGATTGTTTCCAGTTATTATAATTAATATAAACATCCGCATGATCATGTGTTTTCATTTCTCTTGTTAAATACCTAGGAGTGGAACGGCTGGATCATATGGGTTGGTGTATGTTTAACTTTTTAAGAGATAAACAGATGGTTTTTATTTTGATTATTACAGAGACAGTGTACTAAAGTCATTGAGCATTGTTTAAGGAGAGTTGTTTAACAAAGACACTGTACTGAAGTCATTGAGCATTGTTCAAAGAGAGTTGTTTTAAGTGGAACTTAAGGATGGGTTCCAACTATATACTAGAGGATAGAGAATATTTACTGAATAATTACCATTTGTCTAGCTCATGGTAGTAAAATGCTACATATGTGATTTTCAATATTTCTGCAAATCTGAGAAGTAGTATTACTCTTCACTCTTTATGAATGACAAATAGAAATATAGAGAAGTTAACCAGCCTAAGGTTACACAACTAGTAAGCGATGGCTTTGAACCTAGGTTTATTTGATTCCAAAGCTCAAACCATTTCCATTTTACCAACAAAGAGTAGAAGTGAAGGATAGTCCAGCCTTAGAAGTCAGGGAATGGGTCAGGGAAATTGGACTCATTCCTTTTTCTGTCTCCTGAGTACAGCAAGCATAGGGACTGTGACAATCTGTTTGCCAGTAACAAAAACTTTGTTTTGGGGGACTGGTTAGCAATTTTCATGTTTATTTGATACCAGAGCCAGGAAGATAAATATACTTATTTATAAAGCCTTGTATATTGTTGAAAGGATAATGAAGTGATTAGAAGCTAGATTTAGGAAAATTAGTCTAGTTTCAGTCTGCTGAATAGATTGAATGGAACAGAGATTAGAAGGTCTTGCTGCTGTGCTGTGCTTAGTCGCTCAGTCCTGTCTGACTCTTTGTGACCCTATGGACATAGCCCGCCAGGCTCCTCTGTCCATGGGGATTCTCCAGGCAAGAATACTGGAATGGATTGTCATGCCCTTCCCCAAGGGATCTTCTCAACCCAGGGACTAAACCCAGGTCTCCCGCATTGCAGGCAGATTCTTTACCATCTGAGACACCAGGAAAGCCCTTAGAAGGTCTTTAGTTTAGTTCAGTCACTCAGTCATGTCCAACTCTTTGCAACCCCATGAACTTTTGCACTCCAGGCCTCTCTGTCCATCACCAACTCCTGAGTTTACCCAAACTCATGTCCATTGAGTCGGTGATGCCATCTAACCTTCTCATCCTCTGTTGTCCCCTTCTCCTCCTGCCTTCAATCTTTTCCAACATCAGGGTCTTTTCAAATGAGTCAGCTCTTCACATCGGGTGGCCAAAATATTGGAGTTTCAGCTTCAACCTCAGTCCTTCCAATGAACACCCAGGACTGATTTCCTTTAGGATGGACTGGTTGGATCTCCTTGTAGTCCAAGGGACTCTCAAGAGTCTTCTCCAACACCACAGTTCAAAAGCATCAGTTCTTCTGTGCTTAGCTTTCTTTATAGTCCAACTCTCACATCTATACATGACTACTGGAAAAACCATAGCCCTGACTAGACGGACCTCAGTCCAATCAAAATCTGTAATAATTCAAGCATGAGATAACAAGTTCTTCGATAAGAAGAGTGAAACCTATCAGGAAGGGACAGTTGGAAGGAGACTTCAATGAACTTAATTACTAAGCTTGTTGACAGATCGGACATGGGAGATAAAAGTAGAAAGGAATTTTAGGAATAGTTTTGAAGTGTTGGCTTTGAAGTGTACAGAGTTCGGTGGTTTTGGACTTGATGTACATATTTGGTATGCTAATATATCTGAAGAGAGCTCATAACATTTTAAATAAACCGTCACTGACAGTGGAGGCTCTAGTTTTCTAGTCTGCCTTACTCTTATGAATGTGAATGGATGTCGCTGAGTCGTGTCTGACTCTTTGCGACCTCGTGGACTGTTAGCCTACCAGGCTTCTCCGTCCATGGGATTCTCCAAGCAAGAATACTGGAGTGGGTTACCATTTCCTTCTCCAGGGGATCTTCCTGACCCAGGGATCGAACCCTGGTCTCCCGCATTGAAGGCAAACACTTTAACCTCTGAGCCACCTCAGGCAACACTGAGCTAGAGGGTAATTGGTTATTCATTTGTCAAGTATGTGAACTTGAAGACATTTGAAGCTCTAGGGAGGTGGGAAACATTAGCCTGTTCATTAAAATTGTCAGTTTGAACTCATTTGATGTGTGAATGCCCAACATGAGGATGTTACTGGTTTTCTAATAAGCTCTTAGCATACTTGAAGATTTTTCTGTAATACGTGTGGCCAGTGTCTTTTCTCGCTTTGCATCCTCTCTAATGTCCTGTGATAAGTGGTACCCTCAACCTTGCTCCTATTGCACGTTTTACACATGAATTGTGGAATCTCTTGATGTCTCTTTATTCCACTACTTGTGCTTCCATTTGCTTCTGAACAATCTATACTCTAGCTTTCACTCATTAAAATTTCTGTCATTAAAATTACAGTGGCTTTTTTGTTTCTAAATTCAGTAGCACATTCTCAGTTTTATTTTGATCACTCTGTAGCACTACTACTTGTTAACCACTCACTCCTTTCTTGAAAACTTGTTTTCCTGACTTCAGGGACCTCATTGTCATGGTCTTCTTCCTTCTCAGCTTCTTTGCAGGCTCCTTTGTGGACTCTTCCTTCTTTTTAAAATTCAGATTTATTAATGTATAATTCACATATAATAAAATTCTCCCTTTCAGTGTACAATTGTATGAGTTTTTTCAAACACATACAGTTATGTAACCATAACCACAGTCAAGGTATAGAGCAGTTCCATCAACCCTAAAAATTCCCTTAAACCTCTTAACAGTCAGCCTCTCCCATTCTTGGCCCGTGACAACCACTAATCTGTTTTCTGTCTCTATAGTTTTGCCTTTTCCAGAAAGTCATTTAAGTGGAATTATATAGTGTGTAGCTTTGGATCTGGCTTGTTTCACTTATTGTAATGCATTTGGAATTCATTTATGTGTGTCATTAGTTTATTCCTTTTTATTCCTGAGAAGTATTCTGCTGTATGGGTGTACTGTGGTTTATTTATTCATCAGTTGAAGGACACTTGTTTCCAGTTTTTAGTGAATATGAATTAAGCAGCTGTAAACATTTGTATATAGGATTTTTTTATTTTTCTTGGGTAAATATATATTGCTGGGTTGTATGGTGTGTGTATAACTTCATAAGAAATGCCCGATTATTTTCCAGGGTGGCCTACCACTTGGCATTCTTGCCACCCACATGTGAGAGTTCTAGTTGCTCCACAGCCTCACCAACACTGTATTGTCAGTTCTTTTTTTTTTTTTTTATGTTTTTTAAAAAAATGTGTCTATTCCATAGATTCCCTCTTCCCCATATACAGTTTTTTTCTTGTCCTATCCTCTCTACCTCATTGTTTTATTTACTTACATTTTAATTTCATCTATTAAGTTACAAATATTTGTGGAGCTTCTGCTTTGTGCCAGACACTGTTTAGGCACTATAGATATAACAAGGGATAAAGAAAAGTTCCTGTAACTCATGGGATTTTGTGCTCTGAAAACATCCGAGTCTTTTGTTCCATATCTCTTTTCTCACATATCCAGCTGTCTACCATTCATACTCATTTGAGATGTCCCATAGATACTACAGAGCCGATAAATGTATCTAACACTGAATTCATCATCTTTCAACCTTCCTCTCTTTTGTATTTCTTTTAATGAATGATGTCATATCCACCCAGTAACTCAAGATAAAAACCTGGGCAATATAATTTAGGCTTTATTTTCTCCACTTTCCACATTCAGTTACCTATTAAACCCTATTGACTTTACCTCCAGCATATCTTATAAATATATCTACTTCTCTCCACTCCCTCTGCTATTTCCCTAGTTCAAGCCTTTGTCAGGTCAGTGCAATAGCCTCCTTACCAGCCTCCCTGTCTACCTGCTGTACCAACCTGTGGCCACACTGTACCACCATTCTCTTTCTAAAATGAGAAATCTGATCCTGTCTCTCCCCTGCTCAAAAGCTGTAATAGCTCTCTGTTACCCTCCAAATAATTCTAAACTAGTAACACTACTAAATTTTTAAACAAACATGTATTAATACTTAGATTCACTTTGTTCAGGTTCTTTCATAACCCTGCAGAGTCTCATTCAGACATGCTAGAACTATCCTCAGTTTACTGAATGGGCCTTTGCATGTATAATTTTGGTTTCCTGGAACACTTCAGTCCCCTTTTCTTGGTTCTTATGCCTAGTACAGCAGAGACATTGCTTTACCAACAAAGGTCCATACTGTCTTTACCAACAAAGGTCCATACTGTCAAAGATATGGTTTTTCCAGTAGTCATGTATGGGTGTGAGTATTGGACCATAAAGAAGGCTGAATACCAAAGAATTGATGCTTTTGAACTGTGGTGTTGGAGAAGACTCTTGAGAGTCCCTTGGACTGCAAGATCAAATTAGTCAATCCTAAAGGAAATCAATCCTGAATATCTATTGGAAGGACTCATGAAGCTCCAATACTTTGGCCACCTGATGTGAAGAACTGACTCATTGGAAAAGACCCTGATGCTGGAAAAGATTGAAGGCAGGAGGAGAAGGGGATGACAGAGAATGAGTTAGTTGGATGGCATCATTGACTCAATGGACATGAGTTCATGAGTTTGAGCAAGCTCTGGGAGATGGTGAAGGACAGGGAAGCCTGGCCTGCTGCCAGTCCATGGGGTTGCAAAGAATCAGACATGACTGAGAGACTGAACAACAATGCCTAGTAAAATCTAATTCTCCACAGTCATAGTTCTGTTAGCTAGTGTGATGTTTTAGTGGTTTTGAGGGGTGGGAAGGAAACTTGGCTTAATTAAACTAGTGTTGTTTCTCTTACAATGGTACCAGGCTGAAGTGAGAATAGGGAACTGGATAGTCAGAGAACATAACTGTTATTTTCACAGTTTAGAGATGGACTCAGTAGATGGGATTGGGTCATTTTGTTGGATTTATTCACATAAGAAATATTTATTGAGCACCTACTATGTACTGCTGCTGACCATTTAAGAATGAGGCTATGCAATGCAAGAGAGCCTTCTGTGAGCCCAGAGTTTCAGTGAGAAGCAGCCTGAAGCAATCTAAGTTGATAGGCATATTCAGAAGTTCCATGTGATTATTTTTCAGTTTTCTTTGGAAAAGAAACATAGTACTTATCCTGTTGCAGTTGCTATGGCAACTACACTATAGCCTGGGAGAATTTTTACCCCTATTCATGGTTAGACAGTTAAATTATTAAAATTTTTAAAATCACACACTAAACTGATAAGAGACATAGGTGGTAGGAAGAAGGTAAGTACATAAGAAGAAAATTGACCCTCAGTGTATAAACACCCTGTGTCACATGCATAGTCTCATTTCCTCAGGATTGGGAATTAATTCAGGTAGTAAAACCAGCCTGTGTTGGCATCATTCCATGCTTCCAGAATTTTGAGTCTTGTGGCAAGCAGTTTAGATAGCTGCACTCTCAGAACTCTGGGGACTTTTAAACCTAGACGTCATCAATCCCTTAGTGGACATTACAGCTGTTGAAGTGTGCTGATCTTCCTGCTATCTATTAACATCTGTTAGGAACCTGTAAAGCAAGCGAAAACCTGGTAACATAACAAAACAACAAAAAAATGTGAATTGCTTACCATTTTCCAGGGACCTGTGCTAAGTACCCTACTTGCATTTTCTCTTGTAATCCTTATAGAAACCAATGAGACTCATATTAGTATCGTTCTCATATTACAGATGAGGAAGCATCTATAATAACTTTTTCAAGATATACTAGTACATGGAAGAGCCAAAAGAATTTAACTTTGATTTCAGTGTCCATATTCTTAACTATGAGGCCAACTTGTTCCTTGTTTCTTGGGATTGAGGCCCATTTTTAGTGATTTCTTTGTCGCATTTGAGTTGCCTCAAATTCAGCTTGGATGTGGGATATACATTTAATTAATATTGAATTTTTTAATCTGGAAAAATGTGTAGGAAATGTTTTCAGTTTTATTTGGTTGAAGCTTCTGTGTTTTAATGGATTCTATTAAAAATTTATAGGAAATTCCGAAAAAAAGTGGCTATATCTGAGTGCTCTGCAAGCTACAGAGTTTTGTTACATATTAGAAGACTAGAGACTAATACCATCCTTTGGCTTTTTAATTTTCAATAGAAAGCAGAAAAATTAGATGTCATTGCTCCCGAATAAGGGAATTATTGTCTTCCCCACAGTAAACAGGTCTGAGTTTCTTGGGATTTATTGTAGTAGGCTCAGGTTTGGTGAACATAGAGATAAGGAAGGGTTTCTTAGAAGCAGGTCAGATTTTTCTCATTTTGAATATGGAAGGATATATTAACTCCTCAGTGATGATGTTCTGAGAGACACCTAGGCCAGAAGGAGATTTAAAAGAGTACGTACAGAAGCAGTAGTTTTTTATTCACTAGATAGATTCAGAGAGCAACAGTACTTGCAGATTTGTCTTATGCTCTATAGAAGGCAAATGTTGTCTATATGTTATGAAAAATAAATGGAATACAAGTAGGGTAGACTCAAGTCAGGTAGGTATATACTAATTGGTGAGATGGGAAATGATCTTTGAATTCGTCCTAAAATTGTCTCTGTCACTCTTCTTTTTTGTTACCACTTGTGATTTTCTTAGGTCACTGGACCTATTTGGGCTGGGGAGACCAACAGAGTACGTAAGAATTTGAATACCTTATAATTTTCTTAATTTTACCCTTTAACATACTCCCTCTGACTGAGGCTGGATATTCATGCATATAAGCATATATAATGCCAATCCCTCCTCTTCCCCTTCTTAAAGCCCAGGAGAGAATTTGCTGCAGTGGAAAGTTATATCCTTTCAGGCTGATTTCCTGAAGACTTTGTGTCTGTGTATGTGCATGCATGTTTGTGTGTGTGTGTGTGTGTGAATGTGAGAGACACAGAGAGAGAGATGGAGAAATTTCAAACTTTCAGTTATAATCCTGATAGGATCTCCTGATTTATCTTCCCCAGAGACAAGTGCCATCAGCCCCTCCTTTGGCCTTTTAGCTAAGGGGCACAATGACTAGCAGGAGAAATTTCATTCTAGGAGAAGTCATTGGTTTTGTGATGTGAACAAGAGGCTGGGGACATGATTTGACTTTCCTTGAAGCAGTCTAGCTAGGCTAGAGGCCACCTTTGTTCTTGAGCTTAGAGAGTGGGCTCTCTGTAAGAACTTAAGAGAGATCTTTCTAGCAAGAGTCACAGCCCTAGGCTGGCATTACTGGCTTGTTACCTGGGCCGACGGGAGGTGGACAGGTTGGTTGAGTTTCAGTGATTAGGTATCCAGTAGTTGCTAAGAGGGGCCAAATTTTATCGCTATTATTTCTCATGGAGTATATACTTCCTATGATTTGAATCCTGAGTATTTGCACCAGGAAACTATGCAAACACAGCCTAAGAGAGCTCGGATTATTAAGGTTTTCGAGTAGAAAGAAGTAAGCCATGAAAAAAAAGAAGTTTGAATTTTCATTCCTACTCTGATAAAATTTTGCCTATATTCTGGATTTAAAGATGGGGACTCAATCCAGGAGCACCACGTACTGAAGAACCTCACTGTTCAATACATCATTCAGTTTTGTTTGAGTGCCTACTGTCTGCCTGAGGCTCATCTCTGTCCCAGCCTACTCTTCCATGTTTATTTCTGTCATTTCCCTTTCATGTCCTTTTATGTGCTAAATGAGCTATAAAATGTTTCATAAAAATATATACATAGCCTTTAAAAATATATGTGACCAAAAATATATATGACCTTTTACATACATATATATATATATGTAGGCATTTCCCCTCACCTACATCTTCACCTATTAAAAACCCGCCAGTTTTTCAGAGTCATAAACTTCCTTAATGATTTCCCTGTTCATTTTAACAGGAAGTGATCCAACCTTCAACTCATATAGCATTTGGTTTATACTGTTCTCATGATAGATACTTCCTTGTATCTGTATCCATATTTTCTCTCTCCTATTAGACTGACTCTATAATCCAAGTCTTCTGTTTTGTTTAGTTTTGTAGCTGGTGGACACTCAATAAATATTTGAATAAGTAAAATTTCCCAGCCTTTTAATTTCAAAGGGCTTTTCAACTTCTGCCCTCAGACTAGCTCTCAAGTCCTCTATAAACTGAATAACCAAACCTGTTCTCAGTGTCTCTTTCTCAGGGAAACCAGAAGTGTTCTGTTCTAGGTGAAATGGTTCTGTGCGGTAGCAGGTAGAGCCAGTAAGAGATCATTGCTGGGACACTGAAAGCCAATGCTTTCACTCAAGTCTTTTCCGTAATTTCCCTTTTCAGTTTCTAATCAGCTTTGGTGGTGCGAGGATACTTCCTTTCTAAGGAAATTGGGGATGGTGTAGGGGGAGAAAAGCTGGCTTTTGCCCTTGACCTTTTTTCTGCTCCTATTCTTTGTCTCACCTCTCCTATTTTTCATACCCTCTTTTCTTCTGCTCCCGGCTTCCTCTTTATTTGCCCTTTATTCCTTCAGCACAGAAATGTGTCAGCCTTTAGGGGTGTTTTGGAATACCCCTCCCCTTAGCTTAGCAAAATAAAGCCGATCATTATTAAGGAGTCATAGGTCAGGAGTCATAGGTCAGATGCAGTAAGGAACGGTCTCTCCACATAGTTTCTGGCTCAGGATACTGGGCTCCTAACTCTGGCTGAGCTACCTTCTCCTGGCCTCATAGTCAGCAGGATTGTCTATCACTGTGCTGCTTTGGAGACTCCCATCTTGAATCTCTGGATGATACACTGATAGCACAATCTCCTACTGAAATTGAAGTAGACTTTTGGCTTTGTCTCTTTGGTTGCCTCTGCCCCCTCATCTGTATGCATGAATAATCCAGCGCTGACTTCTTCACACTTACTCCTTCTGTGAGTTCAGAAAGAGTATATCTGAATGGCATACTGGTTTTTGTCCCTTGATCCTTTCTAGTCGTCAGCACAACAGATGCATCAAGGTCTAAAACCAGTACCTCCAAAGTCTCTTTTCCCTAACATGTAATCAGAGTGCTTTGTAAACAGAGTGTTTTCTCTCCCCATGTTTGACTGGTATTGTTCCTGACCATTTGAAGATTAGCCTTTCTCATACTGATTTTCGCCCCCCCCCTGAAGTTCTGCTTACTTCCCTGTTCCTTTCTTTTGTTCATGTGTTACCTTAAACTTAAGTGGGCAAATCTCCTAAGATCTTACTACTCCTACTCCCAGCTGTAACCCCAAGCGATGTCTGGAACCCACATGTTCATGTTCCCGTCTTTTAGTGGGATCATCTACCACGTGTCTGATGTAGAAGCCAAGGGGCCATTTCCCTTTTGCCTCCCATTTGTCCCCAACTTTTATCATTTCTGTCTGTTTTTTCTTCCTCTAGTTCATTAACTCTATTCTGTTTCCATTGTGTGGATATGTGTTCTTATCTCCTACCTGAGCTATTGTAAAAGCCTCATTTTATGGTCATTAGGAGGCTTCTGCTGCCCACATTGCTACCAAGATTTTTTTTTTAATTACTAAGATGAGTCCATCATCTGCTTAAATTATCTACATTTTGGGATGGTGAATGTTCCTTTTCCTTATTGTGAGCCAAATAGAAACTTGGCAAGAAAGAACATATGGGACATTATTAATTATACACATATGGGTATCGTGTCAGAAATGGCTTCTGTGGAAAATAAATTACAAAACACTGTTAGGTTGAACTCCCTTTCCAAGCACAGTGTTGCATCTTTTTATTTTTGCTTGGAGCAAGGTTTGTAACTCTGGTCATTTTAGCTAATACCAAGAAAAAAATGGCGACCAGTCAGGTACTAACTGGAAAAGCAGAAATAAGTCTATGAAATTGTAGTCACTGCTATTAGATAAATTGGCTGCTTTGTCAGTAAGACCCCATTGGCAGTGAATGTGTTTTCCTCTTCTTCTGAGGAAATGGGATGAAGTCTTGGGATGGGAATTCTAAGCCCAGGGTATGGGTGCTCAATAGAAATTATTAGAAAAAACCAGTGTTGCAGCTAGACAGTAAGACTGCTGCTGTTCTTGGCTGCCTATAGAACTTGACTTCTAAGTCTTGACTTTGACTTTCTTGATTTCCTGTACCAGTTTTCAATGGTGGACCTGCTTATTTGACTCAACAATAAATTTTTAAAGTCTGAAAACATCATGCTAACTTTAAACAAAAATTTCACTTTTCCAAGAGATGAAGAAACTGTTTCTTCCCCTTTTGCCCCATTTTGATAATAGTGGAGTACCAGAATCTATTTAAGACATTTAAAAGCAGGTTTTCATTAGAGTTACAATAGCTTAGAGAAACGAATTCCAGAAAATTCTGCATTGAGAAAATGCCATTTGGAACTCCTCTGAGAATCAGCACTAAAATTAAACCAATTGTCTTACCTTGTTAGAGAAGGAGAGAGACTTGTGGGTATTGAGACAGTTTTTTGCATGACTTTAAGGTCACTACGCTCATGGGCAGCTCAGCTTGCTCTTGTTTTCAAGGCGCAGGCTTTTGGCTCCCTATGTTGGAAGCAGAAAAGAATTCTAGAGAACCAAAGAAGGCTGGGGTATTTTGATTGACTGTGCTTATTCCACAGCTTTCGAAGATCCTGACAGTGCCGTGGATGACCGAGATAGTGACTATCGCAGTGAGACCAGCAATAGCATCCCGCCTCCTTACCATACGACTGCCCAGCCCAATGCATCTGTGCACCAGTTCCCAGTGCCTGTGCGATTGCCACAGCAGCTGCTGCTTCCGGGCAGTTCCCGGGACTCTTGCAATGACTCTGTGCAAAGTTATGACCTCGATTATCCAGAGCGGCAGGCCCTCAGGTGGGTGTTGGGAACAAAACGCTTTCTCTTCTAGTATGCAGGTCCCAGGATGCAACTGATATCAAGGATTTGGGTACCTGAGGTGATAGAGGAACTATAGCAGTATGGTGGACCAACCTACAGCCATTTAATGTAGAATCTCAGTCTTTTTTTTCCCCTCTTCTTTATAATGTTCACATTTATGCATGGGATGGTGGCTTAGTCATTAAATTGTGTCCAACTCTTGCGACCCCATGGACTGTAGCCCACCAGCCTCCTCTGTCCATGAGATTTCCCAGGCAAGAATACTGGATTGGGTTGCTATTTCCTTCTCTAGGGGATCTTCTGGACCCGGGGATCAAACTCAGGTCTCCCACATTGCAGGTAGGTTCTTTACTGATTGAGCCACCAGGGAAGCCCACATTTATGGATATCCATCAGTAAGAGTTTTTCTTTATTATCAGCAGGTGAGGGCAGACACACTTGGAGTAGATGGCTGAAAGAAACCTGCTCACCTGTCTGCCCACCCAGTACTTTGATATACCTTTCATTAAGATTAAAAAAAAAAAATCACAGATGTTAAATGCTTGGATAATTTATCCTACCTAAATATTTCCCTGGGAATGTCAGAAGAAAACCAATATAATCTCACTATAGCAGATTCAGTACTTTTGCTGGAACTTAAAAAAAAAAGCTTTTTATTAATTTCTTAAATACATAAAACATTTAATGTAAAGGTATGTTGCTGCTGTAAGCTGCTAAGTCACCTCAGTCATGTCCGACTCTGTGCGACCCCATAGACGGCAGCCTAAGTATGTTAAGGTACAATATAATACACAGCAAGGAATTTTACCCACCCACACCTGTTTGTCTTCCACTATTGCCAGCTCTTCTTGCCTCCTAGTTCTCTACCACCCTTGTTTCTTATGCACACATCCATAGACCATTGTCATATACTTAAAAGCATAAAAGCAAATACATACATATATGCTCCCTACTCTTCCCCAAACTTAAAAAAAAATCATACTTAAAATTTAAAGAAATAATATATACTTCTCATATATTCACATAGCCTAGATTCATTAGTTGTATTAACATTCTGTTATGTTTACTTTGTCTCATTCTCTCTAATATATATTCATATATACATACATTTTTTTTGTTTTTTGGCCATGCCTTACAACTTGTGGGATCTTAGCTCCCCAACCAGGGATTGAACCCATGTACTTGATAGTGAAAGCATGGAGTCCTAACCGCTGGACTGCCAGGGAAGTACCACACATGCGTCTTCTTTTTTCCTGAACCATTTGAAAGTTGCAGATACCAAATTACTTTACCAGGAGGTACTTCAATGTATAACTCCCAAGAAAAAGGACTTTCTTTTACATAACCATAATATTATGATCACACTCAAAGAAATTTAAAGATACAATATTATTTAACATCTAGACCATATTTAAATTTTTTCAGTTGTCCCAATAATGTTCTTTATGCTGCTGCTGCTGCTAAGTTACTTTAGTCGTGTCCAATTCTGTGAAATCCCGTAGACACAGCCCACCATGCTCCTCTGTCCCTGGAATTCACAGGCAAGAATACTGGAGTGGGTTGCCATTTCCTTCTCCAGTGCATGAAAGTGAAAAGTGAAAGTGAAATCTCTCAGTCGTCTCCGACTCTTAGTGACCCCATGGACTGTAGCCTACCAGGCTCCTTTGTCCATGTGATTTCCCAGGCAAGAGTACCGGAGTGGGTTGTTATTTCCTTCTCCTATATATATATATATATATATTTTTTTTTTTTTTTTCTTTTAGATGCAGGATCCAATTAAAGAGTATGGTGCCTTACATGTGATTTCCCTGTTTCTGTAGTCTCCTTAATCTCACAAAATTCCCTTACTTTTTAATTTTTAATCTTTTGAGACACTAACATTTTTTGAAGAGTCCAAACAAGTTTTGAGAATGCCTCCTAATTTAGTTTGATCTGATTGTTTTTTCAAGTTTATAATCAGGTTAAATATGTTTGACATAAACACTACATAGACATTTCCTTCACAGTGCATCAGCAGTCACATTTTACATTGCCTCATTATTGTTGACATTTAATTTGATTTCTGGGTTAATCTAGTATATATATCAGATTTCTGTAATGTAAAGTTACCTTTCTTCTTTGTAATTGTGGATCTCTGGGATGATACCTGAGATTGTGAATATATTCTTTTTCTTCAACAACCGTTTATCAGTTGATTTTAGCATCCATTGATAATTGTTTCCTGAATCAAGATTTCACTGGTTGGAGGTTAGTTTTTTGAAAAACCATTCCAATTTAGCTCATAATTTTGGTTGCTAAAATTGACTATATTATAGGATGATCTGAGAGTTTTCCCCACCAAATCAAACTGGTGAGTAAATATTCTGAACCTCAGATGGTCATATACCTGCTAGACAACATCCTAACTCTGTTTACTGTCATCTCTGAGAGTATTTTCAGTAAAATTTTATCATGTAGAATTCTTACTGTTCATAATTTAATTCTGAAAAGAAGTGTGGCAGGAATCCTACTGAAGTTGGTCCCTACTCTTGCTGCTTTATTAATTGCTTATTTTATTCATTTGGTTTTAGTTATTTATATTTTCTTTAAGAAAAAAACAATAGCAGAAAAAAAATTGTTTTGGCTCTCTTTCCCCTCTGTATTTACAAGCGTTGAGTGTGCAGGCCAGCAATAATAATGGCACATCAACTTGAATTATGACTGCAGTTGTCCAGAAGAATATGTAGTTTACTTGATCATTACCTTGTTATCACTGCTGTAGTAACACTTGGAAGAGCATGAGTGGTGTACTTTAACTTGTAAATATTTTTCCTAAAATTTTTCTATAATTGATCACATATAAATTTGATTAGTTTTCTGTATCAGTATATGAAATGAGATTAAAGACTAAATATTTTAGCATCTCCAGCAAAGGAGACGTTAACATGATTTTTAAGTAAAGTTGTATTACAGACATTTTTAACTTAAATTTTTGGCTTGATTTTTCTTTAAAAATTTTTTGAAGAAATTGTACCACTAGTTTGGTTTTTAAACTTCTATTACTGTAAATACTAAGTTTTTGGAAATAGTCTAAGACCTTAAGTTAGAGCTTTTAAGGAAGAATTTAAAATCCTTGATTGAACCAACAGTTTGTAGTACCTTCCAGTAAACTAGAAATGTAAAAATAAATAGTTTCTATTACCACAGCCATGGCTATTGACTGATTTATGTTGCAATGATAAAGACTTCTTCTAGGATGGAGTTAATTAGTTCGACTTTTTGAGAATATCTGAGAGTAATGAAGCTGCATATTTTATGTGTGTGTGCACACACACACATACATATGTATGTATAAATTGGTTCCCTCACTCAAGCAAATAATGGGAATAACCAGAATAATGGGAAATGTATGTATATTATATAAAAATGCATAATTGGAGGTTTGACAATGGTGTTGGACTTTGTGAGCTATTAAGCATATTCTCTAGTGTTGAGAGGTGTCAAAAGAATATCTGTCTCACTCTTGATGGCTCTTTAGTGGCTAAGTGACACTTTGATGTTGTTTGTTTCTAAATAAATGCTATCAGATGTTAGATCTATAGAAGAACACATTGAGCTGACAATCCTAGTCTGCAGGCCTTCTCTACACCCCCACCTCAGTACACAGGAAATAGGCAGTCTTTAACTTAAGTGAAAGAAAGGTCAGCTGTCTTCTGTATTCACTGACTGAAGTTGAATGTGTAGCTTCTGAATCTGTAATCAGCATGCAAAATATGTTCGTTTCACTGTGATCTTTAAGGCATATAGCCTTTAGGTTTCACAAATGACAAATTTTGATACTTTAAATAATTTTCTCTTTTTGGTACTGTGACAAGGTTTGACTTATGGTAGTCAAAATTTTTTATTATATTTTCTACATATTTTTCTTTTTAAAAGTAGTATGTTTGACCATATTCTTCGCTATACTGCCTAAAATACAACCTTCAGCAAGTTAACAGCTTGGTGTGGTGGCTTCTCAGACCCAAATTCATCAGCCAATTTAGATTTCTTGATATCCCTTGATATATGTTCATGGGATATGTAACAGTTCTAAACTTTGGCATTATAAATACATTCTAAATATTGATGGAACATATTCTTATTGTTTGCTTCTTTCTTTCTTAGAAAACAATAGGATCCTAAGTAGTTAACGGTAGCAAGTGAAGTATTTTAAAGTTGTTATAGGTAGTCTTTCTCTGATGTGGAAAAAACTTGTTGACTATGTTGTTATAATGCTGAATTAAGAATGTATGGATTTCCTTATATCTTTTCAGTCTGAATGATTTTTATCAGATAATTTTACTAATTTTAGTTTTCTCATTGAATATGCACTAAATCTTACAATTTTTTTTTCTTTTCCCTGTTTCTCCTTTTTTTCCTTGCCTTACTATTCCTCCATTTTTCTCTTTACATCAGACAAGGCTTTCAGGCTCAAAATGACAAAATTAGAATTATTTCATCTTTCTCTGATGTTGACTATGAAGAGCAAGAATGTATATATGAGGAGTTAGAGGGAGAAATGTCTCAAGAGTTTCTAGAAGATAGTAACATAACTTAAAGGAAGCAGAGGTAAAAGAAGTGAGAACTCTTTTGAAAACTGATAAATATTACAACCAACAAATACAACCAAAGTACAAGAATTCAAAAAGAACACCATCTCAAAGCCAAGAATTCTCTGCTGCCTTTAATTATGACCTTAAGTTTGAAATGCCTGCTTTCTCCAGATATCCTCAGAAATATAATACAATAGATAGGAGAAGGAAAAAAACACCCTTGTATAGTCATTTTGAAGACAGTGAAAGAAGACAATATGATGATAAATCAGAAACTAAGACTAACTTCAAAAGTATATATCCTAACACTGGAAATTGTGACTTCTACCACATTGAAAAGAAGGAACAAAACTTCACAGTTTTGCATCCCTACAAAAATGGATTTGTGGTTAAGAGAGGCAAATGGGCCACTAACTTAGAAAATCATGATTTTGGTCTTCCTGGTTGTTTTAAGAACTATGAAAAGTCATCTGATTTAAACCAGCCTGTTACTAATTTCACTCCATTAGATATTCTTGAAGATTCTACCAGCAGCACTTCTGATGAACTTCTGTGTTCTCCTGTTTCTGATAAGCAGGAAGGTTTACTCTCACCAACATGTCATCCATCCAATGTCCATCATATTGAAGGTTTTACGGAAGAATATTATAGAGCGAATCCTTCATTCCCATCCCAAAGGATGAGTTGTGATATAGACACACTTGGAGATGTGTCTGGGTGCCCCACGGAAGAGATGACCTCTTCCTGTGTTGAGGAACCCAAGGAGGACTATGTTGATACAATGGATGAGCTTCAGTGTTTGGTAGAAACAGTGTCAGAATATTTAGCAGAGAAGGAAGAGGAGATTAATAAATTTGGTTCCCTTTCAGAAACTAAAAAAACACTTAAACATAATAGTACTATTAATAATGCAGAAAAGAAAATGCCTGAGGATCAAATACCATCTTCAAACCTTGTCAAGAACGACAAGGACAAGGCCATCTCTTTCCCTGAGCTGAATGGAGTGAAATGTGCTGTTGGTTTTTATTTAGTTCACTCTCAGAAAAGGTGGGTTCAGGCACAAAGCATCTAACAACCTCTGTGGAAAAGCTGGTTCATTTAGTTCCAGAGAAAACAGAAACTCTCAATCAAACAGGGGTGAGTAATTTGCCATCTAGACCCAGAGCCAGGTCAGTATCAGAGAAGGATCTTTCCGTACGATCTCCGTCTCCGATATCTTCTCAAACAGTTGACAATAAGGACTTTTTCAAAGTGGACAGAACTTCTGAAAATGAGCACAAGGACAGTACAACTGGAAATCTAAACTCTCAGGATCCAGTGGAAACTATTGGAAGGGACTCAGCTCCACAGAGTCAGAGTTCGGTCATAAAGTCTGTTTTCAGCATGCTAAATCCATTAAAGATTTTTTCGGAAAAGGATGAAACCAAAAACGATGATGACCAGAGCAAGTCAACAAGAAAGGAAAACTTTATTGCATGTGATTTGGGGTCAAATCAAAGGGAAGATACCCTTGGCAATGACAGTAGCATTGTCACTTTAAATAGGAGTGATGGAGAAACTCCCCACCACCAAATGCCCCTAAGTGAGGATTTGCTGTCTTCTAACTCAGCCTTTGAACCTTCTAACTCAGTTCTTTCTGCAAGTAACAAAGATGATGTTGTGAATCTATTGGAAAGAGAACCCTGTACAGATCTGTCTGTGTTACCAGAGCAACCAAAAATATGTGTTAAGGATACTTCAGAACATCCTTGTGTAGCTGGGAGTAGAACTGTAAATAAAGAGGCATCTTCAGAGCCATTAGAGGGGAAGAAAATTACTGGTGATGATTTCCTGGAGCCACTCAGAAAATCTTTTAGCCAGTTTTTGCTCATTTCCCCTGAGACCTGTTCAAAGGAGACTTTGTCAGACTCTGTGAAAATTCACCAATTGGAAGAAGATGGATGGAAAAGGGACCCTAAGAAAGATGGATGTTCCTTTTCCTTTAGTGGAAAATTACATATTCCATTTCTCAAAGTTCTTAGTCATTCTGAAAAGCAGCAGGATTAAAAGAGAAAGGAAGCGTGTTTCCTTTGTTTAAATTTTCTTTCACTGACAGCCATAAAACTGTCAATGACCAGAATTTTCGTGGCTCAGCAGTAACCACTGATGAAGAGGTCCAAAGAAACTGCCATGCAAATGCCAAACTTAGTTCAATAAAATCTAATTCAGTTCCAGATATTCATAGTAATCCAAGGAAATTTGGTGATATAAAGACATCTAATGAGAGTGACCAAATAAGTACTTCTGAAGATGCCACACTTACTAAAATAAAGTGTGATTCGGCTCCAAATATTAATAGTAATCTTGGGAAATTTAGGGGTATAGAGGAATTAAACTCAAGTGACCACACAGCAGTAGAGAACTGTGAGAGAGATACCTTAAACATTCCTGGAGAGGTGTCCAAAGAACATATACCTTCAGATTCTTTAGAAGAAAGTAAGGCTCTTACACAAGTGACATCCTTAACAGTACCAGACTCTTCGTTAGCATTTAGTTCTACCATTTCAAAACCCACCTTGGTTAATGAAATGAGTGATGACAAGCTTGTAGATAAAGCTTCTGAGAAAAAAACCCAAGGAGGACTCTTTTCTAGCCTGTTTAACAAGTTTTCTTCTTTAGAAAACTTTAATCAACAAGAATTAAATGTAAAAAAAGATGACTCTCCTCACAGGAGTAATACCTCAAGCTTATTCTCTGGAATATTTAACTTGATATCCAGTAGCAATATGACTGATTCTAAACCAGATGAAGCAAAGTCCATGTCTTTAGGTGACCTAAAAGATTTGAATGGAACTAAATGTTTATCCTCGGATGAAATCCCTGTTACTTCATGTGTGATTTCTGAAAACCAGAGGAATCATGAAAAACAAGAAACTTCTGGCTTTATAAAAAGATGCTTGACTTTACCTAAAGAAGACATTCCATTACCTGATGCTGGGGTTGACGATCATTGCCCTCCTACGTGGAAAAATCAGCAAAGCGAGAAGAATTGCCCCTCTTCTGCAAACAGTGTACTTCACTGCACTCAGTTGCACAGCAGGACCTATCAGAGCAATCTTTGCCTATGAGGCAAATACCACATCATGTTCTTGAGGCAAAACTACATGAAAATTCTAACAAGTCAACTTCACCTATGCTAAATACTAATATTCTTAGTCATTCAAACCACTCTCAGTCTTTTGAAGACATGGACAGTCCTTTCTCTTATAACTGGGATTCTGATATAAAAGATTTCTCAAAGAATTCCAGAAAAATTCAGCCAGTATATTATGTGTTGAATCAAAATACATTTCCATCAACCGATGTTTTCTTGTGGCCTGACTCAGAAAACTCAGCAATAAATTTTTGCCAAAAAGATCAAAATGCAAATATCTCGGAGGGGAGAACAAATCCAAACAGTGTCATTTGGTGTGACTTACCATATGAATCATTCAACCAGTTAGCATTTAATGAAGATTACTTATTAAGAGGTGATATGTGGGCAGCTAACTCATTATATGGAAGTTCTTGTTATTTTCCAATTAATGAGACTAAGAATTCACTAGAAGAATTACCCATTGACTTAAGTTGTTCTTCAGGTTATGAGAAGAGTACACGCCCCATAGTTGATCTAGATTCATCAAGAATGGATGAAAACTTAATTTTTTCAAGTGTTGGTTATGAATATCAGGAGTGGTTGTCATGTCTTGAAAATGGAATGTGGTGGCCATCTGAGGATGGTGATTATGGATATTTTATGTTCCATGATGGCCAATATATCTATTTTTTCCTTACTGATTCTACTGGGCAGTATGCATATTTATTTATACCTGATTTTTCTTATGAAGAGTATTTGAATTATGACTTACAAAATGTGACAAATGATCTGTCAAGTATTATGTTGGATGATTGTACTGTTTCTGCTTACAGTTTTAAAGTACTTGACAAGGAAGATGAATTACTGTGGTATGTTGAAGAGGAACCAAATGATGACCCACTTGATTTATCTGTAGTTTTGCCAAGAAGTGAGGGACCAGTGTATCTAAATTTAGGAACCTTTTCACAAGTACTGAGTCAAATTATGACCAAAGGAATCAACCATTAGATTTTTCAGGCTATAATCCTCAAAAGTCTGAAGGAAATTTTGTAGCTTTTAAAAAAATGCCATGTGGTTCTGAAGACTCTGAATGTATATTGGATCTCAGAAATCAGCCCCAAACTATTGGTAATCATGTCTTAAATAAAAATGAAATTACAAAGGGAGATAAACATCAGCCTCTCTCTAAGGATTCATCAGTTAACCTTTCTAGTTTCCATTGGATCCAGTCTTCTTCTGAAGAAGCTGCTTCTTCAGAAGATAAGACTAACACATTTCCTGAAAATAAGACTAACATCCCACAGCAAACAAAAGAGATGTCATCATTGAACAAAGTGACTTCGTTATTTTCTGCTTTGGGTGCTTCAATTGGAAATACTTTGAATTTTGATAAGAATGAAACCTTAAAGTCATCAGCCACAGAGAAAAGAGATCAGCAGTCAAACTTAGTAGAGGTAACAAATGACAGTCTTCAGTTATTAATCTCAAGTAAGCAGCTAGAGAGTAGCTCTCAAAATGAGGAAGAAAGTCTTCTCAAGAAGGATTCAGAGAGACAAATAGTATCCAGTGTTCAGCAACTAGAATTTACTAAAAATATGAAGAAAGAATCCTCTTTAAATAAAAGCATGCACATGAAAAAGCAAAGTTTGTTAAAACCTGTTTTTCAGGTAAGCCAAGCAACTCCTCAGGATAATTCAGATATAGAAGATAACAAGATGATTACAGCTGACTCTCTTTTAGTTTCCTGTGTATCACAGTTTAGTAGGGATGAACACAAGAACTATAAGCCTCCCCAGGACCAATCTTCCAAAGAGTCTGAGAGAACTTTATTTAAAAGCACACTGAAACTCTTTGGCCGGGAAGAAGACCCTTCAGTAAGTGCAATGGCAAATGAGAAGCAGTCATCTGGATTTCTGAACCTGTTTAAAACCCAAGTAAATAAAGAAGGATCACCAAGTTTAGAAAAGAATAATGATAAAAATAGAAAGATATCATTCAGGAAAAGAATGAATCTCCTGGTGTTTCAAATTTTTTTGGTACTCTAGGGGATTTCTTTAAAAGCAGTGTGTCTCCTATACAAACAACGGAAAATGTGGCTGTTTCTTCAGTGACTAATAAGGAAGAGGTCAAGTCTAGTCCTAATGCCACACTTCTAGCTAGACAGGATGTTGGAAACTTTCCTGCTGTACCAGTTTCCTCTAAAGGGAAAGTTCGAGTTAGAGGTCTGAACAAGCAGACTACCATTGACGACAGTGAGCTAAAGGAACCAGCAATTAAGGAGATCAAGAGTGATCATTTGACTGAAGAAGAAGTACCCTCCAGAAACCACCTAACCTACAAGTCACCAAATTCATCTTTCTCAACAGGTTTCAAAGACTCTTCCAAAGATTCTTCAGTGGAAAGAAGTGATATGATAGTGACAGAAGTCCCAAGAAGTGATAATATATCTTTAGATATTCCGAGCGGGAGAAATTCAAATGAACAAGATCATTTTTCTGACAAAGACCACAGTTTTTCAACTGCCACAACATCTCCCTCCCAACCAGAATTGCCAACAAGAAAAAGTATATTTTCTTTCCTGACTAGATCTGAAAAATCTGAGAACAGAGCCTCTGCTGCTCTACCCAGAACCAAATCTCAAGCAGAAGGGCTATTCACACTTCCTTCCTTTTTTCCCACTGCTAACTCAGGCAGCAAGAAGGATGTCTCTCCTAAAAGCTCTTTCAGTTTCTTCAACTTGTCTTTTTTGGATGAAAAGCAGCAGAATCCTGGGAAAGAACAGAGCCTTTCAACTACTGCTCCAGTGACTTCCCAGCCCTATAAGAAGCCAAGTGTTTTTGTGGACATGAGTAGTACAACAACTAAAGAAGGTTCTAATGGCAACGGAGACAGCATGGTCCAGGAAGTAGTTCATGAACAGCAAATGGCTTTTTGTGTTTCCATTAGCAACACCACTGAGATTATCTCCCTTGCAGATGAGCTCAATGTAGAGGAGAATGATCCAGAAAAACTAGGTTCAGTAATGGACCAAGGACATCTTCAGATTTCCAGATAAATCAATCACAAAAAGACATTGTTCCTCATTCACCAGGATTTCAGGCACAGACTGAAACACTGCTTATTGATCCAGAGACCCTGGAGATATCTATCCACAAAGAAGCTTTTATACAAGAAGCATCCATGAGTGACTCACTGGCCATCTCTTTTTCTCATGATAGCCATTTGGTTGAAAAGCTCAACAATTTAGACACTTGTACTAACTCCCACCAAAATGAAAGATTTACTAGTGATCCGTTGAATTTGCCATTAGAAAAGGCCCCTGATGAGGTCTTAACAAAGATCCTGGAGCCAACTTCTTCTTCTGTGGAGCCACGAGGTACATGGCACTTCCAGAGTCAAGGTACAGATAAAGAGGAAGACAAATCAGTGTTGGACTCTTCAGTAGAAATGCTTTCGGGGTTTGTGACCAAAGTGAAATCTTTCTCTGGGTCCTTAATTGAACCTCCCAAAACGTTCTCCGGACTTTTCTCTTCTCCTAAACCTCCAAAGAAAAATTCTTTTTTCTCTCTTTCTTCTGGTACATCATCTCAGCCTCTCAAAAGTGAGTTATTTGGAATTTTTAAAAGTCTCAAACCAGAGACATGCAAACAAGAATCATCTGTTGCAGCTACTGCATTGCTTCAAAATGGTGGTCTCAGAGAAACTGTAGGGTCAGTACCTCCAGAAAATTTGTGTAAAGAAGTTACCTTGGGAGCACTCAATTCAGAATCTATGGTCAGTGACTGTGGAATGACAGTGGTTAGTGCAGAGTCAGACTTGGAGACCTTGACAGATGATCCTAAACTAACAACTGAAATGGAAAACAGTAATATTCCAGACAATATTCCAGAACCCCAACATTCTGAAACAATTGAGGGTGCATCTTCTGTCTCAGGGGATGATACTGGGCAAAGAGTATTGTCTCTGAGCGATGAAGGAGATATGGGGATGCTGCAGGCTACAGACACAGAGGCATCATTGGAAGCAGAGCATATCCCATGCCAGTACAGTTGCATCCAGATCCTACCTGGATTGCCAAAGAGATTCCTCCTCCAGTTCAGCCACCTCTTCCTCTTGAGCCAGAGCCAGATATGCAATCCATCTCCACAAACCAAGACTTCTTAGAGCTACAGGCAGCCAGTTCACTAGAAACAGCGCTGCTCAGTGAGGCAAGTGTCAGCCAGAGTGCCACACCGGAAACCCAAGGGTATATCTCTCACCCTCCACTGGAGGAAACTGTGCTTTGTGCCAAAGAACATTGTGAGATACTTGATGCCCAGAAAGACTCACCTGCAGTCCCCCAGGAAGTGGAGCAGCCAACCCCAAACGTGACCAGTTGGCCAAAGCTCCATTTCCCATCTTCTGCTGCTGATTATGGGAAATCACTGAGCTCTTTCTTTTCCTCACCTTCCTCCACTGGCAGTAGAGCGACAGAGACTGGTTTAATGTCCAGTTTTAAGAAGTTGTCAACTCTCTTTGAGGGAGGTAGTGAGGGGAAGGAGAGTAGTGTAGTGGCAAGTGATTCAAAACTAAGGTTTGGAAAGAAGCTGGATCTTTCATTTCCATGGCCGAAAGAGAACAAAGGGAACTCTGAACAAATGCCTGCAGAATCCTCCTCTCCAGTTTTGGTTATAAGCAGTGATCAGGACCTTAAATCTGGTGAGACTGACAAAACTTTGGAGTCTTTTCAAATGTCTGGGACCGGTGCTGAGCCAGCTAAGGCTCAGCCCTCTGGGACCTGTGCTCAGCCCTCTGAGACCTCCGAGCAGCTGGGGGCTGGGCCACGTGTATGTACTCAGGAGCTTTCAAGGCCTGGAGAAGTGGAAAACCAGCAAGAAATCCCAGCATCTGGAGAAGACAAGGATACCAAAGATATCTGTCCTTTAGAGAGTCATGAGGAAGAACACTGCACTGTCTCTGAGCTACTTCAACCAGAAACACATGAAGAGGAGGCAGAGCCTGCTAGCACTGGCCCTGTTTCAAATGTACAGCAGCCAGTCACTCTGCTGGACATCAAGGAACAAAGACCAGCAAAAGGCCTGTTCTCAACTAAAGCATCATAAATGATTTTAAGGAATTGACCATTTATGATGCAGTGGCTTAGTGGTAGCTTATCCATAGCCTGCTTTTTATCCTCCTTGTGTCTTTCCCAGCACCTGAGCTTCATGTTAGGCATTAAGTAACAAGAAATAATATGTGGATATTGTCATCTCTTTTCTCTACCAAATATGATTCACTTATTGGAACAATGCACTTCCTGCTTAAAGGAAAGGCTAAATTCTGGGATTTACTTGCTCTGGCTTGCTCTGCCTTGAATAATGTAGAAGGGAGAAGGGAGGGCAAGAAGAGGCAGCAAGTCATTGAGTGGTATATATTATTAATAATTACAGCCATGTGATAGGCTTGAATGCTTCCTTGGGCCTTGAACACCTATATCTGTAATAGCTGGGAGAGATATACTTTGCTTTGCTTTTCCAAGTCTTCTAAGATGCTTTCTCCAGTGGCAATGAGATTACTAAGTAGAATATAAAATGCAAAGGATGGCTTGAAATAATCTATACTGTATATCCTATTCCATATGGATTTGTATAGCTTCTTCCAGTTTCTGAGTTTTATCACCCATGAGACTGGTGTTTGTTAGGTGTCTTTGGTAGAGTCTTCCAGGAGCTCTGGGCTATCGTTTGCTGTGGAGCATTGTGCTCTATGGTGGAGCAGTGTACAGGGTACACCTGCAAGTTCAGTTCAGTTCAGTCACTCAGTCGTGTCTGACTCTTTGCGACCCCATGAATCGCAAAGTGTACTATTATTTCCCCTAAGAAGAAGCACCATACAGGACAGTTTAAGAGTGCTGCCTTAAACACTGGCCCAAAGCAGTCCAAAGAAGTTGGTCAAATACTTTGGAGATTGTGTGTTAGGAACTACTTAGCACAGTGGCCTGGTACCTCTCCTACTGCTATGGGGTGAAAAAATCAGAAATCAGCCTGGAAACACCAGATAATTGGGAGGAACTGGAGGGAAAATAACACTGGAAAACAATAAACATTGCCCTTTAGTTAAAGCTTGACTCTTTGGCAAGGGAATTCCTTGTCTATTGTCCCCGCAGAATTAAAATGAAGGGCCCGTGACTTGGGATGGAACTATCCAGATGGGGCTAGGATAGGTCATGTAGATCATCCCCAAGTCCCCCTATTTTGAATAGGACTGAATCCTTAAAATTCAGTATATGGCTGAAGGGAGTAACTTTTGAATGCTATTCTTTCTATACAGTCACGATTCACTGCCACTTTCTCTATGCCTCTTATACCAGGAGAACAAATTTCCTTTCTGGGTATGGGAATTCAGGTGGTTGAGAGAGGGGGTTGTTCTTGTCTCTCTTCAGGAACAAAAATGCATTAATGTGGCCCTGACTCAGATCTTGGAGTTGGACTGTGTCCATTTTGTCCAAAACTGAGCCATGACCTGAGAGGAACTCAGTTATAGATGGCTCTGGGATACTTCCTATGCTGCCAGGGATACCACGGTAACATTCATGTCAATGAGACCATTCTCCCTGAGGAATGTCTTTGTCCTAGCTTCTATTTGGCTTCCATTACCTTGTGCAGATGGTTGAGGGACAGTTGAAGGAACATGTTCACTTTCCTTTGCACATTCTGAGGAACAGACCTTTATATTTCCGATTGGAGAGGAAGAAAAGAGTTCTCAATTTAATAGGTAACAGAAAAAAGGAGTAGAGTTCATCCATCCATTTTACTTTGTGAAAATTAGAAAACTGATTACAGCCACTTGACAGAAGTTCTAGCAGAGAATTTTAGGCATAAACATACTATTTGAATAATTCTTAATCTTACTTAAAAAAATAGCAGATTAAGATAAAGAATTCTTCAAAGTCAGTTGCAGGGTTGGGGTTAAGTGCTGTTGGAGAACCCACCATGCTGTGTTGTTTTTCCTTGTTGTGATTTTGCTGAATAGAGCCTAGTTCTTCTAGAATGTGAACTTTGCTCCTCTCTTCCCAGGAACCTCCTGTTTGTGATCCTTGCCACTGATAGAATCATTATTTCCTGGATTCTCCATTATTTTGTTCCGGTCTTTAGTTTGTATTTATTTACTAATCTGTCCTCCTCTCATTCTCACAGCCCCACCAGCAGTAGTAGGTATGGCTCCTCCTGTAACGTGAGTCAAGGAAGCTCTCAGTTAAGTGAACTGGACCAGTGTCATGAACAAGATGATGACCGTCGGGAGAGGGACTCCATTCATTCCTGCCACAGCTCCAGTAGCCTCTCCAGAGATGGCCAAGTGGGTTTTGGAGAACAAGAGAAAGCCTTGGAGGTGACAGGTGAAGAGGAGAAGGCGGGAGTGTGTGAACCCAAGGAGATGAAAGAAGATGCCACAGCCCATCCACCCCCAGATACAGTGCTACACAGAGACCTTGTCCGAGGCCCCCAGGAGAGGTAGGTCATGGCTACCTTAAGAAGCTCATATGGTTTCCTCAGTACCTGCCCTATGGTACTGCTGACAGAATGCAATTGCCCTGTTTGTTTCCCTGCAGCTGGGTATGGTTGTGATCAGGATACTGAGGCTTATCTCTGCACTGCTTCCATTGTTTACTGGTGTAATTACCAAAGTATTTCAAGGATCTCTGAAGAACATTGTAGCTGCAGTGTACCAGGTCTTCTAGAGTCTATAGTTCTTGGCTTACTAGTTGACCCCATGTATGACACGCTCTGAATCTGGAACTGACCTGAGCCCTGCAGATTATTTAATTCAGAGGAGCTGCTTCGGATAAAACAGGGTTCCTAGCCTATTAATGTTTTAATTTTTTTGGTGAACATTGTTTTTCATTTTTGTTTTTTTCCTTGACTAATCTGGGAGACAGTTAAAGAACCAATCTAGAAGCCAGATCTAAATCACCTTTCTGTCACCCTGGGGCCTAGCAGTATGTCTGGCAGAAGAAGGAAAATTTTAAACTTGTCCTTTTAACAGTCACATAATGAAGCTTAGTACTGAGTTTGAGTATTGTTATTGTTGAGCTAAATTGGTCAGTGAGTTGCTGATAGGTTGGGGAAAAGCAGGGTTTCTCAGTCTTGGCACATTAACGTTTTTAGCCAGATAATTCTTTCTTCGTTGTTTTGTTTTGTTTTTGATATTTTAGCTACATTGTTCAGCATGTGGTATGGTTCCCTGACCAGGGGGTGAATTCAGGCCTCCACAGTGAAAGCACTGAATCTTAACCACTAGGCCATCAGGGAGCTCCGCGAGCCAGATTATCGTTTGTTATGGGGAGCTATTGTATGCCTTGTAGAATGTTTAGTGGCATCCCTGGCCTCTGCACACTACATGCCTGTAGCAGTTCTCGGTGTGGCAACCAGACATGTCTCCAGATATTATTGCCAGAGTTCTCCTGAGGGGCAAAACTGTCCTTAGTTAAAAACCACTGGAGTAGAGTGACAAGAGCTAGGTGTGACTTAAATTCTCAAATTTCAAGGTCATGGTAAGATCAGAGCAGCGAACACTGATTATATGGTAAAAGTTAGAAAACAATTGATGCCTCTACTGTACCACTCGAAGGTAGAAACTTATTTTCTGTTTGTTTTCCTGATTTTTAATCATCTCTGGTGGCTCATCTAGTAGACAAGACATCAGAGAAACTGAGTTCTGGACTAGCTTTTTTTTTTAACTGGACTGACAACTTACTAAAAGATAGCTCTTTGTAGACCTTGGACTTTACAGATGCTATCATCTGGTAGAGTTCTTGGTCAAGCAGCAGAAGTGCCCATCCTTCTCTCATGGCTTTGTCATCCCAGATCCTAGCTGTGTAAGTGACATCCAGGCTGGTTTCAGAAGTGCCCACAGATGTTTTAAAACAACTGATGCAGTTAAGTGGCATCAGTGCCTAGCATGTATTTTGTGTGTTTGTATGGTGGTTTCTTGTTTACTGCCTTGGCAATAGATGCCAGTGAGCGAGGGGAGAAGCATCGTCACCAAGAATGAACCACTATTCCACAGGTAAAACCTAGATGATTATTTGTTTAATATAGGCTAGTGTTTCTACCTCAGAGCTCCTTTGTTATGTGTATGTTCCGTGCACTTAGGATGTTCCTGAGGCAGCTCAAGAACAAGATCACAGCAGGAGGAGGGCTCTGCCTTTTTTCTTAGTGCTTTGATGTAGACTAGGAATTGATAGGCCTTCCAAAATACTTAGTGGAATAGGAAGGGTCTGCGGGAACACAGTTCTGCCCCAAGAATGCTATGTAGAGCCCCCAAGGGAGAGTGGCAATCCTGAGAGGCGGGGAAGAGGTCTGCCCCTCTGCACCGTTTCCATGTTAGCCACTGACTTAGGGCCCTTGTCACTGCTTTTAGTATCCTGACCCCTAACTGTTCCAGTGAGCTGCTTCGTCAGGTGAGTGGAAAAAGGGAAAGAAAGAAAGGGAACAGATGAAAAGCTAAAAGCAATTGTCATTTTAGAGAAGAATTTTTTCATGTTGGATGTTTAGGATATGCTGTTTTAGTGGCTTGAATCACTAGACAAGTATAGGCATGAATGCAAACCTTTTAATTTTAGGTATTTGGCAGTTTTGACTTGAGCACAGTCATCCTGTGGCCTGGGCTTATTTTTAAGGAACATTCTTTTCTCTGTTACAAGTTTTCCTGAGGAGACTGCATCTTCACCATTTACCCAAGCCAGAGCGCACTGGATCCGAGCAGTTACCAAGGTTCGACTCCAGCTACAGGAGGTAGGAAGTCTGTTGTTCCGATTCTGGCTGGGACAGTTTTTCCTTTGAAATTGGGAGACATATGGTGCTGAAGAAGCAGCCAGTGATTAGTCATATTATAGTGTGCTTCTGGGAATGCATGACAAATAAGCTAGAGCCTTAAGAGATGGGGAGGTAGCTGTTGACTTCCTTCTACCCTAAATAATGGAACTCAAATAGACCTGGTGGGTCTATTTAATTTGGTACTACTATCATCGGTGAGGCTATTTCGAGTTTAGGATAGGAGACTATTTCAGGGCCTCTTAGGGTTAATTGTTGTTTCCTTTGGCCAGCCAGTTCAAGTGCCACTGGCTGACTTTTACAGGGTTGGAAATTTTACTCCAAAGTTTCTGTGGGCTCCCCTCATTTAAGGCCCAAAACATAACACATTAATATCTAAACTAATGTAAAAAAGTAAAAATAGAAATATTTTTCATTTTCAATGTTGCAAGTTTGGAGTATCTTTATCTGTGTTTCAGCAGTCAGTCTTCAGGCAGAAAGGTGGTTTTTAAATGATGACAAGTGGCTATCAGTAGTATAATACCTGGCAGCTGTTAAAAATGAAAGCATGCTTACCTGTGTAAACACACTTTAAAAGTAATTTATTTTGAAATAACCTAAAACTTAAAAGTTAACAAAACAGTAGTGTAAAGAACTCCCATATCCTGCTCATCAAAGTGCCCCAGTTGTTGACATTTTGTATTATTTTTGCTTTATCACTCTGCATCCATAATGATTAATCTTTTGCTGAACCATTTGAGAGAAAGGGGGAGGCATGATGTTTTCCTTTTTGTATTTTCCAAAAAGGCAAGGCTGCTCTGCACTGTAACCAAGAAATCCACAATGACAACACTGTCATCAAAACCCTATGCAAATTTTGCTAACTATCCCAACAATGTCTCTTCTCTGGTCCAGGATACAACTCAGGCTAACATGTTGCCTTTAGTAATCTTGTCTCTTAATCTCCTTTACTCTGAAACAGTTCCTCTTGTTTTTGACAGATACTATAGGCCTTTTACTTTGTATTCTTCACTTTGGGTCCGTCTAGTGTTTCCTCATGTCCAGACTCAGGCCATACTTCCTTGGCAGGGATTACACAAAAATGGTATATTGGACTTTTTAGTGAATTGCATCAGAAAGTACATGTTGTCAGCCTGTCCTGCCCCTTGTAATGTTAACTTTAATCACCTAGTTAAGGTTGTATCAATCAGATTTCTCCACTGTTAGCTACCATTTTTTCTTGGCAATTCATAAATGTTTTGTGGTTCAGTACTCTGAGACGATACCAGTATCTCATCAAATCTCCATGTACAGGCTAAGGATCCGTGTATGACTCCTATCTAAATCTACCACCACAAACGCTGGTTGCCAAATGGTAACTTTCTATTTCCATTATCCTTTCTACTTTGTTAGTTGGCATGCTACTATAAGGAAGAGATTTCTCTTTTTTTTCATCAGTTTTCTATTACTAATTTTTCAAAAGTAAGGGTCTTATAAGTATAATAAAGGAAAATAAAATAAATAACCTCCATGTAGAAGAAGAGTTCTGAATGAGAAAAACAAGAATGTATTGGAGCGGTTTGTTAAGGCCTTTTAAGAGGCAATTCAGAGTCTCTCAAGAATAGCTAAAAGCAGTTGCTAAAGCTTGGAATCATCTAGAGAAAAGCATGCTTTATTTAAGAGTAACCAAGAATGATTGCAACTTAATGAATATTGGAACAGTAGTAAATATATTCTTAACACAGGTCATGTAACTGAAAGCTGATTAGGTGTGGCCAAGAGGAGGAAGGGAAGCCAGAGTTTAAAAGAAGGATCTGATAACAACTGAAGATAGAGGCAGAAATACACCATTTATACTTAAAATGAGATTTGCTGGCAGATTGATTGAGGTTGTGAGACAGTAAGAAGTTAAGTATGGCACCAAGGACTTTTTTTCTGAGTAATTGAAAGTTCCACCCATCTGCCCTAAGATAATAATTTTTTGTTAGTTTCTTCTTATTATAGAATTTTCCTATGCAGGTATAAGTAAATATGAATTATATTCTAATCCCCCCTTTTTTCTGTACCAAAAAAAAAAATGGTATGTTATACACACAGGGAATATCTTGTTTTCTCACTTGGATATTCTTCCATATTAGCTCTAAGAGAACTCTTTAAGTGGTTGCATAATATTTCATTGTAGAATGAACTACAGTATTTAATTAGTCTTCTGTTGATGTTCATTTGGTTGTTTTGGGCCATTTGCTCTAACAAACCATGTTGCAAATGATTACCTTTTACATACATCATTTTGTTTGTGTTCAGATATATCTGAGAGGATATGTGTTTATAATTTCAATAAATATTGGTCTCCATTTATCAGTGTCTTAAAACAACAAAGGTTTATTTTGCTCATGCTTCTTATCCTGTATGTTGAGGAGTTCTACTTGTTATCTTCTGTGCAATCCAGGGTAAGTGATCAGCCAGTTTCTAGAACATTGCCGATATTGGTGGTGGAGGGAAAGAAAAGATAACAAATGAAAGAGAACATAGCAGATTACTCTTTGGCCCAGAAGATACAGTATGTCACTTTTGCTCACATTTCTATGGCTTAACCAAATTATATAATCATATATAACTTCAAGCAAATGGTATACCTTGAAATAGATAGATTGGGATATTTGTGAAAAACTTTTAATAACTAGCCTAAAGTGTATCTGCCTTCCACCAACTTAAACTCTTACTAGTAATGTCGTGACGTATTGGGAATAAAAAACCCAGATCCTTTGCAGAAAGAATTTGAAAAGCAGTGTGAAATAGACTATATTCCTTTCCAGTGCTACTTCTTTCCGTACTCTGTTTAGTCAACATTTCCAGTATATAAAATCTTTTGTTCAAAGTACTTACTGTTTCCATGCATGGAATAAATATTCTTTCTCCTTCTCCATGTCTCTAACTGTTCATCCACATCTTTTATATCCAGTCAGGTGTCAGTTTTTGGATAAAACTTCCAGACTGTATGTATAGAGTAGACCCCCACCTGTATCTTTGGTTTTGCCTTTTGCAGTTTTGGTTACCTGTAGTTAGCCACAGTCAAAAAATAATAAATGGAAAGTTCCAGAAATAATTCTTCAGTTTTAAATTGAATGCTTTTCTGAGTAGTGTGATGAAATCTCATGCTGTCCCCTCTCCTTCTCATTCTGGATGTGAATCATCCCTTTGTTCAGCATATCCCACCCATTAAACACTTAGTAGCCATCTCAGCTCTGATTGACTGTCATGAGATGGCAGTCCTTGTGATCAGATAACCATCATTTTACTTAATAATGGCTGCAGATTGCAAGAGTAGTGATACTAGCAATTCATTATTTTTTTCACCTTTCTCTTTTATTTTTTTATTAGTTTTTTTATTAGATTTGCAATGTTGTATTAGTTTCTGCTGTATAACACAGTGAACCAGCCATACATATCAATATATCCATTCTCTAGACTTCATTCCCATATAGGTCATTCAGTTCAGGTCAGTCGCTCAGTCATGTCTGACTCTGCAACCCCATGAATCGCAGCACGCTAGGCCTCCCTGTCCATCACCACCTCCTGGAGTTCATTCAAACTCACGCCCATTGTATCAGTGATGCCATCCAGCCATCTCATCCTCTGTCGTCCCCTTCTTCTCCTGCCCCCAATCCCTCCCAGCATCAAAGTCTTTTCCAGTGAGTCAACTCTTCGCATCAGGTGGCCAAAGTACTGGAGTTTCAGCTTTAGCATCATTCCTTCCAAAGAAATCCCAGGGTTGATCTCCAGACTAATTGAATCTCCTTGCAGTCCAAGGGACTCTCAAGAGTCTTCTCCAACACCACAGTTCAGAAGCATCAATTCTTCAGCACTCAGCTTTCTTCACAGTCCAACTCTCACATCCATACATGACCACTGGAAAAACCATGGCCTTGACTAGATAGACCTTTGTTGGCAAAGTAATGTCTCTGCTTTTGACTATGCTATCTAGGTTGGTCATAACTTTTCTTCCAAGGAGTAAACGTCTCTTAATTGCATGGCTGCAGTCACCATCTGCAGTAATTTTAGAGCCCCCCAAAATAAAGTCTAACACTGTTTCCACTGTTTCCCATCTATTTCCCATGAAGTGATGGGACCGGATGCCATTCTTAGTTTTCTGAATGTTGAGCTTTAAGCCTACTTTTTCACTCTCCTCTTTCACTTTCATCAAGAGGCTCTTTAGATCTTCTTCACTTTCTGCCATAAGGGTGGTATCATCTGCATATCTGAGGTTATTGATATTTCTCCCAGCAATCTTGATTCCAGCTTATGCTTCATCCAGTCCAGCATTTCTCTTTATATAAATTAAATAAGCAGGGTGACAATATACAGCCTTGACGTACTCCTTTTCCTATTTGGAACCAGTCTGTTGTTCCATGTCCAGTTCTAACTGTTGCTTCTTGACCTGCATATAGGTTTCTCAAGAGGCAGGTCAGGTGGTCTGGTATTCCATCTCTTTCAGAATTTTCCACAGTTTATTGTGATCCAGTCAAAGGCTTTGACATAGTCAATAAGGCAGAAATAGATGTTTTTCTGGAACTCTCTTGCTTTTTCCATGATCCAGCGGATGTTGGCAATTTGATCTCTGGTTCCTCTGCCTTTTCTAAAACCAGCTTGAACATCTGGAAGTTCACGGTTCACATATTGCTGAAGCCTGGCTTGGAGAATTTTGAGCATTACTTTACTAGCGTGTGAGATGAGTGCAATTGTGCGGTAGTTTGAGCATTCTTTGGCATTGCCTTTCTTTGGGATTGGAATGAAAACTGACCTTTTCCAGTCCTGTGGCCACTGCTGAGTTTTCCAAATTTGCTGGCATATTGAGTGTCAGCTTGAACATCTGGAAGTTCACGGTTCACATATTGCTGAAGCCTGGCTTGGAGAATTTTGAGCATTACTTTACTAGCGTGTGAGATGAGTGCCATTGTGCGGTAGTTTGAGCATTCTTTGGCATTGCTTTTCTTTGGGATTGGCATGAAAACTGACCTTTCCCAGTCCTGTGGCCACTGCTGAGTTTTCCAAATGTTCTGGCATATTGAGTGCAGCACTTTCACAGCATCATCTTTCAGGATTTGAAATAGCTCCACTGGAATGCCATCATCTCCACTACCTTTGTTCGTAGTGATGCTTTCTAAGGCCCACTTGACTGCACATTCCAGGATGTCTGGCTCTAGGTGAGTGATCACACCATCGTGATTATCTTGGTTGTGAAGATCTTTTTTGTACAGTTCTTCTGTGTATTCTTGCCACCTCTTCTTAATATCTTCTGCTTCTGTTAGGTCCACACCATTTCTGTCCTTTATGAAGCCTATCTTTGCATGAAATGTTCCCTTCGTGTCTCTAATTTTCTTGAAGAGATCTCTAGTCTTTTCCATTCTGTTGTTTTCCTCTATTTCTTTGCATTAATCGCTGAAGAAGGCTTTCTTATCTCTTCTTGCTATTCTTTGGAACTCTGCATTCAGATGCTTATATCTTTCGTTTTCTCCTTGCTTTTTGTTTCTCTTCTTTTCACAGCTATTTGTAAGGCCTTCCCAGACAGCCATTTCGCTTTTTTGCATTTCTTTTCCATGAGGATGGTCTTGATCCCTGTCTCCTTTACACTATCATGAACCTCCATCCATAGTTCATCAGGCACTCTATCTATCAGATCTAGTCCCTTAAATCTATTTCTCACTTCCACTGTGTAATCATAAGGGATTTGATTTAAGTCATACCTGAATGGTCTAGCGGTTTTCCCTACTTTCTTCAATTTAAGCCTCAGTTTGGTAATAAGGAGTTCATTATTTGAGCCACAGTTAGCTCCTGGTCTTGTTTTTATTGACTGTATAGAGATTCTCCATCTTCGGCTACAAAGAATATAATCAATCTGATTTCGGTGTTGACCATCTGGTGATGTCCATGTGTAGAGTCTTCTCTTGTGTTGTTCGAAGAGGGTGTTTGCTATGACCAGTGCATTTTCTTGGCAAAACTCTATTAGTCTTTGGCCTGCTTCATTCCGCATTCCAAGGCCAAATTTGCCTGTTACTCCAGGTGTTTCTTGACTTCCTACTTTTGCATCCCAGTCCCCTATAAATAAAAGGACATCTTTTTTGGGTGTTCTAAAAGGTCTTGTAGGTCTTCATAGAACCGTTCAACTTCAGCTTCTTCAGTGTTACTGGTTGGGGCATAGACTTGGAGTACCATGATATTGAGTGGTTTGCCTTGGAAACGAACAGAGATCATTCTGTCGTTTTTGAGATTGCATCCAAGTACTGCATTTCAGACTCTTTTGTTGACCATGATGGCTACTCCATTTCTTCTGAAGGATTCCTGCCCGTAATAGTAGATATAATGGTCATCTGAGTTAAATTCACCCATTCCAGTCCATTTTAGTTCTCTGATTCCTAGAGTGTCGATGTTCACTCTTGCCATCTCTTCTTTCTTCAGCTTTTTGTAAAGCCTTCTCAGCAACCACTTTGCCTTCTTGCATTTCTTTTTCTGTGGGATGGTTTTGGTCACTGCCTCCTATACAATTTTATGAAACTCTGTCCATAGTTCTTCAAGCACTCTGTTTGCAAGATCTAATCCCTTGAACCTGTTTGTCACCTCCACTGTATAATCATAAGGAATTTGATTTAGGTCATAGCTAAATGGCCTAGTGATTTTCCCTGACTTTTTAAATTTAAGCTTGGATTTTGCAATAAGGAGCTGATGATTTGAGCCACAGTCAACTTCAGGTCTTGTTTTTGCTGACTGTAAAGGGTTTCTTCATCTTTGGCTGCAGAGAATATAATCAATCTGATTTCAGTATTGACAAATTGGTGATGTCCATGTGTAGAGTTGTCTCTTTTACTGTTGGAAAATGGTGTTTACTGTGACCAGTATGTTCTCTTGACAAAACTCTATTAGCCTTTGACCGATTCATTTTGTACTCCAAGGCCAAACTTGCCTTTTATTCCAGGCAAGTTTGACTTGACTTCCTACATTTGCAATTGTACCCAAGTACTGCATTTCTGAATCTGTTGTTGTCTATTAGGAGTACTTATTCCATTTTTCCTAAGGGATTCTTGCCCACAGTAGTAGATATAATGGTCATCTGAATTAAATTTACCAATTCCTGCCCATTTTAGTTCACTGATTCCTAAGATGTTGATGTTCACTTTTGCCATCCCCTGCTTGACCACATCCAATTTACCTTGATTCATGGACAAAACATTATCCACCAGAGGAGGGAATGGCAAACTACTCCAGTATTCTTGCTATGAGAACCCCATGAACATAAACAGTATGAAAAGGCAAAAAGATATGACACTTTATTATAAGTCCACCAGATGGAAGGTGTCCAACATGCTACTGGGATACAGCAGAAGGATCCAATCAGTCCATTCTAAAGGAGATCAGTCCTGAGTGTTCTTTGGAAAGACTGATGCTAAAGCTGAAACTCCAGTACTTTGGCCACCTCATGTGAAGAGTTGGCTCATTGGAAAAGACTCTGATGGTGGGAGGGATTGGGGGCAGGAGGAGAAGGGGACCACAGAGGATGAGATGGCTGGGTGGCATCACCAACTCGATGGACATGAGTCTGAGTGAACTCCGGGAGTTGGTGATGGACAGGGAGGCCTGGCATGCTGCAATTCATGGGGTCACAGAGTCGGACACGACTGAGCGACTCAACTGACTGACTGACCAGAAAGAGTGAAGTGGCTGGGCCAAAACAGAAATGACAGTTGTGGATGTATCTGGTGGTGAGATAAAGTCTGATGTTGTAAAGATTAAACATTTATACATATCATATAAGAAATGAATCGCCAGTCTAGGTTTGATGCAGGATACAGGATGCTTGGGGCTGGTGCACTGGGATAACCCAGAGGGATGGTATGATGAGGGAGGTGGGAGGGGTGTACAGGAGTGGGAACTTATGTACACCTGTGGCGGATTCAGTTAATGTATGGCAAAACCAATACAGTATTGTAAAGTAAAAAAATAAAGTAATAATAATAAAAAAATTTAAAAAAATAAACATGTTTTACCCTTTGTTGCTCATGAAAAAAAAAAAAAGAACAATATTTAACAGGAACTTGGAGTGCTAGGTTCATGAATCAAGGTATATTGGATGTGGTCAAGCAAGAGAAATAATGCACTAATAATTAAATAAAATTATAAAGTTTATTAAGATGTGTTTTAGTGCTGGTACTTGAAGAGAAACTGGCTTAATTAAGAATGGGATAAAATAATATGAAGGCTTCAGCAGAGTTTCTGAATAGAACTTTTGGCACTTTTAAGGACTTTAGAAGATGTTGCACAGGTTTTTTTTTTTCTACCATATTTAATTTCATTTTTCACATGGTTCTGAATTCATTAATTTGGTTGCATCAGCTTTTACACTCATCAACTATAACTATAGGCTTTGTTTGAATCAGAAATGGAACAAAGAAGAAAACATTAAGGCTATCATAGATTCTTGGCTACCTAGGAGTAGGTATCATAGATTCTTGGTGACCCTTTCACCTCCTAAACACTTGGCCCATAGTTTCCATCCAGCCTGTTTTCTCCCTAATTGTATAGCTCTTCCAATTTCTTTCCACCTTGGTTTTTCCCTCCCCCAGACTGTTTCATCCATTTCTTTTATCTGGAACTCCTGAGGTGACTTCTATCTATTTTTTTTTTTTATCTAGCCTCTGCCCTCTTTTATAAAATCCCCAATAACTGCCCAACATGACCACAAGATCTTTGCTGCTTCCACTTTCCTTGAAGTAGCAAAAGTTGTAAGCTTCCAGTCTTACCCATTTTGACCTATATTTGGACAAGAGAAAATGAGGGAGTCTTTTAGGGTCAATGGAAAAGTGCCAGAAGAGAAATGCAGCTGTGCTTGAAGATATAAGAAAATTTATGAAAAAATACCAAAAGGAGAAATACATGGTGGAAGAGAGACAAAAAGGAGGTAACACAGGATTCCTAAGTGGAAGAAAATACATGTATGGTAGAAAATTTCAGAACAGATGATATCCTGAAGCAGGAAAGCTGTATTAATCTACAGAAAGGTCTTGATGTGGGTGGTAATATGAAATTGATTGTTTGAAAGGTTAAAAACCAGAGAGTGTCTATGAGCCAAATGAGGAAATAAAGTTGCTGAAGGAATTTGTGGACTTGGAAGTTACAGTGAAGTAAACTGGTCAGAAATAGTTTCACAGAAGAGAGAGGATATAATGATCATAAAAAATAGTAGGACTCAGATATATAGAAAGGAGAACTAAAGAGAAGCAGCATTATAAATATAGGCAGCAAATTTATATTTAAGGGAAAGTATTTCTGATGAAGTTGGAGTTTCTTAGGGGAAGTAACTAATGTTAAAGTTGGAAAGGTAGAAATGGACTAGATTGTGACTTTAAGTGTCAGGTCAAGGAGTTTATATTTTATTGTATATGGAATGAGGAGCTCATGATAATTTCTTGATCAAAGTGAAAGTGTATGAAACTCAGATCAACTATGGTTGTGAGGATTGATTAGAGCAGGTAGAGGACTGAGGCAGTGAGATCAGATAGGAGGTTGATCTGAGTTGATATTAGAGGGCAGGGGAAAAGGAAAAATGTAAGAGACATTACCAAGTAAAATTTACCAAAGTTTTGTAACTAACTGGATGGGGAGGAGGGTAAAATTGTGAATAGTTAACAATGACCATGAAGTTTGAGCCAGAAGGCAATGGCACCCCACTCCAGTACTGTTGCCTGGAAAATCCCATGGATGGAGGAGCCTGGTAGGCTGCAGTCCATGGCGTTGCTAAGTCAGACTCAACTGAGAGACTTCACTTTCACTTTTCACTTTCATGCATTGGAGAAGGAAATGGCAACCCACTCCAGTGTTCTTGCCTGGAGAATCCCAGGGATGGTGGAGCCTAGTGGGCTGCTGTCTATGGGGTCGCACAGAGTCAGACACGACTGAAGTGACTTAGCAGCAGCAGCAGCAGAGGATAAATTGTAGAAAGGATTTATCACAGGAAAGCAAATGGACATGTGCAAAACTTGTTCATTGTGGCATTATTTGAAGTAGCAAAAGATTTAAGACAACTGAAAGGTATATATTGATCAGGGTAATAAATGCTAGATATATGGAGAAGGAAATGGCAACCCACTCCAGTATTCTTGCCTGGAGAATCCCAAGGACGGAGGAGCCTGGTGGGCTACAGTTCATGGGGTCGCAAAGAGTCGGACACGACTGAGCGACTTCACTCGCTCACTCACTCACTCATTGTAATAAACAACCCTGAAATCTCTGTGACTTGAAACCATAAAAATATATTGTTTGTTCATATATGACCAATGATATATTGTTCACACAATGAAGTCAGTGAGGGATCATCTGCTTCTCACAGTCATCCAGAGATCCAGTTTCTGCCAATTTTAAACCACTATCTTCCACATGGGCCCCATGGTCACAACAGAAGGGAAAGAGAGAGAGAGCAGAAGGACTTGTATTTTAGCACCAAGGTTTAGCAGTAGAATGTATCACTTCCATTCACATTCCACTGATAGGTTTTAAATGATACATTGCAATATAACACTGAGATGAAAAAGCCCAAATGCCTATGTTTTCCATAAGTACATATTCTGTATGTATATATGTACATGTGTAGAAAAAGATCTATAAGTATACTAAAACCCAAACTGTCAACAAGGATTATTTCTGAGGAGGAGAGGAGTGGACCTTGACTATTAATGGTATGCAAAATGAGCCTCATCTGTAAGATCAAAAAATTTATAAGGAAAATGAATGCATATATTGTGCATATGATCAAAATTTATATAAAAAGATGTATTTGGTTTTATTGTAGTTTTATTTGTTTCAAAAAAGGATTTTAGGTATGAGTTTAGTTTTTGATTTGTTGACTTTAAAGAGCTAATATAATATCCAGGTTGTTGTTGGTTGTTGGGGTCTAACAGTCAGCTAGAGATGCAGGTTTAGAACTTTGGGGGAGAAGCTGGGATTAGGGATGTTGACTAGAGGCTAGTGTGAAGCCATAACAATGTAGGACCTCAAAGGCAATACTCCTCAAAGCAGCAGACTGCGATGAGAGCAGACACTTTGGGTAGAATGTAAATCAGTGCACTGTATCCTTCATCGAGAAAGCTTTGTTACCCAAAACTGCCAGCTGGGCTAATCTATGTGCTTAGCGATGTGGGTGATTTACATTCTAGACAAGCTTCTTATCTCATTGTGGACTAGTAACTAATAATTTGAGTATCAGTACTGGTACATGAACTATAGTTTGTGTAGCAGTGCTTTATGGGAGAGACAATGTAGAGACATAAGGGATTTCCATTGTGAACCTTGGGCTGTGACTGTATTTGGAGGGGATAGGAGGAAAAGAGAAAAATATTATGGCACTACACTAATGGGTAGTGTTCCTGGAATCAAGTGAGAGAAACTTTGAGAAATGGAAGGAGAGTGGTCAACAGTGTCAAATGCTACAAAGAGGTAAAGAGTGAGAGAGGGAAAGTCACTGGAGTTGACTGGGTGTGTGTGTGTATGTATGTGTGTGTGTGTATGCATGGGTGCACACATATGCATATGTTTGAGAAAACCTACAATGTTATCAAGCATGAATTCTGTGTCATGAACTGTGCCATATACTCTACAATTATTATTTCATTTCATGGGTTTACTGATAAAAGTAGAAGAGTATAGGAGAGTGGTAAGGCTAGAAGCTGGAGGGCTGGAGGTTAAGGAAAGGGCAAATAGATGGACATAGACAGTTTTTGCAGAGAAGGTAGGTAATACAAAGAAGGAAACAGAATGCTGGGTAGAAATGTAGAGAGAAGGGAATTCTATAGTGCTCAATTAGAATGCTGTTTTCAGTTAGGTGGTAGGCAGGATTGCGTAGAGCGGGGCTTGACTGAGCAGAGAAGATATGTGATGAATACTCTAGGGAATGTAATGGAGGAGCCAAAATCTATGTATAAAATGACTTCAGCATATGCAAACAAAAACTCAAGGTACTGGATGCAATGCAGTTTCCTTGGTTTAGAGTGTATCTACTTCAAATCCCACACAAGTTTCTTAACTTCCTTGTGGCATTCAATTACAAGTTCAATCTCTTTAAGAAATTTCCCCAAATCTCTTTTTTCTTGGGATGTATTGTCACTAAGTTGTGTTGTTGTTGCTAAGTCATGTCTTACTCTTTGCACTGCTATGGACTGTAGCCCACCAGGCTCCTCTGTCTGTGAGATTTTCCAGGCAAGAATACTGGAGTTGGTTGTCATTTCCTCCTCCAGGAGATCTTCCTGACCCAGGGATCAAACCCGCATTTCCTGCATTGCAGGCAGGTTCTTTACCACTGGGCCACTGGAGGAGCTCCTTTTAGGATAGTGGCAAATTAAAAGGAGGATGTTTGAGTTGTCCCATAGTCATGGGGAAGGGGAGACCAGTGGTGATTCACTTGCCGTAGGCCAGGCAGCTAACTGGCTTCACCTTAGACATTTGCCGTTCTGCCTAATCACTGTGTTCTATGCATGTGTCAGTTGAGACTTGGCTGGTCTTTTCGGCTGAGAGCACGGATGTGAGAGTTGGACTGTGAAGAAGGCTGAGCGCCGAAGAATTGATGCTTTTGAACTGTGGTGTTGGAGAAGACTCTTGAGAGTCCCTTGGACTGCAAGGAGATCCAACCAGTCCATTCTGAAGGAGATCAGCCCTGGGATTTCTTTGGAAGGAATGATGCTAAAGCTGAAGCTCCAGTACTTTGGCCACCTCATGTGAAGAGTTGACTCATTGGAAAAGACCCTGNTGGACTGTGAAGAAGGCTGAGCACCGAAGAATTGATGCTTTTGAACTGTGGTGTTGGAGAAGACTCTTGAGAGTCCCTTGGACTGCAAGGAGATCCAACCAGTCCATTCTGAAGGAGATCAGCTCCGGGTGTTCTTTGGAAGGAATGATGCTGAAGCTGAAGCTCCAGTACTTTGGCCACCTCATGCGAAGAGTTGACTCATTGGAAAAGACTCTGATGCTGGGAGGGATTGGGGGCAGGAGGAGAAGGGGACGACAGAGGATGAGATGGCTGGATGGCATCACTGACTCGATGGACATGAGTCTGAGTGAACTCTGGGAGTTAGTGATGGACAGGGAGGCCTGGCGTGCTGCGATTCATGGGGTCGCAAAGAGTCAGACACGACTGAGTGACTGAACTGAACTGAACTGAATGATACTTTTAAAAATAGTCTTGAATCTATCTTTTAGGTCAATATAATTTCTTTTATTCCTTGTGATGGAATTTTATAATATCTTATAGTATCTAAAACTATCTTCGTAGAAAAGTGCTTTTCTGTATTCCCAGAAAGGAGCCCCAGACAGAGGAGCTGAGAATTAAGCTGCAGAGACTGCTTTCTGGTCTTAAGGTTTCTGACCTTGTTCCAACCACAGTAGCTCTCCTTCTTATCAGCTTTGTGATTTTATATTTTAATTGTCACTAAATCAAAGTCTTTCAGTAATTTAAAAGCACTTTCAAGAAGCAGTATTTTAATCTCTTCTGTTCCAGGATTAATGTTATCAGTCTCTTCAACTGTTCGTCATGAGAGATAGTTCCCCAAACCCTCTCCACTCTATTAACCTTCTCAGCCTGTGATAGAGCCTGTCAATACCCCACTGAAAATGGAAAATTCTCAAGTATTAGTTTGCACAGTCTGTGCATTGGAATAACAGGGATGAGAACTTTCCAGTGATTGAAAGTTCACCTAAAAATGTTTTTTAAAAGCACTTTCAAGAAGCAGTATTTTAATCTCTTCTGTTCCAGGATTAATGTTATCAGTCTCTTCAACTGTTCGTCATGAGAGATAGTTCCCCAAACCCTCTCCACTCTATTAACCTTCTCAGCCTGTGATAGAGCCTGTCAATACCCCACTGAAAATGGAAAATTCTCAAGTATTAGTTTGCACAGTCTGTGCATTGGAATAACAGGGATGAGAACTTTCCAGTGATTGAAAGTTCACCTAAAAATGTTTGTCTTTTGCTTTGTAACATCATATCCACAGACAAAATCACTGGAGACATTCCTAAATATTCTAATAAAACTGAAAACTACACAAGGACCTTAGCATTATTCTTGAGCTAGCAACACAGTAATACTTTCAAAATGTATCTATTAGGTTCATCCTAATTGGAGCAAAGTCATGAACAATAAGAAACAATCTGTCAAAAATGTATAAAGGAAATGGATCATTAAATTGACCTGGCACATAGGATGCACAGAAGGGCTATTTAGGATTTATATGAAGATTCATAATATTTGGAACCTGTAATGAATTAGAATAAAGTGAGAACAAGATTGGTAATCCTGAGTTTTGAAAGAAGAAAGAATAACAAAAATTACAAACAAAAACACCTTCATTTTAAAAAAATATTTGCTTACATAATCATATCTTTCAGTGTTCTTTTTTTAAATTAATTTTTATTTTTTAGTTTGTTTTGCTTTACAATACTGTATTCATTTTGCTATACATTGACATGAATCAGCCACGAGTATACATGAACTCCCAATCCCGACCCCTACCTCCCCCCTCCTGCCCCCACACCTTCTCTCTGGATTATCCCCGTGCATCAGTCCCAAGCATCCTGCGTCCTGCATCAAACCTAGACTGGCGATTCGTTTCACTTATGATATCACACATGTTTTTTTTTTTTTTTTTAAGGCAATCCTGCTGTTCTCAGATTTCCTTCTGAAGCTAACTGGTTCTTTTTATCATGATCACTATCATCTTCAGCACCTCCATTTCCTACTTTCATTTTCAGCCTCTGAAAATGTATGTAGGTGAATGAAGACACTGACCTATGGCTCTTCTCAGCACTGGAAAAGATTTCTTCTTCTAGTGTGACAGAAATTTCCTATCTGTCACCCTGAGTGCTTTACATACTGTTGCTTATAGTAAAATTATGTGTAGGTTTTCAAGTCTTGCTCTTAATACTCGCTGAGGAGTTTCTAGAATTTACATGTATATGTACAGCTGAGTCTCTTTGCTGTCCACCTGAAACTATCACAACATTGTTAATCAGCTCTACTCCAATACAAGATAAAAAGTTTAAAGAAATAGTATTTAAAACATCCTTATTTCTCTCAAAAAATCCAGAATATTATGACTCCTATTGGGTATAGACAGAAAATTAATTTAAAACTTAGTTTAAAATATTAGACTTTGACCCAGTAATACTATTCTTAAGAATTTATCATATTGATAAGCATGTATGTATGCAAAATGATGTATGGTCAGGATTACTCAATATAGCATTATTTGTAAAAGCATAAGATAAGGAATTGAACTGCCCACCAATTGGTTATGGTTACTATAGGCGGTAAGGATGAGGTAGTTTCATACATATCGACATGAAACTATACAGAAATATTATGTAAAAGAAGCAAGATGTACAAGAGTGTAAACTATGTATCTTTTGTGTACACAGAACTGAATGACAGAGCAAAAAGGTAGAGGTCAGCAGCGGGGCAGGAGAGGGTAGGGGGAGGCAATTCATGTAAAGTTATATCCTTTTGCACCTTTTGAATTTTGTAACTATACATGTATTTCACGTAAGAAAATAAAACTCAAAGCTGAAGAAAATGACTTCAGCATAATTTTATGACCTTTGTTATCAAGGCTCAGAAGGGCAGAAATCACAAATGCCCATGGTAGGGGTTACTTGTTATTGATAGAAGGTTAAGATGATTGAGTAATTGATGCTACAAGCCTTCTTGATTGGGATGTCATTGATGTGTTGGTAGAAAAAACTTTGGAGCCTTTCAGTTCCCTCCTTCTCAAAAATAAATCTGAAAAGAAAACTAACTCATGTAAGTTAGTCCATAGGGACATTGTCTCTGCCCATCCGTAAGTGGCTGTAACACCAAAGGATAGATGGGAGCCTGTCTGACCCAAAAAGAGACAGAAGATTGGGTAGGATTCAGTGTGGGGTGAAAGTGTCACACAGCACAGCCTGGGGATAAGGACAATTGAAGAGATCATAGTGTGGGAATGGAAGGCCAACCCAAGGTGACTAATAGCAATAGAGAAGGGGATGACAGAGGATGAGATGGTTGGATGGCATCACTGACTCGATGGACATGAGTTTGAATAAACTCTGGGAGTTTGTGATAGATGGAGAGTCCCAGTGTGCTGCAGTCCATGGGGTCACAAAGAGTTGAACATGACCTAGTGACTGAACTCCTACCCCTACGCCTCCCCCTACCCTCTCCCGCCCCGCTGCTGACCTCTAAAGATGAAGCGACTGAGCTCAAGGATCATATAATTCCCAATAGAATTTGCAGTATGACTCTCAAATAGTTTCTGTGCAGATTCTGTTCAGTTAGTAAGTATTGGAAATTTCACAACTTCTCAGGTCCTTATCCCCATCAAAGCTCCTGAATCATTTGAAATCCACTGTGCTTTCTTTTTCCTTCTCCCTGTTTTCCCTTTATCCCTTATCTTTGTGTTCATTGTTTTATAGCTTTTGTTGGGTACACTTAAACTTGTCGGCCACCAGAGTAGTTCTGGACAAACTTGTGAGTCAAGGCAATGAATTGGCTATTTAAAGATTGGTTATTTCAGTTCTGTCACGACTGGCAATGTAACCTTGGGCAAGTGCCTTCCCTCCCTGGACTTTACGTTCTAAATTTTTAAAATGAAGAACTTGAACTAGATCAACCAACTGTGTGCATTAGAAAATCTAGTTCCCAGGTCTCCTTGTTGGAGCCGCAATAAATACAAAATAAGGCCTAGGTGCCTTGTTTTAAAAAGTGACCTCAGCTCAAGTCAGTTCAGTCACTAGGTCATGTTTGACTCTTTGTGACCCCATGGACTGCAGCATGCCAGGACTCTCCATCTATCATAAACTCCCAGAGTTTATTCAAACTCATGTCCATCGAGTCAGTGATGCCATCCAACCATCTCATCCTCTGTCATCCCCTTCTCTTCCCACCTTCAATGTTTCCCAGCATTAGGGCCTTTTCCAATGAGTCAGTTCTTTGCATCAGGTGGCCAAAGTATTGGAGTTTCAGCTTCAACATCAGTCCTTCCAATGAATATTCAGGACTGATTTCCTTTAGGATGGACTGGTTTGATCTCCTTGCAGTCCAAGGGACTCCCAAGAGTCTCCAACACTACAGTTCAAAGCCATCAATTCTTCGGTGCTCAGCTTTCTTTATAGTCCAACTCACATCCATACATGACTACTGGAAAAATCATAACTTTGACTAGATGGACCTTTGTTGGCAAAGTAATGTCTCTGCTTTTGAATATGCTATCTAGGTTGGTCACAGCTTTTCTTCCAAGGAGCAAGTGTCTTTTAATTTCCTGGCTGCATTCACCATCTGCAGTGATTTTGGAGCCCCAAAAGTAAAGTCTCTCAGTGTTTCCATTGTTTCCCCATCTATTTGCCACGAAGTGATGGGACCAGATGTCATGAACTTAGTTTTCTGAATGTTGAGTTTTAAACCAGCTTTTTCACTCTCCTCTTTCACTTTCATCAAGAGGCTCTTTAGTTCCTCTTCACTTTCTGCCATAAGGGTGGTGCCATCTGCATATCTGAGGTTATTGATATTTCTCCCAGCAATCTTGATTCCAGCTTGTGCTTCATCCAGCCCAGCATTTCTCATGATGTACTCTGCATATAAGTTAAATAAGCAGGGTGACAATATACAGCCTTGACATACTCCTTTCTTAATTTGGAACCAGCCTGTTGTTCCATGTCCAGTTTAACTGTTGCTTCCTGACCTGCATACAGATTTCTCAAGAGGCAGGTCAGGTGGTCTGGTATTCCCATCTTTTTTTAGAATTTTCCACAGTTTGTTGTGATCCACACAGTCAAAGGCTTTGGCATAGTCAATAAAGCAGAAATAGATGTTTTTCTAGAACTCTCTTGCCTTTTTCAATGATCCAACGGATGTTGGCAATTTGATCTCTGGTTCCTCTGCCTTTTCTAAAATCTAGCTTGAACATCTGGGATTTCATGGTTCATGTACTGTTGAAGCCTGGCTTGGAGAATTTTGAATATTACTTTACTAGCGAGAAATAGATGTTTTTCTGGAACTCTCTTGCTTTTTCAATGATCCAGCAGATGTTTGCAATTTGATCTCTGGTTCCTCTGTCTTTTCTAATCCATGGCTACTCCATGATTATGCTTCAAGAAGAAAATGCAGGATTTATCAACATGGACAAGTATAAAAGTAAATCTGTAGGTGACAGGTAGTGGGAGATGAGAGAGGAAAAGAATGTGGAGAATATCTGGAGGTACTGCTATCTTCATCCTACACAGATGAGAGTCAAAATACTTGAGTAAATTTTATATCACAAAAAATTTAAGTATGAACATTATAAAGTTTCCCAACACAAGAATGAGTTATGGTAACCAATTATTTGGAGAAAGATGAGAGAAGACTGACCTAAATCAAATCCTTTTTGATTATACAGTGGCAGTGAGAAATAGATTCAAGGGATTAGATCTGATAGACAGAATGCCTGATGAACTATGGACGGAGGTTCATGACATTGTACAGGAGACAAGGATCATGAATATCCCCAAGAAAAAGAAATGCAAAAAGCAAAATGGCTGTCTAAAGAGGCCTTACAAATAGCTGTGAAAAGAAGAGAAGCAAAAAGCAAAGGAGAAAAGGAAAGATATATCCATCTGAATGCAGAGTTCCAAAGAATAGCAAGGAGAGAAAAGAAAGCTATCCTCAGTGATCAGTGCAAAGAATAGAGGGAAACAATAGAATGGGAAAGACTAGAGATCTCTTCAAGAAAATTAGAGATACCAAGGGAACATTTCATGCAAAGATGGGCTCAATAAAGGATGGAAATGGCATGGACTGAACAGAAGCAGAAGATATTAAGAAGAGGTGGCAAGAATACACAGAAGAACTATACAAAAAAAAAAGATCTTCATGACCCAGATAATCACGATGGTATGATCACTCAAAAAGAAAGCTATCCTCAGTGATCAGTGCAAAGAATAGAGGGAAACAATAGAATGGGAAAGACTAGAGATCTCTTCAAGAAAATTAGAGATACCAAGGGAACATTTCATGCAAAGATGGGCTCAATAAAGGATGGAAATGGCATGGACTGAACAGAAGCAGAAGATATTAAGAAGAGGTGGCAAGAATACACAGAAGAACTATACAAAAAAAAAAGATCTTCATGACCCAGATAATCACGATGGTATGATCACTCACCTAGAGACAGACATCATGGAATGGGAAGTCAAGTGGGTCTTAGGAAGCATCACTGTGAACAAAGCTAGTGGAGGTGAAGGAATTCTAGTTGAGCTAACTCAAATCCTAAAAGATGATGCTGTGAAAGTGTTTCACTCAATAAGCCAGCAAATTTGGAAAACTCAGCAGCAGCCACAGGACTGGAAAGGTCAGTTTTCATTCCAACCCCAAAGAAAGCCCATGTCAAAGAATGCTCAAACTACCACACAATTGTACTCATCTCACATGCTAGTAAGGTAATGCTCAAAATTCTCCAAACCAGGCTTCAACNTCCCAGCAATCTTGATTCCAGCTTGTGCTTCATCCAGCCCAGCATTTCTCATGATGTACTCTGCATATAAGTTAAATAAGCAGGGTGACAATATACAGCCTTGACATACTCCTTTCTTAATTTGGAACCAGCCTGTTGTTCCATGTCCAGTTCTAACTGTTGCTTCCTGACCTGCATACAGATTTCTCAAGAGGCAGGTCAGGTGGTCTGGTATTCCCATCTTTTTTTAGAATTTTCCACAGTTTGTTGTGATCCACACAGTCAAAGGCTTTGGCATAGTCAATAAAGCAGAAATAGATGTTTTTCTAGAACTCTCTTGCCTTTTTCAATGATCCAACGGATGTTGGCAATTTGATCTCTGGTTCCTCTGCCTTTTCTAAAATCTAGCTTGAACATCTGGGATTTCATGGTTCATGTACTGTTGAAGCCTGGCTTGGAGAATTTTGAATATTACTTTACTAGCGTGTGAGATGAGTGCCATTGTGCAGTGGTTTGAGCATTCTTTGGCATTGCCTTTCTTTGGGATTGGAATGAAAACTGACCTTTCCCAGTCCTGTGGCCACTGCTGAGTTTTCCAAATTTGCTGGCACACTGAGTGCAGCACTTTCATAGCATCATCTTTTAGGATTTAAAATATCTCAACTGGAATTCCATCACCTCCACTAGCTTTGTTCATAGTGATGCTTCCTAAGGCCCACTTGACTTTTCATTCCAGGATGTCTGGCTCTAGGTGAGTGACCAGACCTTCGTGATTATCTGGGTTGTGGAGATCTTTTTTGTATAGTTCTTCTGTGTATTCTTGCCCCCACTTCTTAATATCTTCTGCTTCTGTTAGGTCCATACCATTTCTGTCCTTTATTGTGCCCATCTTTGCATGAAATGTTCCCTTGATATCTCTAATTTTCTTGACCAGATCTCTAGTCTTTCTCATTCTATTGATTTCCTCTATTTATTTGCATTGACCACTGAGGAAGGCTTTCTTATCTCTCCTTGCTATTCTTTGGAACTCTGCATTCAAATGGGTATATCTTTCCTTTTCTCCTTTGCCTTTTGCTTCTCTCCTTTCCTCAGCTATTTATAAGGCCTCCTCAGACAACCATTTTGCCTTTTTGCATTTTTTTTATCTTGGGGATAGTCTTGATTCCTGTCTCCTGTAGTAGAATGTCACGAACCTCCATTCAAAGTTCTTCAGGCAGTCTGTCTATTAGCTCTAATCCCTTTAATCTGTTTGTCACTTTCACTGTATAATCTTAAAGGATTTGATTTAGGTCATACCTCAATGGTCCAGTGGTTTTCCCTACTTTCTTCAATTTAAGTCTGAATTTTGCAATAAGGAGTTCATGATCTGAGCCATAGTCAACTCCTGGTCTTCTGAAAAAATGTGGTCCACTGGTGAAGGTAATGACAAAGCACTTCAGTATTCTTGCCTTGAGAACCCCATGAACAGTATGAAAAGGCAAAAAGATTGGACACTGAATGATGAACTCCCCAGGTCGGTAGGTGCCCAGTATGCTACTGGTGATCAGTGAAGGTATAACTCCAGAAAGAATGAAGAGAGGGAGCCAAAGCAAAAACAACACCCAGTTGTGGATGTGACTGGTGATAAAAGCAAGGTCCAATGCTGTAAAGAGCAATATTGCATAGGAACCTGGAAGGTTAGGTCCATGAAGCAAGAGAAATTGGAAGTGATCAAACAGGAGATGGCGAGAGTGAACATTGACATTTTGGGAATTAGCGAATTAAAATGGAGTGGAATGGGTGAATTTAACTCAGATGACCATTATATCTACTACTGTGGGTAAGAATCCCTTAGAAGATATGGAGTGGCCAACACAGTCAACAAAAGAGTCCAAAATGCAGTACAATTTCAAAAATGACAGAATGGCCTCTGTTCGTTTCCAAGGCAAACCATTCAATATCACAGTAATCCAAGTCTAGGCCCTGACCAGTAATGCTGAAGAGGCTAGAGTTGAATGGTTCTGTGAAGATCTACAAGACTAACACAGAAAAAAGATGTCCTTTTCACTAGAAAGTGAAAGTGAAGTCGCTTAGTCGTGCCCTACTCTTTGCGACCCTGTGGACTGTAGCCCACCAGGCTCCTCCATCCATTGGATTCTCCAGGCAAGAATACTGGAGTGGGTTGCCATTTCCTTCTTCAGGGATCTTCCTGACCCAGGGATCAAACCCAGGTCTTTTGCATTGCGGGCAGATGCTTTAACCTCTGAGCCACCAGGGAAGCTCCTTTTCATTAGAACTAACACCCCCAAAAAATGTCCTTTTCATTATAGGGGACTGGAATGTGAAAGTCAGAAGTTAAGAAATACCTGGAGTAGCAGGCAAATTTTGCCTTGGAATACAGAATGAAGCAGGGCAAAGTCTAATAGTTTTGTCAAGAGAACACACTGGTCATAGCAAACACCCTCTTTCAACAACATAAGAGAAGACTCTACACATGGACATCACCAGATGGTCAATACTGAAATCAGATTGATTATATTTTTTGCAGCCGTAAAGTGACCTAGCTGATTCTAATACATTCCTCCAACTGAGAAACATGGGCAATAGATGATCATGAAGGGATTTCCAGCTGTAACATTACATAAACAGACACGTGTATGTGTGTGTGAGAGAGAGAGAGACAGAGAGAAAGAGAAATAACCAGATAGCACTTTCACTGTCTGGAAAGAAAGCTATCTATTGTTTACAAAAGTCAAAACTGGAGACCTGGCACACTAAGGTGAAATTTCTGTTTTCAGTGTATAGATATGTTCTGAAAGACTTAGTAGCTAATGCATGCACAGTCTTAACTGGCTTTCCCAATGAAACAACAAAATATGAAAAGAAACAGGGCAGAATAAAAGCAGGATCTTCCTGGGAATATGAATATGGAGATATGGCAACCATAGGCCCAGCTCTTTAGAAATTTGCATTGTATGCCCCATCTTCTCCTAGCTTGCTGACACTTGGAAAGGACTTCCAGAATCACTGACATTAAGGTATTAAGAATTATTGTGTTTTGAAGTCTTATTCTGCCAGGGATGTTTGTATTTTGAGCAGCCTATGCCAAAGGACCATATTTTGAACCAATGTTTCTTGGAAAATTAGGGAAATATTATCTATCAGGGATCTGAATCTGATCTCTGGATACCTATGATGGTGTTGTTAAAAGGGGGAAATAAATCATGAGAGTCTAGTGTGGAAGTGGATAGTTATCATGGGCATCAAGCATAGCACCGAGAGTCTTAAGAAGCAGTGGGGAGGGGGCTTTGCATAAGCCCTATGTGATGCATTATTACCTCCAGTGGTAGCTGCACTGTAGATAGAAGTTTAGGAAAGTTGGTATGGATGTTCCAGAGTGCAGAATTCCCAGACATATACTTCAATTAGTGGGAAAATTGAAAAGGCCCATGTATCTATGTTCCATCCTTTTTAAAATGAATTGTTGGTGAGGCAGTATTTTACAGCTGTTCCACTGAAAAGAAAAGTCCATCCCAGCCAAGTGGATTCACTGTTAAAACAAACCTACAGGCTCCATATTTCCCATTAGCCCTCAAATCCCCAAGGTGTGAGCTCAGGCTTGAACCAATGCCAATAGTGTGATTTGGACAAGCCCCAAAAAGCCCTAGAAAAGTCCTAAACACCTCCCTTCCAGGGTTGGCTGTTTGCCATTGTGGCTTTGATGAGCAGTCAAGAGGAGATTCTCCCCTTGGGCCTTCTTATGTTGCACACAGTAGCTGTATAGTCTCTAGATGAAGAGCAGGCGTATAGTTTTTATGACTGGAGGGGCAAGTTCCTGGCTCTAAAAATGCAACCCTACTTTGTGCTTCTCTGTAGGCAGAGCCTCAGTCTCTCAGCTTCTATAATCCCTTATTTAAAATGCAGTTGCTCTGGAAGAATTCACACCTTATTATCTAAAATCTCTTGAACTGGTTTTAGATATTCTTTGAAAGCAAACCTCCAGTTTAGGGGTTTTGTGCAGTGGTCCCTAGCAAGGTCTCTAGACCAATAGCAGCAGTAGCAGCTGGGAACTTCTTAGAAATGTAAATTCTCAGAGTCCACCTAGACCTAAAACTCTAGGGGCAAAGCCTAGTAACTTGTGTTTTAGCTCATGCTCTAAGTCATTCTGATGCATGCTAAGATTTGAGAACCCATGGTATAATGAAAGCAACTGGGCTTTGGGGCCTGACAGAGCTGGGTTTGAATCTGCCTTCACACTACTTGGGTAACTCTGGATAATGACAGCAGCTAATATTTATTGAACAATGATGTACTATTTACTAGATAATGTGTTAAGCACGTTCACAGGATTAGTGTGTGTGCCTGTGTGTGTGTGTGTGTGTGTGTAATCCCTGTGGATTTTCACCATGACTTTAGAGATGAGGAAGCTGAGGCTCTGAAGGGTTAAGTGATGGAGCTCAGCTCACGTAGTCTGGCTTCAGAGTCTGAACTTTTAAACTTGTACTTAACTTGAGTCTCAATTTTCTCATTTGTAAAATGAGGCCAGTATTATCCTTCTTTGGAGAGTTTGGAAAAATAGAAGTAATATATCTCGGGACCGATTCTTCATAGATAATACAGCTCAGCCCTGCTGAACTGGTGCTTTTAGAAAGAGCCTTTCTGTACAATCTACAGTATAGACAGTACTTTTCCAGAACATGTCACCAACAGGGCAGCAGGGGTGAGATGCAGCTGTAGGAAGAAGTGGCACAGAGCCTCCTTCCTGCTTTGTAAGTTGCAGCTTTAATCTAGGCTAGGCCCCTTCCCACTTGCCATCCCCACCTTTCATCTAGGCCTAATGGAGTTAAAGGAAGAAGCCCTCTCCATGGAAACTCCTCCTCCGCAGTGATTCAGGTAGGCCTCCAGGGATCCCCTTACTAGGAAACTGGTGCTGTGCTGTACTCACTCCTCCATCAGTGAGCTCTGGTGGAAACAAGATTGATGGAGAGGCCTCTCCCCAAACAGACCTCCCGCAAGCAGTTTGAAGATCCACACCCTGTTAGTGGAAAGGAGAGGTGACATAGAGCCTTGGAAAAAAATTCCTTTCCTTTTCTCAACTTCTTTACAGCCCCTATTTGGCCTGGCAGAAAGGTATAAGATAGATTCGTTCATATGCTTTCTATTGAAAGGTTGCCGTGGAGACCAGACCAAGCCTCTGCCTTTGGCCATTTGGTAGTCAACAAATAATTCTTGGACTGCTTTCTTCATTATTGTGGCCCCCTTCCCTAGGACTCTCCCTAGCTCATTGTTGCACACAGTAGGTGCACAGCTTATTCCTTCATTTAACGATTGTTAGTTGAGCATCTACAATGTGCCAGGCTCTATTCTTAGGTTCTAGAGAATCAGAGGTGAATAACACAAATAAATGCTTGCTGGACTAAATTAAATTGAGTCAGATTGAATTTTTCAGCCTTTGGCAAGACACTGAACTATCTCAGTACTGAAAAGGATCTCAACTGATTTTCACAATAATTTATTTCATGAATATTTATTAAACACTTACTCTGTACGAGGCACTACTCTAGCTGCAGAGGATACAGCAGTGTACAAGGCCTTTGCTTTAACAGAACTTACTTTCTTAAAGAAAAAGACACACAATAAGCAAGTATGTAAATAAGATAATGATATTAGATGGTGGTAAGTGCTGTAAAGTGAAGTGAAAGTCGTTCAGTCATGTCCGACTCCCTGCGACATCATGGACTATACAGTCTGTGGAAATCTCCAGGCCAGAATACTAGAGTGGGTAGCTTTTCCCTTCTCCAGGGAATTTTCCCAACCCGGGGATCGAACCCAGGTCTCCTGCATTGCAGGTGGATTCTTTACCAGCTGAGCCACAAGGGAAGCCCATGAATACTGGAGAGGGTAGCCTATCCATTCTCCAGTGGATCTTCCTGACCCAGGAATCAAACTGGGGTCTCCTGCATTGCAGGTGGATTCTTTACCAATTGAGCTATCAGGGAAGCCCAAGTGCTATAAAGGTAATGACTTTAGAAAGTGACCAATGTTGGGATGGAGGATTTCTTTAAGTAAAGTGGTCAGGATATGGTATTTGACTGGAGACCAGGAAGAAGAAAAGGAATCAGCCTTGGAAAGAGCTAAGAGAAGAGCATTCAAGGCAAGGAAACTATTTGCAAAGTCTTTAAGCTGGGAATAGCTTGACTTGTTCAAGGAATTGAACAACAATCAGAGTGAGGTGAAGAATAGTTAAGAGAAGTAGGTAGGGTTTGAGTCATCTGAGATCTGCTAGACTGAATAGGGAGTTTGTATTTTTGCTGTCATGTTGTGTGAAGCCATTGGAGAGTTGCAACCAGTATACATATGTGATATGATTTATGTTTTCATTAGAAAACTCTGGCAAGCTGTGTGGGAAATGGACTGCGCAAGGGAAAATTTTTCTACTGGGAGACCAGTGGAGTAGAGATAGCAATGTTCCATTTAATTTTTAAAAGTTGTGACCAAAGTATGCAATATAAGCAACAAATTAGAGACTGAATATACATGCCTTGCAGAGAAGGCGATGGCACCCCACTCCAGTACTCTTGCCTGGAAAATCCCATGGACAGAGGAGCCTGGTAGGCTGCAGTCCATGAAGTCACTAAGAGTCGGACACGACTGAGCGACTTCACTTTGACTTTCACTTTCATGCATTGGAGAAGGAAATGGCAACCCACTCCAGTGTTCTCGCCTGGAAAATGCATGGATGGAGGAACCTGGTGGGCTGCTGTCTATGAGGTCACACAGAGTCGGACACGACTGAAGAGACTTAGCAGCAGCATCAGCAGGATACATGCCTTGAGTTTAAATTAGTGCCTTGCAAAAGTGTCAGGCTATGTTCATTATGCTGCCTCTCATCTCAGTCAACTGTGCCCTCTCAGATTAGAGCTAAGACCAAAAAGGTCTGTCTAATTTGCAACCCTTTCCCCATATGTGTGTGTGTGCATGCATATGACACCTCAGTGTCTTCTCATTTAGTTCTCTAAATTAATTCTGGCATATATATATATATATATGTATATACACACACACATATATATATAGGTTAAGTCTGACATTTCATATACATATATATATTCTCAGAAGCAAAACAGTAAAATTGAAAAATTTGAGTAATCACAAGAGTATGCTTCTTTTTGCAGTAAGAAAATCTATTTATGAAAGACTGGATTTACAAACCAGCTAAACTAAGAGATAGTTACTCACATTACACTATCCATATTTTTTTTGCTACCCCCAAACATTTGCTAAGGGGTTCTTTAAAATAGCAATTTCTCTAGGCAGTTAAGTTTTTGTTTACAGATCATGAACCACTCATTACTAATCATCAGCTGTGTGACAGTGGGGCTAGAGGGCAGAAAAATTCAATTCAATTCAACAAACATTTATTGAGGTCTACTTTGTACAAATAAGGAAGAGTGTAGGTCTTAGGGAAAATACAGAGATAGATTAGGTTAATTCCTTGCCCCTAGAAGCATGAAACATTGTGAGGGAAGACATCTTGTACACAACTAATTATAACATGAGACAGTCTAGAATAGAGGTCTGTAAAAAAGTGCTATAAAACATGGAAAGAACAGTTTGTCCTGACTGAGAGAGGTGGGGGGAGGCTGCATAGAAATGCATTTTCTTTCATTTGCTCATTCAATAACCTTCATTGTGCCACTGTGCCAGAATCTGTGACGGATGCTGAGACTACCATGGTAAACCAGACCATAAACAAGCCAGTACAATCTAGTGTGATCAGGACTATGAGAGGGATAGTAAAGGGTGCTATGGGAGTAAAGAGGAATGACATCAAATCTAGCCTGGGTAGCCTTGGAAGAAAAGTTATGACAAACCTAGACAGCATATTAAAAAGCAAAGACATCACTTTGCCAGCAAAGGTCCTTATAGTCAAAGCTATGGTTTTTCCAATAGTCATGTATGGATGTGAGAGTTGGACCATAAAGAAGGCTGCTGCTGCTGCTAAGTCACTTCAGTCATGTCCGACTCTGTGCAACCCCATAGACGGCAGCCCACTAGGCTCCTCTGTCCCTGGGATTCTCCAGGCAAGAATACTGGAGTGGGTTGCCATTTCTAAAGAAGGCTGAGCACTGAAGAATTCATGCTTTTGAACTGTGGTGCTGGAGAAGATTCTTGAGAGTCCCTTGGACAGCAAGGAGATCACACCAATCAATCTTAAAGGAAATCAACCCTGAATATTCATTAGAAGGACTGTTACTGAAGCTGAAGTTCCAATACTTGGGCCACCTGATGTGAAGAGCTGACTCATTGGAAAAGACCCTGATGCTGGGAAAGATGAAGGCAAAGGAGAAGGTGGTGGTAGAGGACGAGTTGATTAGATAGCATCACCAACTCAATGGACATGGATTTGAGCAAACTCCAGGAAATGGTGAAGGACAAGGAAGCCTGGTCTGCTTCAGTCCATGAGGTCACAAAGAGTTGGACATGACTTAGTGACTGAACAACAACAAGAATATAGGTTAGCAAAGTAAGAGCTGGGATGAAAACGGGGGACAGTGTTCTAGACAGAGGAAACAGCATGTAATGAGGCTTGAGGGTGTATACAGAGAAAGGAAGACAGAGACAGAGGATATGGTGACTGAAGACAATAATTTCCTGACATTTTATTGTGTTACTGTAGTTTGAATCTGCAGCAAGAGATTTTGAACAGCTGCTCCTTAGCAATCAGGTTCTTTTCATTAGCCACTGGTAGTGAAGTGTCTTTGGTTAAGTCAAAGAAATATCCAATAACAAATATGGCAGTAGCTACCACCATTCTTATATTCCCAACTAGTCCTGGGTAGGTTGGGAAAGAGAGGTGAGATGACCATTCTTGGGTGTTTGTTTTTTCCAGGGTGGCATTGTATCAAATTAGTCATTTGGCTTCAGATAATGGGCTTCCTAGGTGGCTCAGTGGTTAAAAAAAAATGTCTTCCAATGCAGGAGACACAGGTTCAATCCCTGAGTTAGGAAGATCCCCTGGAAGAGGAAATGGCAACCTACTCTAGTATTCTCACCTGGAAAACTCTGCGGACAGAGGAGCCTGGTGGGCTACAGTCCTTAGGGTCGCAAAGAGTCAGACACGACTGAGTGACTAAGCATGTATGTGATGTCAGCAGGATTCTAGAGGACAGTAACACACAATTTTTTTTTCAGAGATTTGTACCCCAAACCAATCCCTGTGGATCTTCTAGAGGTTATTGACTTCATTTAAAAAGGGGCAAAGTAGGACCTTTTATGGGGCTTTCAGAGTTAATGGAGGTCTTATCATTTGTGACATGTTGTTCCAGAGATAATAAAGACGACCGATTACTTTTAATATTTCAGAAGCACTATGTTATAATCATTTTCTACATTTTAATACTTCAAAAAAATCTCCACAAGCATATACTTAACTTTGTCAATTGGAAACAACAGATAAAAAAGAAAAAACAACTTTGTGTGTGTGTATGAAATATAGGATACACACAGAAAAACGCATGAAACATAAACTGTTTAACATTCAGTTCAGTTTAGTTTCTCCATCTTGTCCAACTTTTTGCGACCCCATGGACTGCAGCATGCTAGGCTTCCCTGTCCATCACCAACTCCCAGAGCTTGCTCAAATTCATGTCCATCGAGTCGGTGATGTCATCCAACCATCTCATCCTCTGTCATCCCCTTCTCCTCCTGCCTTCAATTTTTCCCAGCATCAGGGTCTTTTTCAATGAGTCAGTTATTCCATTAGGTGGCCAAAGTATTGGAGTTTCAGCTTCAGCATCAGTTCTTCTAATGAATATTCAGGACTGATTTCCTTTAGGATGGACTGGTTTGATCTCCTGGTGGTCCAAGGGACTCTCAAGAATTTTCTCCAACACCATGGTTCAAAAGCATCGATTCTTTGGTGCTTAGCTTTCTTTGTAGTCCAACTCTCACATCCATACATGACTACTGGAAAAACCATAGCTTTAAACTTGATGGACCTTGGTCGGCAAAAGAAAGTCTCTGCTTTTTAAAAGGTTGTCTAGATCGATCATAGCTTTTCTTCCAAGGAGCAAGCTACTTTTTCATGGCTGCAGTCACCATCTGCAGTGATTTTGGAGCCCAAAACAATAAAGTTTCTCATTGTTTCCATTGTCCCCCCATCTATTTGCCATGAAGTGATGGGACCAGATGCCATGATCTTAGTTTTCTGAATTATTTTAATGTAAAAACTGTGCCCCCTGGAAACCATTGGAAAGTGTGCACCATTGGATCTGTAATAATGTGTGCACCTGTGTGTATGTACATGTGTGCACGAACATTTGTGAGCATGCATTTCTGTGTGTGTATGTCATATTTTCAAAATGAAACATAGTTGACACACAGTGGACAACCATTGTTGTCATCGCTATCAGTACTGTGCTGGAAGATTGGTGTGCATTGTCTCACTTTATCCTCATAACTGCTGCATGGAGATGAGATGAGGCTCATAGTGGTTAGTGACCTGTTCATTTTCATCCAAGTAGGCCTTACATAGATCACTAATCTGCATCCAAAGACTGGGCCCTCTAAAAGAAGGCTAGTGAGTGAGGAGGATAAACCAGGCTGTGGCTGACTCCTTATAGGATGGAAGAGTTCCCAAAGGAAAGAGCTTTAAATCATAGTTATTAGAAGGGCATGACAAGCTGCTCTTGCAGATGGATCTGGGCAGCTAAAAGTTTCTAGATAGAGTTGATCCCTGCAATAAATGCAGATTCCTACATTTACCATTTACCAGCAAGTCAGTTCAGTTCTCCAAACCTCAGCTTTTTTTTACATTAAAAAAATTATTGAGGTATAGCTGATTTATACATGTTGTGTTAATTTCTTTTGTACAGCAAAGTCACAAAGTTACTCAGTTATACACACATACGTCTGAGTGTGTATGTGTGTGTGTATACGTGTGTGTGTGTATATGTGTGTATATATATGTATATGTATATAAATATGTATATATATATTCTTTTCCATTATGGTTCAGTATTTTTTAATCTATAAAATGGTAATATAAACTGTACCTCACACCTGCTGTGCAGATTAAATGTGACAATTGATATGAGGAACCTTTGCAAACTAGATTGTGTCTCACAAGTGTTAGGTGTCATTATCATCACCTAGACCTACTTCTGTTAAGGCATTTCTAAGCGCCTTTTTGATTGTGTGCAAAATAAGATTCACCCTTGGAAACTCCTTAGAAACTCTTTAAAATAATACACAGAGTTTATTTGTTTTAGTGAAAAAATAAAAATGCCTTAAAATCAGCCTTTGTCCTAAAAATGTGAGGTTACATTTTGTAGGCAGCAGAGCTGTCATCATTCAGTAGGAATATGTTAAGGGGTTCTTCTAGGAAGGTAGGTTGACTAGAACCATTTTGTGATTCCCAATATGTTCTCCAAAGCAATAAGCAGCTTTCAGCCACCATTACTGGGAAGTTGCTGTTCCTTTCTACTTTAAGACAGTTTCTTGGAGAATAAGATCAATCTGTGATTTATCTGAAGAATACTGGGATTTTCTACTTAGTTAATTCACTCATTCTACTGTTTTTCAAGCACCTATTATGTCTCTAGCTCTGTTTTAGGAAGAGCTGTGGTTAACAGATCTCTATGCTCAGTGAGTACCCAGAAAAGACAGTTCAGAAAAGACAACAACCTGTGTAATCAGACTCTCAGAGCAAGATGGGTACCATAAATAGGGCAATCAGAGTCCCAAGTGGTGAGGGGCATGATTGAGGCTTGATGTGGTCTGGAAGATCAAGCATTCATGCAGATAGAGATAGGAATAAACTCTGCTAGGTTTGTCATATCTCTGAAGAGAATTTTATTCTTTAGCTTGCACCTCACTTTCTACAGGAGTATGCATATGTACCTGTGTACACATGCACACATACACCTATCCCAAATCACACAAAATCCTTGTGAATACTCACAATGTGCCAGGCATTGAACTAGGCATTTAGGGCACAATGATGACTAAGGCTATGTCTCATTTGGCTCTCTACCTTAGGCACCTCTTAAAATAGCTGGACCTTAAGTACTTTTTACCTTGAATCTTTGCCACATGCTTCTCTTTGTCCTTTTCCCAGCTTCTTTAGGGCTGCAGTTTCTGGTTTTCCTCATCATTTCTTCTTCTCTCTTTTTAAAACTATTTCCCCTATCTTTTGATGTCCTTTTTATTTTGAGCCTGTTGAAAAATGAATGCAAATAGCTATAGCTCATCCTTGCAGACAGCCCTGAGCCACCCCATGCTGACTTACAGTTGCTCCACACTGTACTACCCTGGAGTCCCCTTCATTACCCTAGCCAGCAGCTGGCAGAAAGTCAGCACTGCTGATTTTCTTCTCCATCTTCATCATTGTTATCATCAAATATCCCCAGGGTGTCTACAGTATTTCTCCCACCACTTTTTCTTCTTTCCCTCCTTTTCTATTTGTTAGTTCTTCATCTCCCCACTCCTATCTCTTTAGCATCTATAAATCTTTTGTTTTTCAGTGGCAACGAGCTTTCAGACCACTCCATCTTTTTTCTCTGGTGTTTCATCTAGTTCTCTGATTTCTAGTCTATTCTCAGCCAGATATCAAAAGTGATACAGATACAATATATACAGTGCCTATTTTTGCTGCATAAGTTTCATCAGATTACATGTTTATATGTACCTCAGCATGCCTTCAGAGAATCAAGCCCACTCTTAATTATATGCACTACTTGAGGTTATCATTGATATTGATAAGCTCTGAATTCTCTCTTTTTGTCTTAGAGATGGATTTAAGAGTTTCCTTATAGCCACCTCTGTTCCTAATTCTGTTTTTCTTGGGCCAATATTAGAATGAGTTTGCATTTCCTGAGCACGTAAGAATTGTTGGCAAAGGGAGAAGGAGAGCCTGCTGGTTGGGAGTGGAGGCACCTGGATGCAGCCTCTGCAATTGGGAGGAGGGGCAACCAAGGGCTCTAAATGACCACAGATAATTCACAAAGTAAATGATCCACAGGCTGATAATCAAGTGGCGAATATACTTTAAACACTGCAGCAGGCTTCAAGCCATGATGAAGTGCTTCTTGGCCCTGCTCTTGTCACAGCTGTGAGACTGCTTTTCATAGTGGAGTAAAGCAGTACTGTGGATGCTAACTGGGCTGCAGAGGCCAGCCTTTGAGGGGCCATCAGTGGGTCTAAAGCACTGTGTCCGAAGGATGAGACAAGCTTTGGCCACCAGAAAAAGCTGATAGAGAGTCAGAGGTCCAAAGGTTATAGGGGTCCTCAAAGTCAAGAGCTTCTGAAAATTACTGTATTAACTATAGATTGCATTTGGGGACTGGGGAGTTCAGAGATCTGGGTTCAGTCTCATCCATGGGCTTCAGGTTTGGAGTAGGGCCTTAGGACCAGAGAAATAGAATCTTAAGAAAAAAATAGAGTGGACAGACTCCCTGTTGTAATGCCTGGGCTAATATTAAAAAGTGAGAGGAAGTGGGAAAAGGGAAATCAGTTTTAAGGAGGTGCTGTAACTTAGAGGTTATACAAAAGCTTTGTGCTTAGCCTCAGCATTGCTAGTGAAGCTAGCTCTTTTAGGTCCCATCAAGTGGTGGGGCCAAGACTGCAAATACTCGTGTTTTAACCTTAAGATGCATGCTCTTCTTTGAAGACAGAATGGGTCTTAAAGGTAATGACATCTTCCAATGGCCCTCAGCCATTTTGCATTTTGATGCTTTTGAAATTTGTAAGTAGCCTCCACCTGATGCCATCTTAGACTTGAAATGTACTACTGTGCCTTATCTAAGTCAGGAAGGCACATGATGAGGACAGAACCAAGTTGCAGTGATTCTAGCTATGAAAATCTGAGCTAATGAGGGTTGCTATTCCTTTAGACTTTTTTTGACAGCTATACCCTACTGTTGACTGGAATGGGGGTACCTGTCAAACCACACATCTATATAGTTCTTATACAGGCTGGTGTTAAGATACATTGCCCATCCTACATTGTATAGCTTGTTCTTGGGACTCAAGGGCAACCCCTTACATTCATTCCTGTTAATTTTTCTTTCATTCAACTCATTATCCCATTCATTCACTCCGAAAACATTTAGAGGGCCGGGTCCTGTGCCAGGGCTAAGATACAAAAACAGCCCCATAACTTCTATGTATTGTGGTAGGAATAGACAATTAAAAGACTAACAGATGAATGCTAAGTTGATCTCATGTTTAGAGTTACATGGAAGCACATAAAAAGGGTACCAAGTCTCAGCTTGGGCTTGGGAGGGATGAGCCTAGAGCGATATACTCACTTAACCTCTTATTAGTTGTGTGATCTCTCTATGCCTCATTCTCTTTATCAATAAAATGAGGATAATTATATCATCCATCCATGGAATTGTAGGAATAAAATGAGTTGATGTGTGTGGAACTTTACATATGTGTTAAATAAATCAAGAAAGGCTCTCAGGGGTTTGAGCATTTGAGTAGTTTCTTAAAAGATGAAAATATTTATTTTAAAAGGGCAGGACAAACTGTTTCAGGCAGTAGGGATAGGAAGAACATGGTACGTTCTGAAAACTTCAAATTTAATAGAGCATAGACTGCATGAGCAATGTCAGAGGAGCAAATGACAGGAAAAGTGTCAAAACATGGGGCTGAACCTTGTTTATTATGATAATGTGTTTGAATTGGATCCTGAAGGAGGGGGAAAGCCTTTGAAAATTTTTAAGTCATAATGATCCATCCTTTAACCTATGAGATAATTACTATCTCGCATTACAAATGATGAAGCTGATGCACTGAAAAATTAAATAACTTGCCCATATCTATGTAGCTAGTAGTAAATTGAACTTTGGGAATCTAGGCTACAGAGTATGTATGTTTAACCACTATATCCTTAATCACTCCTTCAAGAATACAAGCAAAAAATCAGGTTTCAGGAGAAAAATGATGTTTAGTTTTTGACATGTTAAATTTCTGGTACTCATAGATATTTAAGTGTTTATGCCCTGCAGGCAACTGGATATACACATGGAGAGTTTGACCAAGAAAGCTGAGCTTGATAGGTCTGAAAGTCAATCTTGATAGAGCATCAGTTCAGTTCAGTCACTCAGTTGTGTCCGACTCTTTGCGAACCCATGAATCTCAGCACACCAGGCCTCCCTGTCCATCAATAACTCCTGGAGTTCACTCAGACTCACGTCCATCGAGTCAGTGATGCCATCCAGCCATCTCATCCTCGGTCGTCCCCTTCTCCTCCTGCCCCCAAACCCTCCCAGCATCAGAGTCTTTTCCAATGAGTCAACTCTTCACATGAGGTGGCCAAAGTACTGGAGCTTCAGCTTCAGCATCATTCCTTCCAAAGGAATCCCAGGGCTGATCTTCAGAATGGACTGGTTGAATCTTCTTGCAGTCCAAGGGACTCTCAAGAGTCTTCTCCAACACCACTAGGGTGCTAAAATTAGAAATCTGATGTAGAACCTGGGAACTCCAAAATTTATCAAATGAGTGGGGAAAAGAAATCCGTAACGTTGACTAAGAATGAGCAGCAAGATGATTCTGAAGAAAAGCAGAGAGTAGGATAACAATCAAAATTTGAGAATTTCAAGAAGGAAGGTGTAGTTGACAGAGTCAAATGTTGCAAGGAAGTCAAATCAATCAAAGATGTAAGATGATTACTTGGGATTATGGGATTCGTACTTCCAGTAAGATTGAGCAGACATAGTTTTCCTTATTCTGCCCACTTGTGCTTGTACTCCATCACTGAGTCATGTCTGACTGTTTGTGACCCCATGGACTGTAGCCCACAAGGCTTCTCCGTCCATGGAATTTTCCAAGCAAGAATACTGGAGCGGGTTGCCATTTCCTACTCCAGGGGAACTTCCCGACCCAGGGATCAGATCTGCATCTTCTGCATTGGCAGGAGGATTCTTTACGACTACACCACCTGGAAAGCCCACTAAATGTATCTAAAAACCCTGGAAATTTTTTATAGAACAAAAAGACTATTAGGTAGAGAGAATAAGGCAGACCAGCTAGAAACTTTGGATCCAAAGGAATGACATAGAGATGAATCCTCTGGACTGATTTCCGTTGTGTTTCATATATCCCAGCTTGGGTGTTAGAGAAGCCAACAACAATAGGTACAGGAAAAAAAGGCCTAGAAAAGCTTGTTATCTCCAGATGAAAGACCAGGAAAATAGCAAGATAGAAAACTCCAACACAGAAAAATCTGTGGACCACTCCCCCACCCACACTGTCAGCAAAGACAAAATGAGTGCAGAATTTCACCCTGACCAGGCTGTAACAAGGTATCCAACCCCACACCACCTCCTGCCAGGGAAGTGTCAGAGAGTGTGAGTGGGAAGTTGGGATTTTCATCCTCACCAAGAGGTGACAGGACCACCCTTTCAGGATGTCAGTGAAAATCACAGGGAGAACTTAGACTTTCATTTCCACCTGGTGGTGATGACAGACCTCACCATCTACTTGCTGGAGTGATGTCAGAGAAGCCTTGTGGAGAGTTGAGACTTTTAACAATGCTCCCCCTAAATATCAGTGGAGGCCTATGGAGAACCTGGACTTTAATTCTTGCCTGGAAGTAATGGCAGCACCCATTCTTCCCACACCAGAGCGGTAAAAACCCATGTCCCACAACAAATTACCCTAAATGTCCAGGTTTCGATTTTAAAAAATGACTCTTCATTCTAAGAACTAGGGTAATCTCCACTTGAATGACAAAAACCTATCAACAGACACCAACAGCAAGATGACACCAAGAGATGTTAGAATTATCAAAACAAACATAAATGTCAATAAAAATGCTTCAGTGAGTAATTACAAACATTCTTGAAATAAATGAAAAAAGAAAAAACTTTTAGCAAGGAAATAGAAATTCTCAGCAGTCTTTTGGACTTTGTAGAAGAGGGCGAGAGTGGGATGATTTGGGAGAATGGCATTGAAACATGTATAATATCATATATGAAATGAATCGCCAGGCCAGGTTCGATGCATGATACTGGATGCTTGGGGCTGGTGCACTGAGACGACCCAGAGGGATGGTACAGGGAGGGAGGAGGGAGGGGGGTTCAGGATGGGGAACACGTGTATACCTATGGCAGATTCATGTTGAAGTATGGCAAAACGAATACAATCTTGTAAAGTAATTAACCTCCAATTAAAATAAATAAATTTATATTAAAAAAAGAAGAAGAAAGTGGAGATTTTAGAACTTACAATACAATAACCAAATTAAAAAAGTCAATGGATGGGTTTAATATCAGGATAGAGAAGGCAGATGAAAGACTCTGAGCACTTGAAATTAGAGCAATAGAAAATACCCAATGTTAATAACAGACTGTAAACAAAGAAGGCTTCACTAACTTCCATGTTATTGGTGTTCCAGAAGGAGAGGGAAAAAAGGGTGGGGCTAAAAAAGTATTTGGAGAAAAATAAATGGCTGAAATTTCTTCTAATTTGGCAAAAAACACAAACCTACATGTAGATTCAAGATGCTGCTGCTGCTGCTAAGCACTTCAGTTGTGTCCGACTCTGTGCGACCCCATAGACGGCAGCCCACCAGGCTCCCCTGTCCCTGAGATTCTCCAGGCAAGAACACTGGAGTGGGTTGCCATTTCCTTCTCTAATGCATGAAAGTGAAAAGTGAAAGTGAAGTCGCTCAGTCGTGTCTGACTCTTAGTGACCCCACAGACTGCAGCCCACCAGGCTCCTCTGTCCATGGGATTTTCCAGGCAAGAGTACTGGAGTGGGGTGCCATTGCCTTTTCCGATTCAAGATGCTAAGTGAACTCAAAACATCCATGCCAGGAAATCTGTGCCAAGACACATCACTGTAAAAGTTTTGAAAACTAAAGACAAATAAAAACAATCTTAAAGTAACAGAAAAATAATGTGTTTCCTACAAGAGAAAAACAACTAGAGTGATAGTGAATTAACTAAGATTGGGAGGAAATGGCACAAGATTTTATAAGAACTTAAAAAAAATAACTTCTGAATCAGAATTCTATACCTAGTAAAATATCCTTTAGATACGATGGAGAAATAAAGACATCCTCAGAGGAAAGAAACTGGGGCTAGCAGACCTATTTACCTTAAAAGAATGGCAAGGAAAGTTTTCAAAAACAGAAAAGAATTCTAAAATAAGGGATCTTGAAACATAAGAAAGGAAGGAAGAGCAGCCAAAAGAGCAAAAATATAGGTAAATACAATAAGCTTTCTGTTATGGAGAGAATGGTGTACTTCCAAAATTCATATGTTGATGTCTTAACCTGTAGGGCCTCAGCATGTGACTGTATTGGAGATGGAACCTTTAAAGAGATAATTAATGTAATAAAAGGTCATATGGTTGGACACTGATCCAGTGTGACTGGTGATCTTATCTATAGGAAAGGAGCTTAGGACACAGACACGCACACAAACAAAGGAAAAATCATGTGACTACACAGCGAGATAATGATCAGCTACAAGCTAAGCAGAGAGGCCTTGGAAAAAAACAAAAATAAAAAAAAAATGCCTTGGTTTTAGACTTCTAGCCTCAGAACTGTAAGAAAGCAAATTTTTATTGTTTAAACCACCCAGTTTATGGTATTTTGTTATGGAAGCCCTAGGGAGTTAATACACTTTCCCTCTCATAAGTTTATAAATTATACATGATGGTTGAAGAAAAATGATAACACTGATGCTGTACTCAATGTATATAGAGGGGATATTTAAGACAATTATGTTATAAATATAGGAGAGCAAAGAACATAAAGAGAAGTAAGGTCTCTATACTTAACTGTAACTAGAAAATCACTGACACCAGTAGAATGTGTTGTTATACTTGTATAATGGAAAACTAAGATTAATCACTCAAATGTTATACCGAGAAGTAAATTTAAACTGAAAAGTTCAAATAAATTATAGAGAGGAAAGGCTTCCCAGGTGTTACTAGTGGTAAAGAGCCTGCCCGCCAATGCAGGAGACTTTAGAGACACAGGTTCGATCCCTGGGTCAGGAAGATCCCCTAAAGGATAGCCTGGCAACCCACTCCAGTGATCTTGCCTGGAGAATCCCATGGACAGAGGAGCCTGGTGGGCTACAGTCTACAAGGTCACGAAGAGTCAGACACAACTGAAGGGAATTAGCACAGCACAGCACAAGGGAAGAAACAGAGAACTGAGAGACCAAACAACAGAAAACCAGATTTGTTAAAAATAAAACTGTAGGCTTAAGAGGCCTAGTATCAATAATTACATTAAATTCAAGTAGTCTAAATATCTCAATTCAAAAACAGAGATTGACAGAGTGAATTGAAATAAAAAAATTCTAACTAAATGGCATCTACAAGAAACTCACTTCAAATATAATTTTTATATATATATATATATATATATAGGATGAAATTAAAAGTATGGAAAAAGATATATTATGCAAGCATTAATTAAAAGAAAGCAAGAGGCTTGCCTGGTGACTCAGTGGTAAAGAATCTGCCCGACAATGTAGGAGACATGGCTTCGATCCCTGGTTCAGGAAGATCTTACATGCTGCAGAGCAACTGAGCCTGGGCACCACAACGTTGAGCCTGTGCGCTAGAGACCGGGAACCAAAACTACTGAAGTTTGCTCACCCTAGAGCCGATGTTCTGTAACAAGAGAAGCTACCACAATGAGAAGCCCAGTGCACCACAACTACAGAGTAGCTCTCCACAACTAGAAAAAAAAAGCCCGAGCAGCAACAAAGACCCAGCCCAGCCACAAACAAACAAACAAACAACTTTTCTTAAAAAAAGAAGAAAGCAAAAGGGGATAAATTGAGTGTATGTGAGGCAGATTTCAGAGCAAAAAATAAAAATCACCAGGAACAAAGAGGAATATTTGTTGTTGTTCAGTCACTAAATTGTGTTGGACTCTTTGGGACCCCATGGACTATAGCACACTAGGCTCCTCTGTCCTGCACTATCTCCCGGGTTTGCTCAAATCCATGTCCACTGAGTTAGTGATGCTATTTAACCATCTCATCCTCTGTCGCTGCTTTCTCCTTTTGCCTTCACTCTTTCACAGTGTCAGGTTTTTTTTTCCCCCAATGTTTCTTCGCCAAAGTATTAGAGCTTCAGCTTCAGCAACAGTCCTTCCAATGAATATTCAGGGTTGATTTCCTTTAGGATGGACTGGTTTGATCTCCTTGCTGTCCAAGGGACTCTCAAGAGTCTTCTCCAACACCACAATTTGAAAGCATCAATTCTTTGGTGCTCAGCCTTCTTTATAATCTAACTTTCACATCCTTACATTACTACTGGAAAAACCATAGATTTGACTATATGAATTTTTGTTGGCAAAGTGATGTCTCTGCTTTTTAATATGCTGTCTAGGTTTGTCATAGCCTTCCTTCCAAGGAGAAAACATCTTTCAATTTCATGGCTGCAGTCACTGTCCACAGTGGTGTTGGAGCCCAAGAAAATAAAAGCTGTCACTGCTTCCACATTTTCCTCTTCTGTTTGCCATGAAGTAATGAGACCAGATGCAATGATCTTAGTTTCTTTATGTTGAGTTTCTTTATGTTAGCTTCTTTTTGTTGAGCTGGCTAAGCCAGCTTTTTCATCTCCTCTTTCACCCTCATCAAGGGGCTCTTTGCTTTCTGCCACTAGAGAGGTATCATCTGCATATCTGAGGTTGTTGATATTTCTCCTGGCAATCTTGATTCCAACTTGTGATTCATCCAGGCCAGTGTTTCACATGATGTACTCTGTATATAAGTTAAATAAGCAGGGTGCAGTATACAGGCTTGTCGTACTCCCTTCCCAAGTTTTAACCAGTCAGTTGTTCCATGTGCAGTTCTATCTGTTGCTTCTTGGCCTACAGATTTCTCAGGAAACAGGTAAGGAGGTCTCGTAATCTCATCTCTTTGAGAATTTTCCACAGTTTGTTGTGATCCACAGAGTTAAAGGCTTTAGTGTAGTCACTGAAGCAGAAATCAATATTTTTCTGGAACTCCCTTGCTTTCTCCATGATCCAACAAATGTTGGCAATTTGATTTCTGGTTTCTCTGTCTCTTTGAAACCCTCCTTGAAACTCTTGTATTATTACAAGAGGAATATTATGTCATGATAAAATGATCAATTCATCAAGAAGACATAAGAATTCTAAATGTATAGAAACAAACCAACAAACTACATAAATATTGAAGCAAAAATTGGTGAAACTGAAAGAAGAAATAGACAAATCCTGAATTATAATTGGAGACTTCAAATATTCTCTCTTAGGAATCAGTAGAACAACTTTTCAGAACATTAACAAGGATTATAGAAGAACTCAACAGGATGTTTATACAGTATTTTACTCCAAAACATCAGCATACACATTCTTTCCAAGTGCTCAAAGAACATATATCAAGAGAACCCATGCCCTGAGTTATAAAGCAAACCTTGAGAAATTTAAAAGAAGTGAAATCATACAGAATTTGTTCTATGACTGTAATAGAATCAAACTAGAAATCACTAACAGAAAGACAAGTGTTTATTTCAAGGATTCAAAGTGGCTTCATTATTTGTTAATCAAGCAATATCATCCAGCACACTGAGGCTAAAAGACAAATATAAGATGTTCATTGGAGAAGGCAACGGACCCCACTCCAGTACTCTTGCCTGGAAAATCCCATGGACAGGGGAGCCTGGTGGGCTGCAGTCCATGGGGTCGCCAAGAGTCGGACACGACTGAGCAACTTTACTTTGACTTTTCACTTTCATGCATTGGAGGAGGAAATGGCAACCCACTCCAGGGTTCTTGCCTGGAGAGTCCCAGGGACGGGGGAGCCTGGTGGGCTGCTGTTTATGGGGTCACACAGAGTCAGACACGACTGAAGCGACTTAGCAGCAAGATGTTCATATCAATTGATGCAGAAATACAGTTGACTAAATCCAACACTCATTCATAACAAAAACTCTCAGCAAACTAAGGATGGAGTGAGACATCCTAACGTTGATAAAGAAAATATACAAAAGATCCACAGGTAACATAATGGTTAAAGACTGAATGTTCTCCTAAGATCTAAAACGAGGCAAGGATTTTTGATCTCACCATTGCTATTCAACACAGCACTGGAAGTTTTAACCAGTTCAATAAGGAAATAAAAAGCATACAGATAGGAAAGGAAGAAATACAATTTCCTCCATTTCCAGAAAACATGATTGTCTATGTATCAAATCTCAGGGAAGTTGCAATAAAACTCCTGGAACTAATCAATAAGTTCAGCAAATACATAGGATATGAAGTCAACTACAAAAGTCAATTTTATCTCTATACACCAGCAATGAGCATGTAGAAACCAAAATTTAAAATACAGTACCATTTACAGTGGGCTTCCCAGGTGGTGCTAGTGGTAAAGAACCTGCTTACCAATGCAGGAAATGCAGGTTTGATTCCTATATTGGGAAGATCCCCTGGAGGAGGGCATGGCAACCCACTCCAGTATTCTTGCCTGGAGAATCTCATGGACAGAGGAACCTGGCAAGCTACAGACAATAGGGTCAAAAAGAGTCAGACACGACTGAGGCAACTTAGCATACACACATGCACCATTTATAAAATCACTCAAAAATAAAAATTAAACACTTAGGTGTAAATCTAACAAAACATGTATAAGATTGTATGTTGAAATTATAAAATACTGATGAAAGAATTAAAAAATATATTTAAATGGACATATATACTGTGTTCATGGACTGGAAGATTCAATCTAGTAAGGATGACAATTCTCCCTAAACTGTTTTATACAGGTTTAATGCAGTCCTTATAAATCCCAACAAGATTATTTGTAGACATTAGAAAAATTTTTATTTTATATGGAAATGTACAGGCTCTAAGATAGTTTAAAAATTCTTTGTTTTTAATTGCCTCAAACTGGAAATAATCATAATATCCTACACAGATGAATGGGTAAACTATCATATATTTATACCACAGTATACTATTTGGCAATGAAAATGAATGAACAACTTGGATGGATCTCAAAGGAAATGTTTTGAGTGAAAAAAGCAAATCTCAAAAAGTCACATACTACTTCCCTGGTGGCTCAGAGGTTAAAGCGTCTGCCTCCAATGCGGGAGACCTGGGTTCGATCCCTGGGTTGGGAAGATCCCTGGAGAAGGAAATGGCAACCCACTCCAGTATTCTTGCTTGGAGAATCTCATGGACTGAGGAGCCTGGTGGGCTGCAGTCCATGGGGTCACAAAGAGTCGGACATGACTGAGTGACTTTACTTACTTATTTGCCATTTATATAACATCTTCAAAATCACAAAATTATAGAGATGGAAAACAGTTCCATGATTAACCAGTTAAGGATAATGGGGGTAAGGAGGTGTTTGGAGTATAAAGGAGTAGCATGATGAAGACCCTTATGGTGATGGTGTAGTTCTGTATCTTGATGCTGTGATTATTACAGGAATCCACATGATATGATGAAATGGCACACACACATTGTACCAATACAATTTCTTATTTTGATTTTATACTATAATTAAAGTGTGATCATTGGGCAAAACTGGGTGAAGGGTACATGGTACCACTCTATAATATCTTTGTAATTTTCTGTGAATCTGTAATTATTTCAAAATAAACAAAAATTTGAAAAAACAAACAAACTTTGTCCAAGTAGTCATTGGAGACATGAAAAGGGCCATTTCAGTAGAAAAGGAGATGTTGAAGGTAGAGAAGAGAGAAAAGATAATGGAACAACATTCTTGAGGAAGCAAAATATGAGATAAAGGGTACAGATAGAGAAATAAACATTGGTTAGAAGGAGATACCTCTTTTCCCCTGAGGCATGAGGGACAAGGTTAGGGTAGTTGCTGGTAAAGATAAGTTTCTAGGTAGAGAAATTAAGTTGGGAGAATTTCTATCCTGATGATCTCTGCTTTCTTAGTAAATAGGAAGCAAGTTCATCTACTGAATATATTGGGAGATATGGTGGGTAGGGGACTTGAAGTACTTGGTGAAAGTTTCAAACAGCCACTGATGGTAATGAAAAAGGAATCTGATTAGGGTAGCATGGGAAGATTTTCTGGTCATTTGAAGATCAGGCAAAGATTGGAGATCAAGATTTTCTGTGTGATTTTTCACACAAAAATCAGGTTTGTGTGATATTTCTCTATCACACTCAGCCTAGGATAGGTGAAGAAAGGGCAGGTGACCCTATAAAAGTTTGGTTGCTATAAATGTTTGGTGCAGTGGAGGGACAAGATGGAAAGGCAGTGTCAGAGAGAGGACAGTAAAGAGGTGAAATTTACTGCTCAAGGGTTATATGGTGGTTAAAGGAAGTAACAAAGTTTCAATGAGCCTGAAGAATTGATGTCCTAGGAGTTAGGGTGTGAGAGAGTTAGAAACATAGAAAAGCATGGTCAGATAATAGGATATTCAAGTTCAAGTTTCAGAAATGGAACAGTTCCAAGTGCTAAAAAAAGTCTAAGGTGTGGTTACAATTGAAGCAAGAAAAAGAGAAGGTCACCAGAATCTATTATACAGAGTGAAATAAGTCAGAAAGAGAAAGACAAATACTGTATATTAATGCATATGTATGGAATTTAGAAAGACAGTACCAACAGTCCTACATGCAGAGCAGTAAAGGAGACACAGATATAAAGAACAGACTTTTGGACTCAGTGGGAAAAGGCAAAGGTGGGATGATCTGAGGAATTGTACTGAAACATGTACACTGCCATATGTAAAATAGATGACCAGTGTAAGTTTGAGTCATGAAGCAGGGCACCCAAAGCCAGTGCTCTGGGACAACCCAGAGGAATAGGATGGGGGAGGTGGGAGGGGGTGATCAGGATGGGGGAGACACATGTATCCCTGTGACCAATTCATGTTGATGTATGGCTAAAACCATCACAATACTGTAAAGAAATTATCTTCCAATTAAAATAAATAATTAAAAAAAATAGAAAAAAAGAACTGTGAGGCCACATGGATTAATGAGTTAGTGACCCTTGAAGTCCCCTGAGGATGGCACTGAACCTTGTATGAGACAGGAAGAAACTAGGGGTAGGTTCCAAAATCTTAAATAAGTGTGGAAGAATGACCAGGAGGTTTTTGCATGGTATTGAACACTTGCTGAAAGTATAAACTTCAAAAAATGATTTTTTTTAATATGAAGAGTAGTTCTTTGGAAGCAGCAGTGGAGAATTAGAAAGATCCTTGATACCATCTCCTGACTATAGCACACTTAAAAGGACTTAAGGAGAAGTGGTATTCTTAGGTGAGATTCATTCATGCATTTGTATATTCATTCATGTGATAAACTGTTACAGATCAGGGACTGTATACCCTGGTCTGCCTGGGGTCAGTCCTGGTTCATGCATATTTCATTGATATAATTGTTAAAAATTACCCTGTCACTCTCAAAATGTTCCAGTTTGGATGATAAATTTTATGGTCATTCTAGTTATAGAGTACTTATGGCCTGGTTAAGAGGAAAGATTTTTGTGTCTCCTTATTAAGTTTTCCATCACATCTGATTTCATTTACATGTTTGGGGATGCTCATTCACCCTATTGGGAATCATCAAATTCTACTATCAACCACTCTCATTTCTCCAATTGTTGAAAATATTATCAGGAGAAACTGTCTGGCACACAGATATGCCCTGCTTGTAGCATTTCCCTAAGTTAAAAGTTCCATAAATAAAGAAAATGAAGTTAGCCTGTCACGGCAACACTTGGTAAGGCCTACTTATTTTTTTTTAATATGTTTTTAAACTACCAATATATTTAGAAATATGGATCTGGGTTAACATCAGACACACTGGTCAATTGTGAAACTCCCTTTCCCCCATTTTTTGAAAGTCAAAATTATATTTGCCAATATCCAGTATTTTAGAATTTTTCCCAGACTTCATTCCTATTTGTCACCCCCTCCCCTTCAACAACCCTTTAGTTTTCCCTTTCTGACCTTGTGATATACAACCAACAATTTGACACTTAGTTGACCTTAAGTAATTTCCATATTTTGCTTTCTTGCCTTGGGGACTTTGCACATGTTATTTTCTTTGCCAGGAATAGCCTTCCACCCCTTCCTAATTCTCTCTTTTGCCTTGTTAATTGCTTGTCCTTCAGTCATTGGCTTAGCTATCACCACCTCTCAGAAATCTTTTCAGCCTCCAAGAAGCATAAAAATGTCCCCTCCTTTATGTTCCTATAGCACTGTTCCACTCCGTGATAACCTTTATCCAATGTCTATAATGGTGTGTTTACTTGTCTGTGTCTCTCACCGGATTATGAGTTCCATGAAGCCAGAGACTTTGTCTTGTTTATCACTGTATCCCTAGCCACCTTGTGCAATGCTTGCCTCACAGCAGACACCTAACATACATATATATATATAGAGAGAGAGAGAGAATAACTGAATGACCAAAAGTTCTGAACCAACTTGTTTAAGATGTTTTCTTTTGCAACTATGAATATACAATTGGGATCATGGAGTAGAGTATTTTAAATGAGGTCTGATCTGGAAAACCAGGCCTTTAGTAGCCAGATTCACTTGCTAGAGCTGTTTTCCTCACCCACATAGGATCTCCTTTGGGAGAGCAAATTAAACATCATGGCTCACCTACATCTCTCACAGACTTACATAGTATGGAATACATAAAAGCATCTCAAAAATACTTTTCAATTTATAGATGATATTAGAGTGTCATTTTGACTGCATGTTATTTGGTGCTGTTTCCATTTAATTATTCAGATAATGAGGTGAAAAGCCCATTACTTGCTATTGTCATGCGAGTGTATGTTCCTCGGTTCTTCGTCTCATCACAACAGAGATTTGGAGTGACGGACAGTAAAGCCCCCTCTGCGTGTCACAGCTCTCGGGTCTTGGATAGACCGTGTTATAGCTCTCAGGTCTCGAATGGACCATGTTATAGCTCTTAGACAAATCAGTGTTACAGCTCAGTGTTACAGCTCTATTTTATTTAGAAGATAGCAGGAAAATCCATCTTGAGGCGAGAGGGCACATCTATCCAAAGACATGAGGAGAAGAGCGCCCCAGCACGCGGTTGGGGGCGGGGAGAGAAAGAGAGCTAGCTTTGGCTCCTCTTTTTATATGTTTATCTCTCCCTGGGCCTGTCGTATGTGAATTGGGCCAGCCAGGAGTGTTGTTTGTTTTACCTGAGGTCCTCACTCCGGTCCTCGGACCTTCTTTTGTTCCATTTTCGCGGGCTTTTCCCTTCTTGTCTTGTAGCCACCGCCATTTTGGACTCCTTTTCTCTGTTCTACCTACCTAACACTATGATGGCCAGACCTTTCTCACAGGTATTTTTCTCTTTTGTTTGCACCTATTTCTGGATCTATCTACTTCCTGATTCCTGGAGATGAGTTTGGGGGTGGGAGATGGCATTTGGCTCTGGTGTCTCTTTGTCCCAATTATCGTCAGTTCGAGACCCACACAGATAGCACGAGTGACCAACTGTATGGGGAGCACTTGTTCCTGACCTAAAAGCCCACAGTAATTCACTAGGCAAATACCTTTCCCTTGTGAACCACAGCATCTTCATCTGTCAAGGGGAGGATTCAATTAGCTGGTTTCTTAGTTCTAAAATTCATCTGATTCTTTCCTTTGTAGCTTTACTTCTAACTCCACAATAGGCAGCCATCACTGAGGCTTCCAACTTACATCAAATTCTGTCATGCCTCAGATTTGAATCATATCAAATAGATCCCTGGGAAGCATCCCAATGTGTGAATTATTAATGTTCCCACCCACAGTCTCTGTGTGAATATTTACTTAATATCACTGGGTATCTAATCCTGACAACAAATCATCATTTGAATGGTTTACTGATGTTTTCTCTTCCCTTCAGTGATTCTGCACATGTCTTTCTTTCACCTTGAGGATTGTGTAATTCTTTCTTCTCCCATGAGACTCTGATACTAAACAGCAAAGGGAATGTCAACATGTGAATCTCACCTTTAATGTTTTTTTTTCCTATTCTTTTACAGATTGTTGCATTTTCCTCTATTCTCTATCATTTTCTACCCCTGACCCCCTCAAGTCATTCCCACACCTAGAAGCTTGTCTTTTGCCCTCCCTAATCCATAGCTCCAAGCAGCTGTAGCTACAGTTCTGCTCAATGAGGTTCTTAATATGCTTCCTGATTTAGTTATTTCCCAGAGTTGGGAAAAAAAGCTTCCCATATATATTGGCTCTGTGCTCTGGGGCTTGATCAGCAGCTGTTGCATCCTTCACCTTCTCTCCGGTCTTTGCTATCCAGTACTCCACTCACTCTCACCCTTCACTCTTGCCTCTTATCTCCCTTCCCCTCCCCCTTCCTCTCCTCTCTTTTCCCACAACATTTGCTTCAGACTTGGTTTCAGCCAACACTTTTCTCTGCCTACAGGTTGGAGAAGCTCTTTGCTTTCTCTGAAATCTTCAGAGCTAACCCCCATTCATCACCTCTACTGGAGGTGGGTGCCACAACATTGATTTAATTCAAGATGTAATGAAGTCAAGCTGCAGAAAAACACTTAGAATGGTTATTCTCTAGCTTGTTACAAACCACTCTCTGTACTGTTTTGCATATTGGAAACTTTGAAGGGAGTTGTGATCAAGTATATGCACCATTTCTTATTCGTGATAAGATTGAAGAGTGCCCACTTCAATTAGTGTATACCTTTCTGTAAGCTGGGGTGTCCTGGTCAGCTTCATCGGCCTCTGGAATGATGGACTCAATTCCGAATATGTAGGGGAACCTGAGTTGAGTTTCACTGAGTGGCATGCAGCGAGGATTGGTGTATCAAATGGAAGTGCCTTTTGTTGTTGTTCAGTCGCTAAGTTGTGTCTGACTCTTTGCAATTCCATGGACTACAGCATACCAGGCTTCCCCGTCCTTCATTAAAGGAAGTGTCTTTAGGAGACGCAGTTGGGACCAGCTCCTCCTGTCTGCTCACTTAACTATCTATTAAAACCAACTAAAAAACATTACAGAAAATCATTCACCAAAGTGACCTGACAAATGTTAATGACACATGGTCAGCTATTTTGTTATAAACTGAGGCAACAGAAGTGAAAGGTAAGTTTGATAGTGAGGCGGTCAGGAAAGACATTAATTTTGACAACCCATATCCAACAAATCAACAGGTTTGTTGCTGGAAAGACAGTGATTTCTCACAGGGGAGAAGGGAAAGGCTACCTACTCTAGTATTCTGGCCTGGAGAATTCCATGGACTGTATAGCCCATGGAGTTGGCAAAGAGTCTGACACGACTGAGTGACTTTCACTTTCACTTTCAGAACATTCTTTCACTCCTTACCGTGTGTCCTTGCAGTTCAGAACTAGAAAGTGTTGTGCTTTCCCTCAAGCTTCTTTAAATGGGGCACCCCCATCATGAGTTAACTCTGCCAATTCTCTTTGGCATGGTATCTCTGAGTGGAAAATAGGGCAAACTGAGGAGAAATGTAAGGATCTAGTGTCAGTCATTGTACATTTCTCTAGGATAAGGTTGAGGGGGTTCATCATGGAGTATTCCTAAAAAGATTGACAATGCCCTTGTTAGATTGAGTGACAAGTGTGAGGGAGAGGTTTGTGACCTCAGTGCCCCTTGGCTGCCACCCACCCTACCCTTCTCTGACCTTAGAGTAAAGCAGGGGAAGAAAAAAGGTAGTAAGAAATACTGGTTTCCCCTGCTGACCCCAGTTCTCTTTTCCTTTTCTCTATTATACCTATCCTAGTCTCAATTGTGCTAATGGTCTGGTAGAATTGGGAAAGCAAATGCATCCTCCTAGCTAACTAGGAGGCCTAACGTAATGAAACAGCCTAGTATATATGGTTTAAGAGACAGATGACTCATGTTTGAATTCCAGCTCTGTCTATGGCCATACCACCCTGAACACACCCGATCTCGTCTGAATTCTGGCTGTATCATTTTTTGCTCTATGTGAGTGAAAGTCGCTCAGTCGTGCCTGACTCTTTGCAACCCCATGGACTATGCAGTCCATGGAATTTTCCAGGCCAGAATACTGGAGTGGGTAGCCTTTTGCTTCTCTAGGGGATCTTCCCAGCCCAGGGATCGAACCCAGGTCACCTGCATTGCAAGTGGATTCTTTACCAGCTGAGCCACAAGGGAAGCCCAAGAGTACTGGAGTGGGTAGCCTATCCCTTCTCCAGCCAACCTTCCCAACCCAGGAATGGAAATGGGTCTCCTGCATTGCAGGCAGGTTCTTTACCAACTGCGCTATCAGGGAAGCACTTTTGCTGTATGATCTAGTGCAAATTGCTTAATTTCCTTGTGTTTCAATTTTATTTTCTGTAAAATAACATGGCAATATTAGTACCTACCTCAGTGGGATGTTAAGAGAATTAAACAACTTACTAAATGTAACACCCTAAGAAATATGCTTTATAATTAATAAGACTTATATGAGAGTTTGCTCCCAGTATTCATGGAAGAGCCCTAAAACTGAAGTTAAACTGATCTTCATTGTTTATAAATCATTTCACTTCCTGTCTTCAGCATCATTACTATAAAATGGGAGAAAAACTCTAGTACTAAATGAAATAATATACATCAAATATACAGCACATAAGAGGCACGTGGGGATTCTTTTTTTATTCCTCCATCTTTTATTTCTTATAAAAAACCAATGCTTTAAGCCCTGGCAAATCCAATGCCCTTAAGCCCCAAGATCCTTTCTCTAACTTGTTTTCACTAAGAATTCTAAAACCAAGTGATCTCTGCCAACTCTATTCCATTTCCATTATTTATTTAGGTAATGACATTATTACTGCCATTTATTATGCATCCATTTATTGAAATGGCACTGCAGTGGCGCTGAATGGGGCTATGCCACCATCTCTGAGAAACATTTTCTAACACCTTTACCTTGCCCACCCTACCCCCAGTCAATTCTTTTCTCTGTGCTTCCATAGCACCTTATGCATGATTTTACCTCTATCACAGTTTATTGAATGAGTGAGTGATAAAAGAAAGACAGAAAGACAAAAAGAAGCTTATCTCAGGTTCCAGAAGATGCAGACATCACCCTGCCACTAATGACTAATGAAATTGATGATCAAGCCACACTACCTTGCCTAATTTCACCCATAAACGTGATTTAAGTTTGTTTCTGTTTGATATTCAAGGTGAAATTGTGTATTAAGTTGGAAGCCAATTTTTATTGAGTAGATATTTATGATACCTCTTTCTTGACAGTACTATGCTACTAAGTACACTGGAACTATAAAGATAAATAAGACACAGTTGTTCCCCTCAATTAGCTCAGAATTAAGCTAGGGAGCTGAGAGAAACATGTGAAGAGAAGCCTAAGGACATCAGCCAGTGGAATGTTGTGGGGAAAGTGTGGTCTTAGGGATTACATACCCTGAATGGGAACCCTGTCTCCTCCATTTATGAGCCATTAACAAATAACTTAGCCTTGCTATGCCTCAGTTTCTTCATTTATAAAATGAAGCTGTTAATCAAAGTACTTAACTCTGAGCTTCATGGGAAGATTAAATGAGATCATGCATTTAACTGCTTAGCATGATACTTGGGCAAACACTAGGCACCTCAGTAATAAATAAATTTATATTAAAAAATAAAGGTTTACTCATAATGTTTGGTTTATGTTTATTGCAGTCTACATAGTGCAAATATGAAAAAAATCAAATTATCTTAATGGAAGATCTATAATTGATCCAATCTAATGTATTTCTGAAAGAGTAATAAAGTACTTTTCTCATGGCAAAAAAAAAAAAAATTGTTAGTCACTAGTAGTAAAGTCAACAGTTTGATGAAGACACTGAGAATTCCAGAGTTGAGAGGCAAATAAATCAGTGTGGGCTGGAGACCAGTCACTGCAGCTTCATTTTGCAGGGTATAATTTCACTTAGAATCTGATTAAGAGAAGTGCTAAGAAAGAGGAAACAGCATTTCAAGCAAGGGATGCAATGTGTGCGAAGGTGTGCTGGGGAAAGGTACATTTGGAGACCAGTGGTTATACTACTCTGAAGAAGGAAGTTCATGCAAGGGAGAGTTGGGCAATAAGGAAGGGGAAAAAACTCGAAGAAAATGTACATTCAGACTATATTCAAATCCTGGATATATCACTTCTAACTGTAAGATTTTAGATGAGCTACTTAATCTCTGTATTCCAATTTCCTCACTGTTAAAATTCACTTCCCTGGGCTTTCTTCAATATTTCCCTTGTCCCACTCAGTCTTCCTAGAAGGCATTGTCTCAAGAATTTTATGTGAAATAGCCCATTTAATCTTCACCATAACCTTATCATGAAAGTGCTCTTATTATACTCTTTTTGTAATTGAGGAAAGTGAGACAGACAGGTTAAGTAACTCAATGAATATAGCACAGTGATAGGGACACAAGTTGAACGCAAGCTTTTTTTTTTTTTTTTAATTTGAAAGCTAAGGGAAAGCAAGCAACATGTTAGTGTATTGAAAGAAATAGGCTTATAAATCATGGCTGTCTGATCTAGAGTTTAGGCATAGTTTCTCTTGGCTGATACAACTGGCTAATTACCCTACCCATTAGTTAAATAATGATAGCTACCCTTATTGAATATCAATGTCCTATGACTTAGGCACTTTTAATACAGTCTTTTATAAACATATTTTCTTGTCACAGAAACCCTAAGAAGTAGGTACTATTAGTCGCCCTATTTTAGAGGAGGAAATAGGGACACCAAGAGTTAAATCATTTACCCAAGCCTTCCGTGGAAGAACTGAAATTTGAATTGAAGCAGCCTGGTTTAATAGATACTGCTTACTGAGTCATAAGGCAGGATAGTTCATAATAGATGAGGTTGGTTTTAGGGATACCTTTGAGAAAACAAAACAAAGACAATTATGAAAGATATGAAGTTAGTTTCTTGTTGTATATGATTGTTCTGGTTTCATAGTCCATTTCCCTTTCCTGCTTACACATTCTGACATTCCCTTGTCCATCTAGTTGGGGGCATTTTGGTATGTGTCTCATGTGTCAGAACAGGCTTAGAGTTGACTTGCATGTGGGAGGGGGTCATCTCTACAGGAGATTAAAAGTTACCAAGAGTCAATTCACAGAGCCAAGACAGGCCCCTGCCTGGCACAGTTTTCATACCCGCACATTAGGACCATTGTAAATGGGCCTGGTAGGTTGAAGACTTTGAATGGCATACGTTGTGGTGTTCGGTTCTTTTTCTAGGTGTAGAGCCTGTCAGCTCTATAAAGACAGCCTGGCAATGCTTTATACAAATAAAGGAAAAGACATCCACTGTTTTCCCTCTTGCTGTTGAAATAATTAGGAAGAATAGTTAGGGATAGTTTGAGGTCATATTCACCCAAGAAGTTCAAAGTCTGGCTATTTGCAGTCCATAGTTATTAATAGTTATTATTTTGTTGTATTCTGTTTAAGAAACTTGAAAGGATGGATACACATATCATGGAAGAGCAAATAAAGAAAATCTTAGGTTTGTTAGTAAATAACCTTAGAAAAACTGAAAACTTTCTTTTAGAATACTCTGTATTTTGTTTCTGATGTTTGAACCATACTCAGGACCCCATGACACTGATTAGATGAGTCCTACAGTTCCCTCAGTTATATGAATTATGAAGCTTGCGGTAGAGTTGTGATTTGGTCCTATCACTTGTTTCCAGCAAATGACTTTAGATATAAGTCCATTATCCTTTGGATCCATTGAGAAGATACTGTATTTCTCTTAACTATATTAAGAAATACATCTCTATTCTATTTCTGCAATATACTAATTTGATCATATGTGAAAAAAAAACAGTATTCTTATTAAACTGAGAGCAGTCAGAGGTTTTTTTTTTTTTTTTTTTTTTTTTGTAATAATTACAGCTCCATTCCTCTCTCCCCACAACTTCCAGTATTTCTGGAAAGGAAGGGAAAAGGCAAAGGAGCATTAGTTTAAGCAGAAGCAAAAAGGATGCTTCAGAAGCATCTTCCTAAATGGGGCAACTATTGAGTTGGGCAACTATTGAGTCTTTCCTAGAGAAGAGGGAAATATACTCACTTGTCTTAAGGAGTTTACACTGTATAGTAGTTAGGAAAATCAGACTAATCCTTATGAGAATAATTTTTAAGCCAATGTTAGGTAATTCTGGGAGGAAGAGAATATAAGCTGAGAAATTCTTCATACCCAAACCTCACTCTCTGAGAGATCTCAAGATGTGTCCCTCATTAATAGAATCAATTAATTAAACAGGTAAATATTCCAACATTTCTTCCTCACACAAATTTTTTCAGATGGCTTCCCACTAATTTTCCAATGATTTCATTTTTCAATGATCTTTCAAATTGTCTTATTGCATAATATAGGCAAGTTTTGTTAGGTGCTTGGAATAACCCATTTTTTTCAGCATATATTTCTTGAGTACCAATTGTATTTCTGGTGCTGTTCTAAGAGTCGGGGATATATCAGTGGAAACAAAAGTAGATCAAAATCTCTGCTCTCATGAAGTTTATATTCCACTGGGACTATGTTAATGATCCTTACCATCACCTATAGCAACAATTTATGCAAGGGTTCACCCCACAGATATTTGCTCAAAAAGAAAATGTTTGAGCATAGACCTGAACAATTAGGAGAGTGAGCTGGAGGAAGAGTTTTACAGGTATAAGAGCAGAAAGTGCCAAAGCTCCTGCATAAGAGTGTTCAAAGAATAGGTTAGTGGAATAGAAAGGACGCTAGTATGTCTGGAATGCAAGGGATAAAGGAGACTGGATTCAAATTTCTATTGAGCACTCACTGTATGTTTCCTACTGTGCTAAGCATCAGTGATACAATGGGAAGCACAACAAATACAATCCCTGCCCCTTCTCCCAGCTTATGGTCTAATGAGGGAGATAGACATCAATTAAGTAATCACTTAGGCAAATCTAAAGGTCCAACTTTGAATGTGCTGGGAAGAAAGACTTCCACGTGCTGTGAGAGAATAATTATGAGGGCCTAATTGAGACTGGCAGATCAAGTAAGGCTTCTTAGGGGAATTGCTGTGTAGTAGAGATTTAAGAATGAACAAAAGCTAAGTAGGTAAAGAAAAAGAACATTTTAGGCTGAAGGAACAGTGTATTCAAAGACCCCCACGGCAACTGAGACATAGGAAGGAAGAAGGTCTGGGAGAAGGCTAGTGTGATTGATTGTAGAGAATAGGGGATGTATGTTTTGAGATGTGGTTGGAGATACAGTAGAGGACAAGCCATGGAAGGCCATGTTAAGAAGTTCTGTTTTCTAAAAGCAGTGGGAAACCACTGAGTAGCTCAAACATGTGTATCACAACCTGATTGGCTTTCTGTAAAGGTCGCTCTAACTGCAGCGTGGATTGGTTGAAGGTGGCAAATATGTATGTGGGAGGATACTGTGGTAGTCAGATGAGGGATGGTGGCTTGGACTATGGAGGAGACTGTGGAAGGAGAGAAGTAGGTGAATTTAGAATATGTTTGCAAGGTTGGGCTTACAGGATTTGTTGAATAAAGCGGGAATGAAGAGGTCCAGGATTTGTTGAATAAAGTGGGAATGAAGAGGTAGGATGTGTCAAAGGAAATTTCCTAGGTTTTTCACTTGATGCAGATAGGTGGGTGTTGGTATTATTTACTCATTGAGTTTAGGAGTACAGGAAAAGGATAGACCATAATGTGGAGGAGAAGGTAATGATTTCTGTACACAGATATGAAGAACTGTGTATTATCCTGTGTTCAATTTGGTTGAGAGTACTAACAAGGGAAAGTGAAAGAAAGTGAAATTGTTAGTTTCTCAGTCATGTCTGACTCTTTGCGACCTCATGGCCTGTAGTCCACCAGGCTCCTTTGTCCATGAGAATCTCCAGGCAAGAATACTAGAGTGGGTTGCCATTTCCTTCTCCAGATCCATCCCCTACGTTCTGGCCTGCTTTCACTCTCACCACTTTCTCTTATCTAGTAGAGCTTCAGCCAACAGACTGGGACACTTAGGACCTTCCTTTGAGGCTGGAACAAGCTGTAGGCCCTGTTCCATAATGTGGGGTTAACATTCTTAACACATCCAGACCCCTCTAAAAGTCAGCCACAGGGGGTTGAAGGATGGGAAGTCATGAGCTGAAGCAGAAAGGGAAGATTCTTAGGGGGTGCAGTGTGGCTCCCTGATGTTGATATATAGACACCAATGAGGGAATTTAAGTCAGTTCAAGAGTCAGGCACAGGTTGTACAAGTGAAATTACAGACATCACTCACAAATGAATCCTGCTCTTAATAGGCATTTAAAAATTTTGTGCACTGCCATTTTCAATTTAATTACTAAAATTTAGGTTCTGTGAGAGCAAAGACATTGTTTTGTTCACTGCTATATCCTCAGAACTTATAGCAAGGCATAATATGAAGTAGTAACCCAATAAATATCCTTTGAATAAATCAATGAATGAATACCGCCGTTCATTCAAAACCAGAACTTTTTCTTACAGCTTTTCTGATGACTCAGTAAATAAGACCCTTTCTGTACAATTCTAAATACTATAGGTTCCTCAGATGCTGTCTACAGAATCACCTAGAACAAAGCCCCTTTCCTATATACCCAGCCCCTGAAGTGGCTGGTCATGTTTTAAAGCTTTCGTCATCAATTTCAAAATCCACATTTTCTCAAAGTTCTCATCCCTCAGTCACCTTCTTACCAGCCTTTCTAGGTGTCACTGAAGGAAGGTATCTTACTTCTACAGACCTTGATTTTCATACACAGTGTTTTCCTGAACCAGAACTCTTTTCATTTTGTGACTCTAGTATAAAATAAAAAGGAGGTGATCAAACTATAGTTGATTAAATAAGAAGCAGAATGCATTTTGCTGTTGAGTTCATTTTCTTGTACCTTCAGCTCATGCACAGTCCAACACCCACACTATCAAGGTGCAAGAAGGGAACTCACTAATCACATCCTTTTGTCCATTTTTTGGCTGTTTCTTTAACAAGTAGGATTAGCAAAGCTTTTTCCTAAACCACAAATTTGAGACTAATGATTTGTCTTGAAATTGTTAAAACATTTCTTCTCTCAATTCTGCTGTTTCATAATAACCTTGGTTTTATTTTGAATGTTGAACTTGGTTTTGATTTAGTTTATTTCTAATTTGAAGGCAAGCAATAAATAACATTTTTTCTGTTGTCAAAGCAGAAATATTTATAATCAAGCTGTGAATATCTGTTTATACTACATTTATACATACTGAAGAGAAGACTGTCACCTAAGCTTCTGGTTGACTGAGTCTGAATAAGTTGATGCAAATTTAATCAACAGATTGGATGGAAAGGGATTGTCACCTGCTAATTGAATGGAATAACAGAGGAGGAAAGATTTAAAACTTAGCTGTCTTTTGCCAAAGGGGTAAATCTGAAGAAAGGTTTTTAAAAATGTCTTTTTAAAAGCTGAAATAGCAATTTTCAACTCATTGCTTTTGTGGCAAGTGACATGAAAATGCATTTTTGTGTCCAATTCCTCTACATTGTTTTGCTGCCATAAAGTTTCTAGGTGCCAACTGCGATGTCTTCTTGCCAAGAGAAGGAAGAGTTCTTGTCTGATAGAGAGTATCAGTTGGACAGCTGACATTTTCATCTGCTTATTTGGCAGGTTGAAGTTTACCTGCATTATCTGCATGCCTTTTGCCAAAGAAATAAGTAACAGGAAGGTGAGGATTGAGAAAGACAAGAGTTCTGTTAACATACTTAAAGTTCTGCTGCAGACTTTTCTCCCAATAGTGGGGTTTCAACTGTGTCCAGAAATGTCAAGTTATTCTCTACCCAAGACCCCAAACCTTCCAACCTCTTTTAGCTACATGATGTATTTTTTCTGTTATTGATTTATTTCCTTGCTTTACTCCATTCTACTCCTTAATCTCCAAATAAGTTTGGAGTACCTTTTATTCAACCCCTAATTGTGAACTCGGAGAAGGCAATGGCACCCCACTCTAGTACTCTTGCCTGGAAAATCCCATGGACGGAGGAGCCGGTAGGCTACAGTCCATGGGGTCGCTAAGAGTCGGACACGACTGAGAGACTTCACTTTCAGTTTTCACTTTCATGCATTGGAGAAGGAAATGGCCACCCACTCCAGTGTTCTTGCCTGGAGAATCCCAAGGACAGGGGAGCCTGGTGGGCTGCCATCTATGGGGTCACACAAAGTCGGACATGACTGAAACAACTTAGCAGCAGCAGCAGCAATTGTGGACTGCATTCAGGAGTCAGGAAGATACTTTACCAGTACTGCTCTGATTAGGTAAAAAACACTGCTGCAATCAATGGAGAGTCAGCAAGGGCACTGTGTGGGCAGTCATCTATTCAATACCAAGTTGACCACTCAATCCTATGGTGAAGGCTACACCCAAATCGTCCCAGCATGCTTCTACTTAAATAAATTTATATTAAAAAAATAAAATTCTTAGAAAGTTTATTTTTTATAATTACAAAAGAAATTACTGATATTTATAAAAGAAAAAAGGTTGGAAAATGCAAAATAAACAAAGACTAAAAAGTCACAAAAAAAGATAACTTATGCTGCTTTGGTTTAACATATTATCTTTCTTTTGGTCTTTCATAGATGTTAGGACTTATTTCAATTACTGCTGCAAAATTTGCTTAAAGCAATAATGGTTTCTTAAATTTCATTATTCTGCAGTGTTGACATGGCAGTTTTGTCTCATGTGCTGTCAGTTGAGATGTTGGGATGACTGTGCTGTGCTGTACAAAGTCGCTTCAGTTATGTCTGACTCTTTGTGACGCTATGGACTGTAGCCTACCAGGCTCCTCTCTCCATGGGATTCTTCTGGCAGGAATACTGGAGTGGGTTGATGTGCCCTCCTCCAGGGGATCTTTCCAACCCAGGAATTGAACCTTTGTCTCTAAAGTCTCCTGCATTGGCAGGCAGGCTCTTTACAACTAGCACCACCTGGGAAGCCCTCTGGGATGACTAGAAGATCCAAAACGATCCCATTCACATTACTAACTGTTGGCTGAGAAATCATCTGGACTGTGGCCGAGGGCTTGGTTTTCCTTCATTCAGCCCTTTTCACGAGACTGCTTGGGCTGCGTCATAGCAAGACGGTTGGATTCAAGAAGGAGAGTACTAAGTGGTGAAAATAGAAACTTCAGATCCCTTAAGACCTGACTTCAGGAGTTACAAAACATCATTTCTGCCACATACTATTGGTGAAAATGAGTCACAGTGTCAGCTCAAAATCAGTGTGGGATGGGAAATATGCAAAAGTGTGAACACTGGGAAGTTTGGTTCACTGGGGGTCATTTTTGGAGACTAGCCACCACAAAGCACATCCTATCCCCTGATTCCAACAATCTTTGCTTCTCTGAAGCTACAGGTGGATAGATTTGCAGGGATGAGGATGATGGTGGTGGTGGTGTGTATATGCATGGGAGTGAGGTTGAGAGGATCAATTGAATGTGCCACTGGGCTCCCTGACATTAAATAATTCCTAATTTATGGTTTTTGCCCTATTTCTAAGTAGCTGACCACCGAGGAAGTTGATGAAAATTAAGGTCTCAAATATCACTTCCTCAGAGAATTCTTGGGGAATTCCCCTAGTTATTCTCTACTTTCATGTCATCCTAATTTTCATAATTTCTATTATATATTTCCTTTTTTTGGTTCTAACTCTGACATTTTATTTTGTTTTTATAAATTTATTCATTTTAATTGGAGGCTAATTACAATATTGTAGTGGTTTGTCATACATATTTCTTTTATATACATCTATGTGATTACTTGTTTTATGGTGCCTTATTCACAATCCCACGTATCACATGAAGGCAGGTCTTGTTAAGACCAGTACCTGGCACAGAATCTGATAGAAAGTAGGCACTTGTTGAATAAATGGATGACTGAAAGGGAACCTAGATGTCTATCTTCATCACTCATTCAATCACATACATGCAACCAAAATAATCTGGTCCTAGTTTATAAATAAAAAGGTCTTAATAACTATCTTCCCCAAATCTGTGAGAAATAAGGTGATAGAGGGAAATTTCAATCAAACTAATTCTGTTGTGACATCAGCTTTCTTTTTTTAAAAAGTAATTTTGTTTATTTGTTTGCTCATTTATTTTTCACTGCTCTGGGTCTTCGTTGCTGCACGGGCTTTTCTCTTTTTACAGAGAGCAGGGGCTATTCTCTAGTTGCGGTATGCAAGCTTCTCATTGTGGTGGCTTCCCTTGTTGCAGAGAAATGGGTCTAGGACACAGTTTTCAGTAATTGTGGCATGTGAGCTCAGTAGTTGTGGCCCCTAGGCTGTAGAGCACAGGCTCAATAGTTGTGGCACACGGGCCTAGTTGCTCCGCTGCGTGTGGCACCTTCCCAGACCAGGGATCGAACCTGAGTTCCCCACAGTGGCAGGTGGATTCTTTACCACTGAGCTACCAGGAAAGCCCTTGACATTTGTTTTGTATATGAGAAGTCTATTTTCAGGTTTTGTATTGGAAATCTCAATTTCATTCCCAAGATTTGTCCCTCTATTTCCAGTGGCTCTGAATTGCTAGCTGGATGTGTCATGTTTACCTTCAATATAACCAATCCCATTTCAGCATTCCAATGCAGAGTAAGTCATCCTTAGTTGCTCTCCTTTGCTCCCCAGCAATCCAATCAAGTCACCAAGTCACATTAATTTTATCCTTCAAATAACTCTCAGCTTTATTCTTTTGTCTCTAGTCTTTCTGCCCCTGCCTTAATTCGGCAACCATCATGTATGCTTCAATCCTGTTAACCTTCCATTCTCTGCCATTGATACCAACATTTCCAATTACCTTTGATGTTTTGTTCATCTCTTTTCCATACCCAGTCAAGGTCAATTCTCTCTTCTGTTATATTCCTATGGTTGTTATCATAGACTGGATCTCTGTTATTTTTATATATTGGACATTTATTTTACATATATATTACATACACACACACACACACACACACACATATAATGCATTCTTTAAATTCAACATTCATTGAGCATCTGCTCTGTACCAGGCATTGAAGATACGGTAATGTTTGTGACACAGTTTTTGTCTTTGAGGAACTAATAATGATTGTTATTGGAATCTGTTACTGCTATTAAAGGTCCTGTTTTGAAACAGAGCACAAAGCAACAAACTGTGTCTGATGGATTGAGACATGTGAAAAGATAGGAGTGGAGAAATTGCAGGCAGGCAGGTCAGACAGAACAAAGGAAACTACATTTGAGCTGACTCTTAAAGGAAGAGGAGTTTAGTGATCAGGGAAAAGAAATGTGTGGGAAAAAGAGGAAGCAAAGCACATGAAAGGCATCAGGGAATGAAAAAAAAATTAAATATGGCTGGAAAACAGAGTATGCAGGAAAGAGAGGGGAAAGATGAAGCTAAACGTTGAAGAAGGACCATAATTCTATAAGGGTCATGTATAATGAACTATGTAGGTTTTTATTTGAAATGAAGGATTTTAAGCAGGGCAATGATATGGTTAGATTTACATTTTAGAAAGCTCAGTCTTATGGCCAGTGTGGAGAATGAATCCATTTGAGAGATGATAAAAGTGGAGAAAGGTTTATGCAGACAAGCAATGATGGGGACCTGAAGTAAAGTGATGATGTGAAAGTTAATAACAGAGGACACAGTGGAAGAAGAAGGAGAAAAGACTGAAACAGAGAGATTAAGTAAAATTTGTCAATTTGGTGGCTTTAGCAAAAGTGACATCATGTAGTCGTAGAAACTGAGACCAGATTCCAGGGTAGGAGGTGAGGAAGTAGAGACAGGGTAGACCAATATTTATAGGCACATGGAATGAAGAATATGAACTAGGATTATGTTTATAGGGGGAAAATGGGTTAAATGAACTCTTTTGTTGGCTTGATATTGTTTTTTAGGGCGTGAGAATTTAGGGTATATATTCACTGAGAGGGAAAAGTCTGCATAAATTGAGGTTGAGTTTACTGGAGAAAAACAGGGAATAGCTGTTGGAAAAGACCCCCTTTGGAGGTATAAGGAGATGGACAGAATGGAGCCCAAGAGGAGAGTGGTATACCTTTCACTCCCATTCCGTAGTAGTAATAAGGTGATCTTAGAATAAATAGCCCTAGGTTTAAATCCCAAATCAGCCACTTGCTATCTGAATGAACTTGGCAAGCACTGAACCACTCCAGGCCTCAATTTTCTCAGTTACTAATTGATGATAACCAAACCTTTCTCACAGTGTAGTCTCAAGGATTGCATGAGATAGTAAGTGCTCAAAATGGTAGCTATCATTACTAAGAAAAATGGATAGGGACAAGCTAGAGACAAATTCAGCAGTAGAAAGTCAAGAATGGAAGGCATTCCTACCTAAGTCCTTTGCTGCTGCTGCTGCTAAGTCGCTTCAGTTGTGTCCGACTCTGTGCGACCCCATAGACGGAAGCCTACCAGGCTCCCCCATCTCTGGGATTCTTCAGGCAAGAACACTGGAGTGGGTTGCCATTTCCTTCTCCAATGCATGAAAGTGAAAAGTGAAAGTGAAATCGCTCAGTCGTGTCCAACTCTTATGGACCCCATGGACTGCAGCCTACCAGGTTCCTCTGTCCATAGGATTTTCCAGGCAAGAGTACTGGAGTGGGGTGCCATTGCCTTCTCCAACCTAAGTCCTTTTAAATCATCTCAAAAAGGTCAGTTGCTGAAAGTGCAAGCAATGGGGCAGGTAAAGGGCTGAATAAATGTATTTAAGAGCTTGGTACATGTTGAGAGGAAAGACAGAGGGAAGTGCTGAGGAACAAGACTGCTGAGCAATATCAACAGCCCTGACTTGTTTCCTGTCCTCCAGTTTCTTGGCTTCAAATCCATCTTGCACAGTGACACTTGATTAATATTCTCAAAAGGACATATTCAGCATGTCACTCTTATATATGTCTGCTAAATAAGTCCATGCTTCTTTGTTTGGCATTTGAAGCTATCTATATTCATATCTCTTCCTATCATGCCAGGTTCTATAAATCTATAAACTAGCCAAACTCTTTACTGTTTCCCATATATGTATTCTATCTTCTCAATTCTGCACCTTTGTTTATACTACTCACTATATCCCCAACCTGTGGTTAACTCCAGAAGTTTATAAAGTGTATACTCTTGCCTGGAAAATCCCATAGATGGAGGAGCCTGGTAGGCTGCAGTCCGTGGGGTCGCTAAGAGTCGGACACGACTGAGCGACTTCACTTTCACTTTTCCCTTTCATGCGCTGGGGAAGGAAATGGCAACCCACTCCAGTGTTCTTGCCTGGAGAATCCCAGGGACGGGGGAGCCTGGTGGGCTGCCGTCTCTGGGGTCGCACAGAGTCAGACACAACTGAAGTGACTTAGCAGTAGCAGCAGAGTGCTGAAGAACTGAGCTACAATTCAGTTACTGCCACTGATCAGCCATATGATCTTAGGCAAAGGCTTTGCTTCTCTGTGCCTCATTTTCCTCATGTACAAAAAAGAGATAATAATAATACAGATTGTGCAGGGTTATTGAAAGTGTTGCACTAACATGTAAAAAAAAATGGTAGAGTATCTAAGTGGTAACCATCACTCATGTACTTAAGAAACATTTACAGATCACTTACGCTAGAATCTGCCTGCAATGCAGGAGACCCCATTTTGATTCCCAGGCCAGGAAGATCCGCTGTAGATGGGATAGGCTACCCACTCCAGTATTTTTGGGCTTCCCTTGTGGCTCAGCTGGTAAAGAATCCGCATGCAGTGTGGGAGACCTGGGTTCGATCCCTGGGTTGGAAAGATCCCCTGGAGTGGGAAAGGCTACCCACTCCAGTATTCTGGCCAAGAGAATTCCATGGACTGTATAGTCCATGGGGTTGCAAAGAGTAACTTTCACTTTAACTTAGGCTAGAGTAGGCACTGTGCTAGGACTCATGATACAGTGATGAACATTACACTTGAAACCTACAGGCCTAGTGAAGGAGACAATGCCTAATTTAGTATAGGCATATCAAGGATGGCCTCATAGAAGAGTTGGTTTTGGAATGAATTTTAAAGAATTTATAGACATTGTCAGGTAGTGAAGATATGTAAGTAGGGTACTCTAACTTTTTGAGGAGCTTCTGAGAAGATGAGAAAGCAACCAAAAGCCTGGTTCATTTGCTGAGTACACAAAGAGATTATGAACTGGTTGGAATTGTTATCATGAGAAATAGAGACTTAATCTAAAGCAAGCAAGATGTTCATTAACAGAATATTTGGTAACTTTGGATATATGATTGGAAGAGATGGAAGAAGGCAGAAATTGGTAAGAGATACAATCAGATAAGTGGTCAGGGGTAAGGTGATGTAGGGCTTTACAGAACATAAGAAATTTGAATGTTATCCTTCAAAGACAGAGTTTTGAATTATATCAAAATTCTAGAATTTTGATGGAATTTTTTAGCAGTGGTCACAAGACAGGAAAAGGTCGTTTTTCATTCCAACCCCAAAGAAAGGCAATGCCAAAGAATGTTCAAACTACTGTACAATTTCTCAGTTTCACATACTAGCAAGGTAATGCTCAAAATCATTCAAGCTAGGCTTCAGCAGTACATGAACTGAGAACTTCCAGATGCACAACTTGGATTTAGACAAGGCAGAGGAACAAGAGATCAAATTGCCAACGTTCGTTACATCATAGAGAAAACAAGGAAATTCCAGAAAAAACATCTACTTCTACTTCATTGACTATGCTAAAGTCTTTGACTGTGTGGAGCACAACAAATTGTGAAAAATTCTTAAAGAGACAGGAATACCAGACCACCTTATCTGTCTCCTGAGAAACCTGTATGCAGGTCAGGAAGCAACAGAACCAGACATGGAACAACAGACTGGTTCAAAATTGGGAAAGGAGTATGTCAAGGCTGTATATTGTCACCCTGCTTATTTAACTTATAAGTAGAATATATCATGTGAAATGCTGGATTGGATGAATCACAAGCTGAAATCAAGATTGCTGGAAGAAATATCAACAACCTCAGATATGCAAATGATACCATACTAATGACAGACAGCGAAGAGGAACTAAAGAGCCTCTTGATAAGGGTGAAAGGAGAGTGAAAAAAACTGGCTTAAAACTCAACATTCGAAAAACTAAGATCATGACATCTGGTCCCATCACTTCATGGCAAATAGAAGTGGGAAAAGTGAAGCAGTGACAGATTTTATTTTCTTTGGCTCCAAAATCACTGCGTATGTTGACTGCAGCCATGAAACTAAGACACTTGCTCCTTGGAAGGGAAGCTATGAAAACCTAGACAGCATATTAAAAAGCAGAGACATAGCTTTGCTGACAGAGCCATGGTTTTTCCAGTAGTCATGAATGGATGTGAGAGTTGGACCATAAAGAAGGCTGAGCACTGAAAAATTTATGCTTTTGAATTGTGGTGTGGAAAAGACTCTTGATAGTCCTTCAGACTGCAAGGTGATCAAAGAAGTCAACCCTGAAGGAAATCAACTCTGAATATTTATTGGAAGGACTGATGCTGATACTGAAACTCAAATATTTTCACCACCTGATGCAAAGAGATGACTCACTGGAAAAGACCCTGATGCTGGGAAAGACTGAGGACTGGAGGAAAAGGGGACAACAGAGAATGAGATGATTGGATACCATCATCAATTCAATGGACATGAGTTTGAGCAAACCTTGGGAGACAGTGAAGGACTGGGAAGCTGCAGTCCATGGGGTCGGACACAACTTAGTGACTGAACAACAATAAGAATAACATTATTTATATATATTATAGATACCTCATTCTGGTTGCTGTATCAAGAATGGGGAGGTACAGGGGTTGGACTAGAACATGGAGACCGTTAGGTAAAGGCTATACATGATGGTTGCCGAATTAAGGCAGGGACAGAAAGACTAGAGACAAAAGAATAAACTCGAGAGTTTTAAAGATAAAATCTGGGAGTTTTTTTTTAATTAATTTATTTTAATTGAAGGCTAATTACTTTACAATATTGTGGTGATTTTTGCCATACATTGATATTAATCAGCCGTGGGTGTACATGTGTACATATTTTTAAAAAGATGTATGGCAAGACCAATACAATATTGTAAAGTAATTAATCTCCAGTTAAAATAAATAAATTTATATTTTAAAAAATTAAAAAATAAAAAGGATAAAATTAATGGACTTGGTTACTTGATTGGATTGCTGGGGAGCAAGGGAAGCAATTAAGGATGACTTACTGGTTTCTGTACTGAGGAGTTTGTGG
>SJXQ01001135.1:0-10124 GCA_006408695.1 Aepyceros melampus
GTAGGATAGCTCCTCTAGGCCCTACTGTGCCTGCCCAGCCACCACCCCATAGAATACTCATATAATCAAAATGTCTAACTGGATTATTACAACAAAACATTTTCCTAGTGGCAATTACTTATTATAAAAAAGGAAGTAGGAGAAAACAGTAAAGCAATAATGCATATACATATGTTCAATTTTGCAGTGTATCAAGTAATAAGAGATTGATAGTGTAACCTACTACCTCCAGGAAAATGAATACTGACATCAGGAAATATAATTCAAAGGTTTGACATGGCCAGGAAAATATCACAAATAATTCAGACTTAGTCCCGTTATAAACACAGATTACCTGCCCAAATTTCCGCAAACCTTTTATAGCATGAATATATACAATACTATTATAGAGAATATTTTAAATACAAGATTTTAAGACTTATTTTTATGCATTGAATTTGCATCTGAAAATTTGATGACTATCAACCAGTTAAAGAATATTCAAAATTGGTGCTTTAGGGGCCATACGTCTCATCAGTTTGGAAATAGTAAATCTTGATCTGATATCAAGAAAATGAAAATAGAATTAGCTGAAGTCAATGTTAAAATACAAATTTCTGGATGCTACACTAGATTTAAAGTGAGAGGGTTGGGAATATATTTTTAACAAGTCTCTTAGTTCATTAATAATATGATGAGTTTGTTTGTGTGTGTATGTTAGTCACTCAGTCATGTCTGACTCTGTGACCCTGTGCACTGTAGCTTGTCAGGCTCCTCTGTCCATGGCACTTCCCAGGCAAAAATACTGGAGTGGGTAGCCATTCCCCCTCCTCCAGCGGATCTTTCTGACTCAGGAATTGAATGCAGATCTCCTGCATTATAAGTGGGTTCTTTACTGTTTGAGCCACCAGGGAAGCCCACCATGAAGTTAGAAAATATGGATTTATTATGTCTAGCCTTTAAATGTGATATTTTTTATAAAAGGTTTTATTTAATCAGACTTAAAGGTAACCATTTTCAGGTATCCAAATTGGAAAGAAAGAGGTAAAATTATTTTATGCAGATGATATGATATGATGTGTAGAAAACCTTAAAAGAGTCCACACAAAAACTTCTAAAATTGAGAAATGAATTCAGCAAGGTTGCAGGATACCAGTTAACACACAGAAATCTGTTGTATTTCTTTGCACTAACAATGAAGTATCAGAAAGGAAAAGTAAAAAGACAGTCCCTTTTAAAATTTCATTACGAAAGTAAAATAAACCTGACAAAGGAGGTAAAAGAGTTGTATTTTGAGAACTATGAAACATCAATAAAGAAAATAGAAGATAACTTAAATAAATGGAAAGATATCCTGTGGGCTTGGACTGGAAGAAATAATGGTGTTAAAATGGCCACACTACCCAAAGCAATCTATAGATTTAATGCAGATACCTATTAAATTCCTTATTACATTTTTCACAGAACTAGAACAAATAATTCTAAAATTTATATGGAGCCATAAAAGATCCAGAGTTTCCAAAGCAATCCTGATGAAAAATAGCAAAGCTGGAGGTATAACCTTCTAAGATTTCAGACAATATTGCAAAGCTACAGTGGTCAATACAGGGTGGTATTGGCAGAAAAGCAGATGTGGATTAATGGAACAGAATGGAGAGCTCAGAAAAAAACACACACATACAGGGTCAGTTAATCTTTGACAAAGGAGGCAAGAGTATATAATGGAAAAAAGACAATATTTTCAGAGGGGATATTGGGAAAGCTGAACAGTTGCATGTAAATCAATGAAATGAAGACATTCCCTCACACCTGACACAAAAATAAACTTAATGGCTTAAGGAGTTAAATATAAGACATGACACTGTAAAACTTCTAGAAGACAACATAGACAAGATATTCTTTAACATAAGGTGTAGCAATGGATGGAGGAGCCTGGTGGGCCTCAGTCCATGGGGTTGTGAAGAGTCGGACACAACTGAGCGGCTTCACTTTCACTTTTCACTTTTATGCATTGGAAAAGGAAATGGCAACCCACTCCAGTGTTCTTGCCTGGAGAATCGCAGGGATGGGGGAGCCTGGTGGGCTGCCGTCTGTGGGGTCGCACAGAGTCAGACACGACTGAAGCGATGCAGCAGCAGCAGCAGCAATGTTTTCTTAGGTCAATCTCCAAGTCAATTGAATAAAGGTGAAAATAAACAAATGGTGCCTAATCAAGCATATAAAATTTTACCTAGCAAAGAAAACCATAATGAAGGCAAAAAGACAACCTAGAGACTAAAAGAAAATAGTTGCAAATGATGTGAACAACAAAGGCTTAATTTCCAAAATATACCAATAGCTCATACAACTCAATTGAAAAAACAACCCAATCAAAAAATGGGCAGAAGACCTAAATTTCTCCATGGAAAACATATAAATGTTCAATAGGCACATGAAATATGCTCATCATCACTGATTACTAGAGAAATGCAAGTCAAAACTAAAATGAAGTATCCCCTCATACTAGTCAAAATGGCCATCATTAAAAAAACAAACAAACAAAAAAACTACAAGTATCAAATGCTGGAGAGAGTGTGGAGAAAAGGAAACCCTCCTACACTGCTGGAAGGAATGTAAATTGGTGCAGCCAGTGTAAATTGGTGGAGACAGTTTGGAGGTTCTTTAAAAAACTAAAATGATCCAGAGTCTACTCCTGGGCATTTATTCCTAGAAGACACTAAGTTGAAAAGATACTTGCTCCCCAATGTTGATATCTACATTCTTTACAATAGCCAAGACAGAGAAGCAACTTAAATGTCTATCAATAGGTGAATAAGATAAAGAGGGTGCAGGATGTGTGTGTATGTGTGTGTGAATATATATATATATACACCCATACATACAATGGAATAATATTCAACCATTAAAAGAAAGAAATAATGGTTATCTGTTGTAGTAACATGGATGAACCTAGAGATTATCACACTAATTGGAGTCACTGAGAAAGAGAAAGATAAATGCCATATGACCATATGTTGATTGATAAAATCAATATTGTGGATATTTAAACTTTATTCTGTGTTGGAGTATAGCCGATTAACAATGCTGTGATAAGTTTCAGTTGAACAGAGAAGGGATTCAACCATGCATACACGTGTAACCATTCTCCCCCAAACTCCTGTCCATCCAGGCTGCCATTTAACAGTGAGCAGAGTTCCCTGTCTATATAGTCGGCCCTTTTTGGTTACCCATTTTAAATGTCGCAATGTTGTACATGTCCATCACAAATGCCCTAACTATACCTTCGCTCAATCCTTCCCTCCAGCAACCATAATTCATTTTCTAAGCCTGTGAATGTCTTTCTGTTTTGTAAGTAAGTTCATTTATATTCTTTTTAGGTCCCACATGTGTGGGATGTCATAGGATACTTCTCTGTCTGACATCACTCAGTACCACGGTCTCTAGGCCCATCCATGTTGCTGCAAATGACATTATGTCCTCCTTTGTAATGGCTGAGTAATATGTCATTGCATATATGCACCACATACTTTGATGCTGTCATGTTTTGAAGCTGTAGTGTTTCATATGGGCATCCTAGGTGGCTCAGTGGTGAAGGATCCACCTGCCAGTGCAGGAGATGCAGAAGACCCAAGATCTATCCCTGGGTTGGGAAGACCCCCGGAGGAAGAAATGGCAACCCACTCTAGTACTGTTGCCTGAAAACTCCCACAGACAGAGGAGCCTGGCAGGCCAGTCCATGGGACTGCAAAGGAGTCAGACACACCTGAGCAGTTGAGCATGCCTCCAATGGTTCATGTATTTTCTTTAATAATATGTCTTTTAAATATCTTAAGTATATTCTAAGAATTTTTTAAATATAATAAAGTGAAGAAGGAAGGTTATGTTAGGCAAGTATAATTTATGAAATTTAGAGTATTAGGTAACATTTCGATAAATTCACAATCTTATTTTATTTTTTCCCTAAAGATACTTGCTCAACAACAAAGAATAAACGCAGCTGTAGCACTTCAAGTTCTCCACTTTTCTACTACTTGTATGTCTTTATTTTGGGACAACTGTTGCTGGGAACAGGAGGAACTCCTCTGTATACCTTGGGAACAGCCTTTATTGACGACTCTGTGCCCATCCACAAATCTTCTCTCTATATAGGTAAGTTTGCTGCTAATACAAATGTCTCAGTGTCATTTCATGTTATTGCTTATTTAATTTATAAGTAATGTACAACATATACTTTTTAAGAAGTTAGTTGTGATTTCATAAGTATTTGCACTAGGTAAATGCAATATTACTTTTTTTTTTTTTATTCCCTAAAGATACTTGCTCAACAACAAAGAATAAACGCAGCTGTAGCACTTCAAGTTCTCCACTTTTCTACTACTTGTATGTCTTTATTTTGGGACAACTGTTGCTGGGAACAGGAGGAACTCCTCTGTATACCTTGGGAACAGCCTTTATTGACGACTCTGTGCCCATCCACAAATCTTCTCTCTATATAGGTAAGTTTGCTGCTAATACAAATGTCTCAGTGTCATTTCATGTTATTGCTTATTTAATTTATAAGTAATGTACAACATATACTTTTTAAGAAGTTAGTTGTGATTTCATAAGTATTTGCACTAGGTAAATGCAATATTACTTTTTTTTTTTTTGTTTAACTATTTGCTGAAGTACCATGTCCTTCAGTTGAATGTGGTTGATTTTTATTGACATCCTCATTTCTCTCCTGTGCTGGGCATTTCAAGCCTTCCTTGAAGTGTCATCCAAGAAGTAGGTCGTCTTGATGCTGGAATGTTTCTCAGGCTAATTTACAAAGGTGTGGGGGTGGAGTTCTGCTGTTCTGTGTGACTTACTTCATCCTACATGGAACTGACTAAAGTCAACAAAAGAAACCACACAATGGTACTCAGAAGCTTCTGTGGAGTTGTCCGTTTCAGATTAATGCTTTTTACATATGACTCAATATTTTCCCTTTGTGATCTAATTCTTGACAGCACAAGTTTCTCTTAAATTCCATCCCTGGAGTTCCTGGAAGGTAGAGCTGACTAAATCATGGATGTCCTACATCCAAATTAATGTGTAATATTTGCTTGTGAGTTTTCACTTTATCGAGGCTTCCCTAGTGGCTCAGATGGTAAAAAATCTGCCTGCAGTGCAGGAGACCTGGGTTCAATTGCTGGTCAGGAAGAGCCCCTGGAAAATGGAATGACTCCTTATTCTCTTACTGGAATGACTCTAGTATTCTTGCCTGGAGAATTCCAGGGACAGGGGAGCCTGGTGGGCTACAGTCCATGGGGTCTCAAAGAGTCAGACACGACTGAGCGACTGACACTTTCACTTTTCACTTTCACTTTATTAGTATACTCAAATGTAGGGGAATTTGTCTGCTTGGACTGCTCAAAGAGAATACTATAGACTGGTTGGCTTACAAACAAGAGAAATTTATTTCTCACAGTCCTGGAGGTTGGCAAGTACAAGATCATGGTGCCCAGAGATTTAGTATCTGGTGAGGGTCCATTTCTTGATTCGTGGTCAGCTGCCTTTTAGCTGTGGCAGAGGGGACAAGTGAGCTCTCGGGCCTTCTTTTAAGGGCACTAATCCTGTTCTGAGGGCTTCACTCTTATGACCTAATCCTTTCCCAGAGGCCTCACCTCCAAATGCAACTGCATTGGGAATTGGGTTTCAACATATGAATTTTGGGGTGACATCAACTTTCAGTGTATAAAGAGAGCTGTTGCCATAGTCGCTGGAAGTCACCTGTGTTCACTGTAGCCCTGAATCTCTGATATAGAAACCACTACACTTCGCCTGTTTGCTTGCTTTGCTTTGGTCTTTGCACAAGATCTGATGCTCTCTCACACATTCTGGCTGATCTGTGCAGCTCCACGTAACTAATTTAAGAGTGCTTTTATTTCAGTTAGCTGCTAGTGCTGCTTTTCAGTCTTCTAGTTCACAGATTTTCTCTCTGAGGTCCTCCTCTAATCAGTGCTTCTCATAAAACAACTTCAATCTTTATACGTTAGTAACACAAAATACATAGTTTTTCAAAGACTGTTTAAGAATGGAAGGGTGGGGTGAAGGCCCAAGAGACCATCCCAGATTTTATATTCCCTGGGACTGACAGTTTTCAGGGCTACAGTTCATTACAGCAGAAGGATACAAAGGAGAATCAGCAAAGGGAAAGGTGCCTGAGGTAAAGTGCATACACAGCCACGCACAAGCCTCAAGCGCCCACTTGCTCCTAGTGGAGGCACAGAGGCCAAAATTAATTCCTCCAGCCAGGAGTTGTAAGAGCATTTATGAAATGTTTTCTACCAGCTAAGTTCATTAGAGATTCAATGCTCAAGGATTTTACTGGGAATCGACCATATAGGAACCCTCTGCCTTGCACATAGGAAAGTTCTAGACTCTCAGAAGGAATACAGGTGTTTGGAAAAACCACACTGTTTGTACAAACAGTTTCAGCACAATGATCCACCCTTATATGGGAATGGTGGCATCCCTCTGGACATTTAAGATCCCAGATGCAAACCAAGGGTCAACCTCACAAGCATGGTCTTTCTAAAGATTACAGCCACAAAACCTGCTACTATAACTCTTTTCAGTACTCTAGGAATTCACAGAATGGTAATTTTTGAGAGTAAAGCAAAAAAAAAAAAAAGTAATAAAACTTGGAAACTCATTTTAATTGTTTTCAATGTCAGGTAACTGATTCTTTTCATTGGATAATTAAGTTTTGTTGAGTGAAATCCTTTCTTAAGCTTTTTATGTTTATACATTTCCCCATTTCCAAAATCTTCCCCCATTCTATCTTTGTTTTACAATAGTTCTTTTACTGATAGGATGCCTCCCTCTATGTGAAACAGTTTTAGACAGCAAGGCAAAAATGGGCAAAATGAAAATAGTCAAAATTTGGTACCTATTAGAATGATGGGAAAATTGTAGTCACACAGCATGTCTAACCTCACAGCCATCTCCATGCCATTCACTTGTTATGTCTTTGTCTTTAAATGCTTTTTGGGGTTTACAATTATTGTTCTTTAATTAAACTTTTAAGTTCATTTAATCTTATTTTGTGTTAAAATCTTTCATCTTAATATGTACTTTGTGTTTGCTCTACATTCTTGTTTATTGCCCTTTTTTCCTTTCTTTTTGATAATTTAATATTTATTTTATTTCTCCCTTCTATTAACTTCCTAGGTATATGCTCTTTTACTGTTCATGTACTAATTACCTTATATGCAAACTTGATTTTATGAAATTCTAATGTTAATTGATACTTTTATCACATTCCTGATCATCACATAATCTTAAAACCTTTGAACTTTACTCTTGTCCCAACATTTAGTCAGTTATTTCTGTGTCCTGTGATCCCTTTCTGTAATTAAGCTCCTGAAATAAGTATTATTAATGATTTATTTGGGATTCCTAGGTGGCACCAGTGGTAAAGAACCTGCCTGCCGGTGCAGGAGACGTAAGAGATGTGGGTCCGATCCCTGCGTTGGGGAGACCTGCTTGAGAAGGTCCTGGCACCCTACTCCAGTATTCTTGCCGGGAGCATCCCATGGACAGAGGAGCCTGGCGGGTCATGGTCCATAGGGTCGCAAAGAGTCAGACACGAACTGAAGCGACGTAGCAACAGCAGCATCAGCAGTGCTTTATTAAAAAATCATTTTCCTTTAACTTGAAGAACAATCTTAAGTCAATAAGTTAGAAATTATACGAATAATCATAGGAAAGGAGTAGGAGTGAACACAGTGGATTAGTGCCTTTAAAGTACTGAGAGAACATTAATGGGCAGCTAGTCTTCTGTTTCCAGTGAAAATACTCATCAGGGAAAAGAGTAAAAAGAAAAATCATTTTTAGATGGAAAAATAAGAGAATTCAGCACAAGCAGACTGTTCCAATATATTAACTTCGGCTTTATTATCTCCTCTCCTATTCCAGTTACATGTATGCTAGGACTTTTTTTTTTTTTAATGTATTCTTTGTCCTTTAATGTCCTTTCTATATTTTCTATCTTTATTTTTTCCTTGCTTCTTGATAAATATTTACTGATTTAATAATGTATTTTCCAGTTTCATGATACTCAGTTTAGTTCTGAGTAATCTCCTGAGGATCCATTTCATGTTTGTCTTGACACATCTATTCTATAGTTCTGGGATTTTTTTTGAGAATCACTCCACGTGTCTTTTAATAACTTGCTAGTCTCTCTCATATGCAGGAACTCTGCAATGGGATGCCCTTTATCTAATTTCAGGGATTGCATTTATTTGAAGCTAAGCTGCACTTATGGTGTGAACCAGTCTACCTGTAACTCATCCTTGCTTTTAGAGTATAACCTCCTTGGGGCCAGGTGAAAATGTAAGGCAGGGAAAGTTTACAGGATATACTTGGAGCTGCATCGTCTCTAAAGCCTAGCGAGGGACAGTTTCCCCTTCCAGTGCCTCTCGTAGAATCGGCCAGTGTACTCAGGAAAAAAAAGAAATCAGTCTCGATTTTTGTTAAACATCTCTTTTCTTCATAATCTTAACACAGTGATCCTTCACTATTTTAATCTCTTTGCCTTCAAGTATATATTTAAAAATAATTTTTACAATTTTTAGAAGTTTTTCTTAGTGGGCAATTTGGTTGGAAACACAAGTCTACCTAGTCCATCTACCATTCATATAAATGTATCAATCTAAACCCAATCGGATATAATTTATAAAAAACATCTATCACTAAAGATAATTTGGGAATCATCGATTTCCAACATTTTAAATCGTGTATTTCTATCCATAAAAGTTTTGTGAGCATGAATCTTACGTATACTTAACATTTTCTACCGACACATTTTTTACATTTAAAAATATATATTAGTCACTCTTTTGTGACCCAGTGGACTGTAGCCTGCCAGGCTCCTCTATCCATGGGATTTCCTGGGGAAGAATACTGGAGTGGGTTGCTGTTTCCTTCTCCAGGGGATCTTTCCTACACAGGGACTGAACCCACATCTCCTGCACTGGCATGTGCCTTCTTTACCACTGAGCCACCAGGGAAGCCCATAAATCAGGGCAGGACAGATAGATAGAAGTCTTATATGTTTTCAGGTCATCTTGCATGACCTCTACTTTGGAGCCTTAATCTAGTACATAAATCATTTTTGCCACTGATGTATGCTTCACTTTGTGTTTGGTTTATTCCTTTCCTTCTGTGTATGGGAATGAGAATTTTTCAGTAGTTAATAATCATTTCAAAAGGTGGTGCCATAAGAGGATATAATTTTTTGTATGAACAATTTTTTTAATAAAAAGTAAAAAGTTGTGTATTGCAAAATTTTAAATATCAGAAAAACAAGGTCCGTTTAATTCTGCTGCCAGTTAAAATGGGAGATTGACTAAGAGCAGAGTTTACCGGTTTACTTTTAAGAAGCAGACTAATGACCAGATCCAGGTTTTAAATCAGCTGCCATAGTCCAAAATAAAGAATGCTTTAGAATGTGTACAGCAGGCTACAGTCCGTAGGGCCGCAAAGAGTCAGACAGGACTGAAGCGACTTAGCGTGCATGTATGCACAGAAGATAAAAGGCCTCTCATTTCACACTGCTTTCTTCCATGAGCATTGTAGACAGTAATTACCATCACTGTTCACAGAGGGTAACGGTAGATGAAGACTACCTCTGCTGTGAGTTCCCATGACATAGCTTTCCATATATTTATAATTATTGGATTTGTTGCAATCATTATTGTAGTCTAAAAAAGTTTATATAGATTCATGTATTTGAAGCTCCTTGACAGTTCAGTTCAGTTCAGTTCAGTCGCGCAGTCGTGTCGGACTCTTTGCGACCCCATGAATCCCAGTACGCCAGGCCTCCCTGTCCATCACCAACTCCCGGAGTTCACTCAGACTCACGTCCATTGAGTCCGTGATGCCATCCAGCCATCTCATCCTCGGTCGTCCCTTTCTCCTCCTGCCCCCAATGCCTCCCAGCATCAGGGTCTTTTCCAATGAGTCAACTCTTCGCATAAGGTGCCCAAAGTACTGGAGCTTCAGTTTTAGCATCATTCCTTCCAAAGAAATCCCAGGGTTGATCTCCTTCAGAATGGACTGGTTGGATCTCCTTGCAGTCCAAGGGACTCTCAAGAGTCTTCTCCAACACCACAGTT
>SJXQ01001136.1:0-34367 GCA_006408695.1 Aepyceros melampus
TAGGAGGAGAAGGGGAAAACAGAGGATGAGATGGCTGGATGGCATCGCTGACTCGATGGACATGATTATGAGTGAACTCCAGGAGTTGGTGATGGAAGGGAGGCCTGGAGTGCTGCGATTCATGGAGTCGCAAAGAGTCAGACATAACTGAGCAACTGAACTGAACTGAACTGAACATAGTTTGGATTGAAGTCTTTTGTCAGGTACATATTTTGCAAGTATTTCTCCCAACACATGGCTTCCTTTTCATTTCCTTTAAAGCGTCTTTCAAAGAGCAAAAGATAATTTTGATGAAATCTATTAGGTTATCAATAGTTTATTTTATGGTTTGTTCCTTTTCTGTTTTATCTAAGAAATCTTTGCCTAACCCAAGGTCATTAGATTTTTATCCGATATATTCTTAACAAAGTTTTATTATTTTAGCTCTTAACATTTTATTATTTGAGATCTTAAGTTTAGGTCTGTGAATCATTTTGAATTAAATTTTATTTGGGATGTGAGATAAGGACTGAATTCCACAGCTAACTATACAGATATCCAATTATTACAGTACCATTTGTTAAAAAAAACCAAATTGCCCTTCTAGCTTTGTCAAAAATCAGTTGTTCATACGTGTATAGGTCTATCTGGGGATTCTCTCATCTGTTCCATTTGTATGTCTGTCTCTACTCCATACCATCTTATCTATTTTCTGTAACTTTATACTAAAAATTTAAATTTACCAAAAAATAAAAATCAGGTAGTATTAACCTTCCATTCTTGCTGTTCTTTTTCAAAGTTGTCTTGGATATTCTAGGTCTTTTGCCTTTCCATATGAATTTTAGTATCATCTTAACAATTTCTACCAAAAAAAGGATTTGGATTGGTATTGTACTGAATCTATAGACCAATCTGGTGATGACTGACATCTTAATAGTAGACAGTCTTCTGATCCATGACAAAGATAAATCTCTACTTTTATTTAAGTCTTCTTTAATTTCTCTTAGTAATGCTTTTTTTTTTAGTATATATGTCTTTCACATATTTTGTCAGATGTATCCCTAAATATATAATTTTGATGCTATTGTAAATAAACTGTTTTAAAATTGCTTTTGTTCATTGCTACTGTAGAGAAATGTGATTGATTTTTTATATTGATCTTATATCTTGATACCTTGTAAAAACCACATATTAGTTCTAGTAGCTTTTTTATTGATTCCATCAGACTTTCTATGTAAACCACTACGTTGGCTGTGAATAAAGACAAGTTTACTTTTATCTTTTCCAAAAGTAAAGGGCTTTCTGTCCTAATATCCTCCTCCCCACAGGTCTCAGAGATAAGCTAACAATGTTTGGCTTTAGTTCCTCTGGTAATCACCTCATTTATGTGAAACTGTGGCTTGTATTAAAATAGTGTCTATAAATTGATACAGCCACTATGAAGAACAGTAGGGAGATTCCTTTAAAAACTAGGAATACAATGACCATATGACTCCATAACTCCACTAATGGGCATATGCCCCAAGGAAACCATAATTGAAAAAGAGACATGTACTCCAATGTTCATCACAGCACTATTTACAATAGTTAGTACATGGAAGCAACCTAGATGTCTAGCAACAGATGAATCGATAAAGAAGTTGTGGTGTATATACACAATGGAGTATTACTTGGCCATAAAAAAGAATGGATTTGAGTCAGTTCTAGTGAAGTAGATGAACCCAGAGCCTGTTACGCAGAGTGAAGTAAAGCAGAAAGAGAAAAACAAATATTGTGTATTAACACATACATGGATGGAGGAGCCTGGTAGTCTGCAGTCCATGGGATCACTGAGAGTTGAACACGACTGAGTGACTTCACTTTGACTTTTCAATTTCATGCAGTGGAGAAGGAAATGGCAACCCACTCCAGTGTTCTTGCCTGGAGAATCCCAGGGACGGGGGAGCCTGGTGGGCTGCCATCTATGGGGTCGCACAGAGTCGGACATGACTGAAGCAATGCAGCAGCAGCAACACATACATGGAATCTAGAAAAATGTTAGGGCAGGAATAGAGATGAAGACATGGAGAACAGATGTATGGACACAGCAGGGGAAGCAGAGGGTGGGACAAATTGAGAGAGTAGCATTGATACATATCTATTACCATATGTAAAATAGATAGCTAATGGGAAGTTGTATACACAGGGAGCTCAACTTGGTACTCAGTGACAACCTAGAGGGGTGGGATGGAGTTCAAGAGGAAGGGGATGTATGTATACTTATGGTTGACTCACATTGTTGTATGGCAGAAACCAATGCAACATTGTAAAGCAATTAGGTTCGATGCAGGATGTAGGATGCTTTGGACGAGGCACGGGGATAATCCAGAGAGATGGTGTGGGGCGGGAGGGGGTAGGGAGGGGTCGGGATTGAGAGTTCATGTACACTCGTGGCTGATTCATGTTAATGTATAGCAAATTGAATACAGTATTTTAAAACAAAACAAACAAAAATAAAAATTAATTTAAAAAATAAATTTAAAAGTGTCTACTAATACTCTACAGTGAAGATGAAAAAAATGATTCTATTTTTCCTTCCCTCATCCTGTTTTCTTCCCCTGATTCCCATTTTCAAGTTAACATCATACTTTCACATTGCCTAAGTGAAGTGAAGTCGCTCAGTCGTGTCCAACTCTTTGCGACCCCATGGCCTTAGCCTACCAGGCTTCTCCATCCATGGGATTCTCCAGGCAAGAATACTGGAGTGGGTTACCATTTCCTTCTCCAGGGGATCTTCCTGACCCAGGGATCAAACCCGGGTCTCCCGCATTAGAGGCAGATGCTTTAACCTCTGAGCCACCAGGACATTTATAAAAATTATTTCCATTTCTGATCATATGGTGAGTTAGTTAAGCTGAATAAACCTTTAGCAAACACCAAAAAATTCTGAGTGTAGCATTTTAAAACAGCTTATTAAATGCATTGCTGAGCTAGCAAGAAAGTAAAGGAAATTCACAAAGATCTAGGATGGAATGAAAGCCCAAATAAAAAACAGTTAAAATAGTGCTGAAGAGAAAAAAAATCTACCATTCCTTAGTAAACTAGAATTTCAATTTTAATGGTCTCTTGGAAACTGAACACAAAGACTTGGACCCCATGGGGTGAAAAGTTATAATCTGAAATCTCTTCACAAAGCCAAGACCTGAAAGCTGCACCTTCAGTGAAAATGTGAATCAGGTAGAAGGAAACAAGTAGTTATGTAAGAGGGAAGACAAAGAAGATGTGGAAGATTATAACTCTTGAAAAAAAGAGTCCTGTACAAAATCCTTCCTGGCATCAATCAATGCCTCCTTAGCTTTTATTTATGTAATTATCATTTTCAATTACTATTATGCATAGTTTCATTTTAGTATCCTCTGTACTTTCCCATTCATTTTAGTCTCTGAATACTTCTTTTTCCTATGGTTATTGGATAATGAAGAATTTAGGAAGTGAGTAATGCAGAAGGAAATGGCAACCCACTCCAGTGTCCTTGCCTGGAAAACCCCATGGACAGAGGAGCCTGGAGGGCTATAGTCCATGGGACTGTAAACAGTCAGACATGACTGAGTGAGCACAATGAAGAGTAGCTCTCATTCTTAACGAGGACTCCACTCTGCTACCCCTCTGGGGCACTGATGGTTGTATAAATTGACAGAATATAAGTTTTTTTCCCAAGTACTTGAGTAGGCCAACCTGAATTAATGATAAATTCAGATTTTTGGATAATGCTTGAAAAGATACACCTATTAATAATGCAAAAGGTAAATAAAGCACATCATTGCTGAAGTTCTTGGAATGGTTCAAAAAGTTAATCCAATGACAATCAGGTCCTTTAGGATTCAATCACGCATTCAAAAATCACCAGACATTGATTTCTAGAACAGAAGAATCACTCATTTATAATAAAAGATATAAACCAAGTCTGAAAACAAGAGTCATCCTCATAAAGCACATCTCTTTCTGTATAAGCATTCAAAAATATGAGTGTTCAAGAAGCCCAAACTTCTCTGCCAATGGCTATCTCTACTTAGAATACCACAAATGCCTTCAACAAAAAATATCCTAAATCTGACCTCACAACTTTTATCCTAACATTTAATTTTTCATCCTGGATCCCATTTCTGGATGAATGGCCTCAGTACACTTCCAGTTGCCTGAGCTGAAAATGAAGTAGTCATTCTAGACTCCTCTCTCTTACTTACCTCCCACAGCCAGTGAGTCACCAAGTCCAGGACATTTGCTCTCCATTATGTTTTTCACCAACCAACCAATCAATGTGTGTATGCTCAGTCATGTCTGACTCTTTGCGACCCCATGGAGTGCAGCCCACCAGGTCCCCCTGTCCTTTGGATTCTTCAGGCAAGAATACTGAGTGAGTTGCCATTTGCTATGCCAGGATATCTTCCTGACCCAGGGATTGAATCCGAGCCTCTTGTGTCTCATGCATTGGCAGGCAGGTTCTGTGTCCACTGTGACACCTGGGAAGACACTCACTGCTATTCCTTTGTTCCCACTACTGGTGTTTACAACAGGTCCTATTTTTCTGGGTTTACCTGCACAGACACTCCCAGTGGGTTTTCCTATAACTGATCTAGAAATTGTTGCCAGAGTGATAGTCTTAAAATAGAAATCTGATCATGTCTTTCCTCTATTTAAAGTTCTCTAGTGGTTCTTTGTAGTTTGTAGGAAAACGTTCAGATTCTTGAACACATATAGCTCATTATAACTTGGCACTGTCCTTTCTCTCTAGAAAATTGTTCAGTCATCCTCCGCATCTGGTGGTATAGCATCAGAGGCAGGCCAGGTTGGGGAGTTTCCTGGAGAATGGCTGGAGTTATTTTACACTGTTAGGGTTCACAGAGACCAGGAGTTGTGACCTCTGAATTGCATAGTTCAGTCTGCAGTAAACAATCCAAATCCATGAGTTGTATTAAAAGCAGAAACCAGAGAAGGGAGCCAAATTGAATTCACAAACTAGGCTAAGAAAGAGTGAGGAGTGTTGGTAGGAAGGTACATTTGAAGAAATTCTTGAGGTGAAATCAAACATTTGTAACAAACTTTCAGTGTTATTTTCATGTCAACTGTGAGGACATGCTGGGTTTGATGAAGGTAAATTAAGGTAGAATAGGTGGACTCTACCTGCTGTTACCTAGAGATGCTGCGCTGTTTCATTTCTCTGTGTCTATCCCACCCCATTGCCTCCCTATGAAGCGCTGTCTCCCACTCCCCTGCCCTCTAACTCCTACTCATTCCACAGACCCATTTCAAGCACCATCTCTTCTGTAAATGCTACTAGCCAACATAAATTGAACATTTATAATCCATAGGCACTATGCAAGATGCTTCAATACATAATCTCATTTAAATCTCACTAGGAAAAGTGCCTCTGTTTTCCCATGGTACAGATGAAGGTCCTGATGTTGAGAGACTTGAATCAATTTGCACAGGCCCTACAACAATTGACTTCCCAGGTGGCACACCTGGTGGAAAACCTGCCTGCCAATGCAGGAGACTTAAGAGACACGGGTTCAGTCCCTGGATGGGGAAGATCTCTTGGAGGAGGGTATGGCAACCTACTCCAGTATTATTGCCTGGGGAGTCCCATGGACAGAGGAGCCTGGCAGGCCACAGTCCATGGGGTTGCACACGACTGAGCGACTTAACTCTCAGTACTACAACAATTAAATGTGAACAGGGGAATTAAATCCAGACAGTCCAATGCTAACTTCTGAGCTTGTCAACCACCACTGACCTTCAGCAATGCCTCAAGCTGATCTGCTATGCTTTTCCACATGTAACTGTGTTTACATCATCATGGCACCATCCTTGTCTAATATAATCTTTTATTTATTGGTTTCTCCCAGTAGTTAAGGAGCTCTGAAAAATCACTGGTCAAATATCTGCTACAAAACTAGAATTTTAATTAAAGTAAATGTTTAATTAATTAATTACTACTGTCCATCAAGTTGCTAGGGAGCAATAATTAAGGATACTGGGTATTGAACCAAGGAAATTAGTGTCAACTTAAAGTAGCCTGTTGTGTTATTCTTTGTCCTTACAGTATACTTTTTAAAGCAAAATCTGGTATCAGTAAAGTAAAATCAGAATATTCTCTTACCTAGACAATTTCTTTGTCTTTATACTTTATTAAAATATCTATTTTCCTCTGTCATTATCATACTATAGTCTCCAAGACAAGTATCTCCATTATATATGGTATATTAAAGTAAAATGTTTTTTCTAACTCTGCCCTTCATAAACTATTACCTTAATTTTCCAGCTTTTGTGTTTTGGGGTTTTAGTGGAATATAAGAGAATGGTTGGCCCCTTGAACTTTACTCCTCAGTGACTGTATTAGATTCAGAATAACTGTGACTTGATCAAAGAGCTTTTCAACCAATTGTTTGAAACTGTAGTTTTAGGGATTTATTTCAGCCCACCACTAAGTATCCCTCAAGTTTCCAAAGAAAGGAAAAACAGAGGAAATAAAAACTTAAAAATACTATTGGGAAGGAGGCAGTTATCCAGTTCCAACTGGGCTCAAGAAAATTAGCGGTTAAACAGGTGCCTCTAGACCCAGAGGAATGAAGTGAGAAGCAGATCTACATGCAATGAGAGCAGCTTGGAAACTCTTTCAGGCTCTGTGTTCTTCCATCTACACCTCTAGGGGCAGCAAAGTGATTTTACTCTTGGTGGGAAGGAACACAGGGGAATTTTGACTCATTTGCTTCTAGACTGAATTATTGCCCAGCATCACTCAAGATTTTATTTTGAACAAGAAGAACAGCCTAGATTAACAAAATATTAATGTGTACCCAGAACTTCACAATGCAAAGACAAATGAAAGAAATGGCTTAACCTTTTGAGAGCTAATTACAGCACTTCTAATAGAAGGGAGAGAAAGATATTAGAAGCAATTCAGTCCAGACCACAGAAGTCACTAGGACAGCTTGCCAGGTTTCAGAGGGGTGATGAGCAAACTTGCCTAAGGGGGGATGGAGTAAGTCCTGCCTCCAAATGTGGGGCTCAGTTACCTGCAGAGTAGAAGGCAGCCTGGAGCCCCTGCCTCTGTCTCCAGGGCCACCAGCACAGCAAGTGCTCCATGGCTCATAAACGGCCCCCAGCTCCTGACACACAGAGGCAAGTGTCCAGTACTCTCTGTCTGTCATGATGTAGCCAAACACTGAGACCTTGGAAAATGTGCCAAGACAGCTGAGGTGCAAAGTGAAAAGCACCTTGAGAGAGCAAGAAATATGCATCTGATGTGTCAAACTCCTGAGTTGTTGGAGTTTATCTGACACAGCAGTTACCTTTACCTGACCATATTAGGGTTCCACACCTACAGGAAACACTGTATTTCTTGAGTCAGATCACCTAGCTTTCACTTTTTCTGTTTTCCTCCAAAAAAGCAGTTTTTTTGAGTGTCTCAGTCCTGGCCTGTTTCCTACATTTAAAAAAAAATTAATTATTTATTTATTTATTTTACTTTACAATATTGTATTGGTTTTGCCAGGACATGGAAGCAACCTAGATGTCCATCAGCAGATGAATGGATAAGAAAGCTGTGGTACATATACACAGTGGAGTATTACTCAGCCATTAAAAAGAATGCATTTGAATCAGTTCTAATGAGATGGATGAAACTGGAGCCATTTATACAGAGTGAAGTAAGCCAGAAAGAAAAACACCAATACAGTATACTAATGCATATATATGGAATTTAGAAAGATGGTAACGCTAACCCTGTATGCGAGACAGCAAAAGAGACACAGATGTATAGAACAGTGTTTTGGACTCTGTGGGAGAGGGAGAGGGTGGGATGATTTGGGAGAATGGCATTGAAACATGTATAATATCATATAAAAAATGTTTCCTAATTTTAAAGAAAGAATCATGGGTCAGCTTTGGCTTAGATTCAGATTGTTAAGGGAGGAGCTGCTCAACTCTGAGATTAGATGTTTGGTGGTAGCAGCATCATTGCATTACTGGCATGCCTAGTAACAAGGCATCAGTGGCAAGACAAACCTTGAGAAGCAGGACTGTGTTGTCAAGTTCTCTGTTTAAAGACTTTCCACTGAGTCCCAATCTGAAATCTCTAATATTTATGTATTTTTTATTTTTACTTTTATTTTTACAGATTTTACTTTTACTATGAGGCTGTTTTGGAGAAGGCAATGGCACCCCACTCCAGTACTCTTGTCTGGAAAATCCCATGAATGGAGGAGCCTGGTGGGCTGCACTCCATGGGGTCGCTAAGAGTCGGACACGAGTGAGCGACTTCACTTTCACTTTTCCCTTTCATGCATTGGAGAAGGAAATGGCAATCCACTCCAGTGTTCTTGCCTGGAGAATCCCAGGGACGGGGGAGCTTGATGGATTTCTGTCTATGGGGTCGCACAGAGTCGGCCACGACTGAAGCGACTTAGCAGCAGCAGCAGCATGAGGCTGTTTATTTCCTTTTTATTATTACTTTAACTTTTATTTAACACATTTTACTTTTTTTATGATGCTGTTTATTTCCTTTAACTTTTATTTTTAATTAAGAAAGATTGTATTTTGTGTGTCTGTGTGCTTCCCAGGTAGTACTAGCAGTAAAGAACCCACATGCCAATGCAGGAGAGGAAAAAGATGTAATTTGATCCCTGGATCAAGAAGATCCCCTGGAGGAGGAAATGGCAAGCCACTCTAGTATTCCTGCCTGCACAAGAATCCCATGGACAGAGGAACTTGGCGGGCTACAGTCCATGGGATCACAAACAGGCAGACATGACTAAAGTGACTTAGCAGCAGCAGTATATTTTTTTTTACTACAATCTTACTAGGTAGGTATTTATGCATATTTAAAAATATAAATGGCTATTAGTAATTTTATAGTGACAAAAATGTGTTTTCTTAAGTAGATTACATTTCCACTGAAATATTTACAATTTTGTGTACATAATTCAAAGTTAATATTCAGTGTAGTCTTTGGTCAAATCTGTCATGTACTGCAAGTTGGTGGGATATGAATTGCTATTTATATCAATTTGATCAATATATTATCTATATGACCAACTGCTATCAAAATTTATCAATGTAAAATTTAAAAGTTTCATATGTTAAAATGGTCCCAAAACACAGTACATCAAAACCACATTGTTACAGGAGGGAAAAATAAAACATACACACACAGGTAGAATCACAGAGAAGTTACTCCCTTAACAGAACAGGAGATTCCTTAACAAGCTCAAATTGCTTAAGAATTAGAACAAATTCCATACTTTCTGAAGAATTTTGGGACTTTGGGTCCTGAAAGCTCCCAACAGCACTAGACACTGTCTCAAAATATTTCAGAAAAGTAAGCGCCTTGTCATGTCATCTGAAAATAAAATTCCTTTACCACGGCTGACATCTACAATTCAAGCAAGTGGAAAATATAAAACTGATATTCTCTGAGGCATTGGAGCAGTGAGAAAGGAAGTATTTTCTAGTGAATTTTACATGCACCTGAATGGAAATAGCTGATCATTTTTAAGCTTAAACCATATCCACATTGCTTTTTAAAAGATACTAGAAGGAGAACCAACCTAGAAAAGAAGAGACACTCATATCTACACAGATTTCTACTTGAATGGTAATTGTTTCTTTGTCTTTTATAAATCACTAAAAAAAAAAAAAAATACTGTTAATTAATGGTGAATCCTGCTCCAGCAATCTATTCCTATTCCCTGGCATGTTGCTCTGGAGGTGGTAAGCAGCAAAGTGTTGATAACTATATTGACTCAACTTGGAAAGAGATTAAGAATCTCAGTATGACAACAACTAAGTATTTTCTTATTATAGAAATGCTTCACTCTTCTGTTCAAAATCAACAGTAACTTTCTTAGTCTTTTTGAATAGCAGCCAAACTTTTCTGCCTAACCTTTAAGGCCCATTGTCAATTCACACCTTGTACTCCTCAATTTACTTGCTCAGGCTCAACTCTATTTTTCTTTTTTTCTTTGCACATGCCCCTTTTTGCATCATTAAAGCTGTTCCATTCTCTCCTTCCATCCATGTTCTCTCTGTCCTCTAAATTTAACTGAAAAATCAACTGTGGTAATCACACGGGAGGAAGATGATAGCCAGAAGTAGTAGAATTAAGTTCTGTTTTACCTGGAAACCTTTTTATCATGTTTGTGGAAGACAGTGCTAGTTGCCTACCCCAAATTCATTCCCCCTTCACTCTTTGTAGCACAATTCCAATTTTGTTCAGGGTGGCAGTGTATTTTTCTACAAATATTTCTCCTGGATCCCTTTGCTGTTAGGGTAGCCTTCTGGTACAATTTTGGACAATCAGATGGAAATACAGGTTGCTTGGAAAGCTCCTTTTTTTTTTTTTTCATAAAGAAATCCTTCCTTCCTCTATCTACCAGGAACATTGATACAATACCTGGAGATACAGTGTCTTTGGGCCACCTTGATATGACAATCCTGAGGACAAAGAGCTAAATGTTAAGGATGATGGAGTGGGAAAATAGAAGCTGGGACCCTACTGTTACCACTGAGCTGCCATGAATGGCCCTCTTCTACCTACCTCTCCATCCCTAGTCTTGTCCTGTGAGCCACATAAGCTTCTATCTCTCTACACTATTGGAGGGGTCTTCCAGCTATTATGGACAACCACATTCCTAACTGAAATAACACTTAGACATTTTTTAAACTCTAAGAATGAATTATTTTCATAATAATGAAGTAATAATTGTTTGAAGTTAAAAGAAAGTGTACAAGAGCACAAGCTTTGGTGTCAGACAGGGATAAAGTAGAATCCAGATTTTTCACATACTAATGGAAATTTGCTGGACTTTTTCAATGTAATTAATGTTTTTTAATATTAATTTCCTTAATTAATATTAACACAATCTCCTTATTGATTTTCTTCCAATAACAAAAGTAATATAGATAATGACAATATCTAACAAAGCATAAATAGAATTATTGTCAGGCACACTGAACATTCAGTAAGCTATAGCTATTATTATTATTGCTAAGTATCCCAACACACACCACTCCCTCCTCTACTATGTGTTTCTAAAACATGTATGGCATCCATCAGAAAGCACTGGAGATCAAGAGAGTTGGTTTTCATCTACCATAAGTTGTATGTGACTTTGGGAGATATATGATTTCTCTTGGCATCAAAGTCCACATCTGATATATGTGTGAGATAAGATTGAAAAGTGAAAATAAAAGTGTTAGCCTTTTAACTGTTTCCATATTCTTATTTTCTTCAGAATGTAATTAAGTTGAAATCTTATAGTAGTCAGCCTTTTATACTGATTTCTTTTACTTAGCAAACTGCATTTAAGATTCCTCATTTCTCTCCATGTTTTGATAGCACCTTTTTTTTAAATCACTGTATAGTATTTGACTGCATGGATATACCACAGTGTGCTCATCCATTCACCTATTGAAGGACATCTTGGTTGCTTCCAGCTTTTGGAAATTCTGAGTAAAGATGCTATAAACATTTGTGTTCAGAATTTTGTATAGGCCTAAGTTTTCAATCATATGGGTAAATATGCCGATTTGTAGAGACACGGTATCGACATGAAGTCCTTCCATTCCTACCCCTGTCAGTTAGAAATGATAGATGGCATAGTAAGTCTGGAGCTTATCTCCAAGTTTGCACTGGAGCCAGAGCTGGCTTGGTAGGGATTGCTGAATGTCAAGTTGTCTGAAGAAGGCCACATAAGTAATGCATCTGATGACCAGCTCCCTGATGCCTATCACTTCCATCTTCCCTTAACCAAAAAGCTTCTTTCAGGGAAAGGTGACCTCATGCAGAAGCTTTAGAGAAAGCTACCACTAGTCAAAAGGGAATACAAAGACAGAACTTCCAAAGGTATCTGATGCCAGGAGCCTGTCTGATGGCCATCACGTGTACCCTATGACAGAACCCGTTGCTGGACACCGTTATAGATGAGGTGAAGACAAGTGAATCTAGAGTCAAGGAAGGACAATCCACAAACTTCACAGGAGGGGCCAATCTGGTACCACTGTCAAGTGGGACAAATGCCATCATGGACACCTGAAGACAAGCAGGCAAAATATCCACTGGGCTCCTGAAGCCTCTTCTGCCACTGTAAGGATGGATTTGCTTCCCTCTTGAACACAGACTTCATGTGTGGAGAGAAAGGAAACAGACCTGTCAGGGATTTGATTTGATTTAAATGATTACTCACCTGACATGGATAGATCTAAGAGACTTTTAATCAAGGTGGTTAGGAATTCTCCCTTCTATCTCTTCCTAGAAGAGTAGTGGAGTTAGTCTCTCTGTTGTGTCCGACTCTTTGCAACCCCATGGATTGTAACCTGCCAGGCTCCTCTGTCCATGGAATTTTCCAGGCAAGAATACTGGAGTGAGTTGCCATTACCTTCTTAAAGGGATCTTCCCAACCTGGGGATTGAACCCAGGTCTCCTGAACTGCAGACAGATTCTTTACTATCTGAGCTACAGGGAAGCCCCCATCTCTTCTTGCTGATGCTGTTGCTGCTAAGTCGCTTCAGTCATGTCTGACTGTGCCCACAGACAGCAGCCCACCAGGCTCCCCCGTCCCTGAGATTCTCCAGGCAAGAACACCGGAGTGGGTTGCCATTTCCTTCTCCAATGCATGAAAGTGAAAAGTGAAAATGAAGTCGCTCAGTTGTGTCCAACTCCTAGTGACCCCATGGCCTGCAGCCCACCAGGCTCCCCCATCCATGGGATTTTCCAGGCAAGAGCACTGGAGTGGGGTGCCATTGCCTTCTCCACTATCCCTTCCTACCCATCCCTAATTGGAAATGAGGGCCTATACCCATATGAAGTTTAGATCCTTAGAAGAAGGAGGAATAGGGGGAAGAGAAAGAAAAGAGGAAGGGGGCAACATAAGGAAGGAGGTTTGTTACATTTTCATGCTACTGTATGGTTTGCATTAAATAATATATTTCACATAGAATGCAGTGTTATGCAGTAGGATATAAAGCTCTGCTCCAAGGATGGAAGACAGGAACTGCTCATCCTAAAGGCAATGAAATCCACATGTTTAAGGGCTCAGAACTTAAACTGTGTGTGTGCATGTTTGAATCCCAGCATCCTCACTCATCTTAACCAAATTAGTTAACCTGGCTGAGTATCAGATTACTTATTTATTAAGAAAACCCAAAAACCAAAAAACAAACAAACAAAAGACTAGTAATCTCTACTTCACAAGCTATTTTGACATTTACAGATGCACAGACATCTTCAGCATAGTACTTAACACCAAGCAAGTATTACTGAGCTCTGAGCTTTACACTTTGTACAATGGAATATTATTCAGTCATAAAAAGAATGAAATTCTGCCATTACAACAATGTGGATGACCCTAGAGCATATTATGCTTAAGGAAGTAAGTCAAAGACAAATACTATATGTTATCACTTATATGTGGAATCTAAAAATAAAACAAAAGAATATACTTTACAAATGAGCCACACAGATTCAGAGAACATACCAGTGGTTACCAGTGAGGAGAGGGGTAGAGGGAAGAGTAACATAGACAAAGAGGATTAAGACATGCAAACTACTAAGTTGTACAACACAGGAAAATATATCCATTGTTTTGTAATAAAATTTTTTTCTTATTCTAATCAAAGTTGTATTCTGAGAAAAATATGCCATGCACCTTTCTTCTGCTTTCATTTACATATTTCAGTTTGGTCCCAAGATAACCTGCATATTTGGATATTAGTCTTACTGCTCAATAATACACAAAAGTGTACAGGTCATTAATTACAGATTGTGGTTGGCAATTTTTCTACCACAAGGGAAATATTTTCACAATTTATTCAATATTTATGACATCACAATATGCAACTATCTGTTCCTTTTAGAATTAAACATAATGCAGATTGTTTTGTAATAAATTTAAATAGAGTACTAAGCTATACAAACATTGAACTTGAGACTAATATTGTGAATCAAGTATACTACAAGGATAACAAAAATAATAAACTTTACACTTTGTACAAGTCACATGGGCTATTTGACACTAAATTTTTCATCTGTAATGACAGGATTAGTACCTCTTTCACAGGGTAACTGGAAGAATCATATGAGGTAACTAAAGAATGAGTGAGCATGGAGTATATGCTTAGAACATGTTAGTTTCTTTCCCCCCTCATCTCTCTAATAATACCTAGAACAGTGCAATATTTATAATAGGTCCTTATAGCTCTTAAGAATCCATTGAGATACTAGCTTGCTTCTCTTTCTGAGATTTCTAGTCTCTGGTGAATTATGTGCCTGAGTAGACTAAGTAACCGTTTCACAGCACTTACGGTACCAGAGCTGAAGCTGGTTGACTGAAGGAGGCACCTGTATACGTTGTATGTTCTTGCTTCTCTCAGCACGGTTTTCTTTTCTATTCTTCCTCACCCACAAAAATCTTGACTCACTATGTTGTACACCTGAAACTCATATTGTAAGTAAACTATAGTTTAATAAAAATAATAATAACATTAAAAAATAAACTTGAGACTTTGTCCAAGTCACTTCCCATCTCTCTTCACTTTCTGGCATCCTAATTTCAACCCTACCCAGTTCCTTCCCTTAGATGCTGCGTCATTGTAACTCCTTTACCATCAAATCTTCTGCTCAGAGGGCTTTCCCTTCAGCAGAGCACTGGAGGATTAGTGATCTGAAAAATGGATCTTCCCTGGGTTCTTAATGAATGATAATGGGTTAATTAGTATGTCATTATCTCTTCCAAAGTGTTCCATTCAATAGGATACTCTGGTAGATTTTGTACTTTAACCCAAAGGAATAATTTTTATAGTCTTAATATCACTCTTGAGTGCAAATAATGAAATATTTTGAGGTTACATACACTTTTGATGCCCCTCATAACACACTCAGGCCTGTATACTCTGCAAGACATAGTACACCCCACTGAGGACAGTGTAACACTGGTATCCTAGAGGCCTGAAAATGTTAATTTATCTCCATGACATACTGCCAGGGAGTGGTACAGGCTACTGCAAGCATAAGCCAAATAAAAGAAATTTATTAAGTGAAAATAATTTTACTGCCCTAGAGATAAAATGCTGCTCTCAAACTGTTATTGGAGTTCTATATTTTATATTGGAAAGCTAAGAACATTATGGGCTTCCCTTGAGGCTCAGTTGGTAAAGAATCTACCTGCAATGCAGGAGACCTGGGTTCAGTCCTTGGGTTGGGAAGATCCCCTGGAGAAGGGAAAGGCTACTCACTCCAGTATTCTGGCCTGGAGAATTCCATAGACTGTATAAGTCCATGGGGTTGCAAAGAGCCCGACACAACTGAGGGACTTTTAGTTTCACATTCACTTTCAAGACCAGAAAATTCCTGTTTAAAACACATTCGCAAAGAAAGTATATACAACAATGTGCTCATTGGAAACATACTACATTTACTTTTATGGAAGTCAGCTTTCCCCAGTGTTTGTGTCTACCATGAATTTGGGACATTAAAAAAAAGAAAAATCTAAGATCTGTATTGTCATTGCCTCTCACCAAGTCTCTACAGAACCACTCCAGCCTCTTTTACATACAGAGAAAAAGGAAACAGTCCCTGCTCCCTTTTACCTCTAAACTGAATAAGGTTATATCCTAGAACTGATTCATCATAGCACCACTTTGCTGAAAATACTTGAAAACTCCCTTCTGATTCATGGATTCATTTACTTACCAGTATTTGTTGAGCCCAAATATTTACAAGACACTACGTTAGAAACTGTGATAGATGCAAGGAATCATTTCTTCCCCAAATGGCTCATAACAGTGTACTAGGAAAGCAAGGATCACACAATGTGATGGGGGATGTTCCTTTAACATCCTGGTTGGCAAACTACAGCCTGTGGATCAGATTTGGCTCATGGACTGTTTTCTGTGGCCTGAAAGCTAAGAAAGTTTATTTATATTTTTAAGAGATTATAAAAAACAAAGAAGAACATGTGACAGAGTCTGTAACTGGCCCACGGAGCCTAAGAGGCTTACTATCTGGCCCTTTGCAGAGAAGTTTCACCAACCTCTGCTCCACACAGTTCTGCATGTAACTAGTAAGAGACAGTCCTTCCCCAAGGACAAATACTGGAGAACACTCTCATGGTCCCCCCACACACATACATTACCCAACCTCTTCTCTAATGCTTTCCCAGTGGTCCCACATATTTTCTCTGTATCCTGAGAGAATTTTAGTCTCTCTCAGCACTATCTCCTAGTGCTGACTTGTACAAAAGCGCATTTGCAGCAGAATGTTAATAGTAGCCTTGACCAGCAGTTATGTCTAAAACACAAAAGCAAGGCGAAGATATGCTTTTCAAATTCTTTGGAAAGGCAAATCCCCAGCATGACCCTTCTATATCTTGCTAAGTAGAAGCCCAAAGTATTTGAACTCTTAGCCATCAGCTCTCAGCTGTCATACTGTCCATCTTCTAGTCACTACATTTCAGGCTTCCCTGGTGGCTCAGTGGTAATGAAACCACCTGCAATGCAGGAGACACATGCTGGATGCCGGGGTCGGGAAGATCCCCTGGAAGAGGAAATGGCAACCCACTCCAGTATTCTTGCCTGGAAAATCCCACAGACAGAGAAGCCTGACTCGCTTCATGGAGTCACAAGAGTCAGATGTGACTGAAGTGACTTAGCATGCAGATACTGAATTTCAGCACTCACTCCTTCATGGACCCAGAATTTCTGCTCTATTGCCTACTAGTATGACTCCCACCCCCAAATGTGGGAAGGCTTCTATTCATACCCGAGATCCTATATTGGCATCCTTACATTCAAACCTAGTTACCTAAAGACTATTGGCTTGTCAAGGATTCAAAATTCAAATATATTACTTGGTGCTTTTAAAAAAACAAAAGATCTTATGTAATGTATGAAGATATACAAAAACTCTAATCTATTGGAGCTGAGTAGCAACTGTCCTATTAGAGAAGCCACGCTTGCTAAGTCATTCAGTCATGTCTGACTCTTTGTGATCCCATGGCCTGTAGCCTGCCAGGCTCCTCTGACCACCAGCACCACCTGGGAAGCCCAGAGAAGCCATAGGCTCTACAAATGGTCACTGAATCAGCCACTTTCTCCCATTTCTTGGACCTGAGGCTGAGTGTCTGGCATACCATATGCTGTCTTAAAAGGCAGTTATTTATAATAACCTCCTTGGCCCCTGGGTTTAACTCCTGTTTTTAATCCTCAAAACACTAAAGACTCACTTATACCCACTAGGATGACTATTGTCAAAATAAAAAACAGAAAATAATAAGTGTTGTTGAGCATGTAGAGAAATTGGAAACTCTGTGCACTGATGGTAGGAATGTAAAATGGTGCAGCCAATGTGAAGAATAGTTGGGTGGTTCCTCAAAAACTTAAAAATAGAATTACCATATGATCTAGTAATTCCACCTCTAGGTATATACCCAAGAGAATTGAAACAAGGACTCAAGCAGATATTTGTACATTCACATTCATAATAGCATTATTGGCAATATCCAAAAGCTGGAAGTAACCCAAGTGACCACTGACAGATGAACGGATAAACAAAGTGTGGTATACACACACAGTGGAATATTATTCAGCCTTAAAAAAGAAGGAACCTCTGACACATGCTACAAATGGATTAACTTTGAAGACATATGCTAAGTGAAATGAGCAGTCACAAAATGACAAATACTGTATGATTCTACTTATATGAAGTAAGTACAGTAGTCAAATTTGTAGAGACAAAGTAGAAATGGTGATTGCCAGGGGCTGGGAGAGGAGAGAACAGAGTGTTGTTCTCTAACACGTGCAGAGTTTCAGTTTTTAAAGATGAACAAAATTCTAGAAACGAATGGTGATCTGGTGTCTACCTGTTCCAGTATTGTTTATGAGAATTAAATGAGCATAGATTGTGAAGTGATTTGTAAATAGTAAACTACATTCCAGGTGGGGGATAAATGCCATATAAGTGATACAGGTGAGTGTGAAATTTGCACAGAGCTATGATCACTTCCAATGGGAATAATAGAGGATAATAACAGAGCTTTCCTGGACAGCCTTGAGCTTCAAAGAATGGGCAGAATTTTAAAAGGTGCAAATACAGAGGGGCATTTGGAACAGAGAGAGGCACAAGTAAAGGGCAGAAGTAAAGTGGACAGGTAAAAGATGTATTTGAGCAAATAATCAGGTTTCTTAGGAGAGTAGAGTGAAAAAAACCAACAGCAAGGGTCATATTATAGAAAGTCTTGAATTTTTGTCTATGAAATTCAATTTTCATTCAATGGACAGTGGGAAGCCAACTGTGTCTTTAAGAAGGAGGCTTACTAGAGCTTTATAGGTACTATTGCAGAGGTATACAGAACAGATTGAAAGATAGCCTAAAATATAAGAGATCAGCTTAAAAGTTAAAGATTTTCAAGTCATGAGTTATTCAGGGCTAAGGTAAGATGTTGGCAGAGGAAATTAAAAGGAAAGGATACAAATCCTGATGTTAGATTAGTAAGAATTTTATAATTCCATATTACCTTACTATTGGTGGAAGGTTGACAGTAATTTCAGATCTAACAGATATTTCCAAGAAGAAAATCATATATCTAGGCACATCTCTATTCTAGGCTTCAGAATCATGCCATTTCTCTATCCTTTGGTATCATCTGAATGTTCATCCTTGAACTTAAAGCCTATTACTTCTTTAGTCTTCTGGTTCTTACAGAAATACCATTTATACTTTTTTTCTCTCATTAAAATAGTGATGAATATTCTCTGTCGAACTTTTGAAAAATCATCACCATGCAAAAAACGTAATCTCCCTACTGCCCACAAATTTTTCACAAATGTATTTGATAAACATATTTATAGTCTTTTTACACATATGATTAACTTTTTAAGTAAGAAAAAAATTATCACTGAACTATACATATTATTTTGTAACTCTTTTTTGTTTTGATGACCTGGTACTACTATAAAATAATACATCAAGATCATTTCCCCCATATCCACATAGTCAATCATTAAGTATGAGATTTTTAAAAAATTAATTAATTTTAGTTGGAGTATAATTACTTTACAATATGGTGATGGTTTTTTGCCATACATCAACATGAATTGGCTACAGGTATACATGTGTCCCCCTTATGCAGACTCCCCCTCACACCTCCCTCCCCACTCTATCTCAGTTGTCCCAGAGCTTTTGCACAACGAAAGAAACTATAAGCAAGGTGAAAAGATAGCCCTCAGAATGGGAGAAAATAATAGCAAACAAAACAACCAACAGAGAATTAATCTCCAGAATATACAGGCAGCTCATGCAGCTCAATACCAGAAAAACGAACAACCCAATCAAAAAGTGGGAAAAAGACCTAAACAGACATTTCTCCAAAGAAGACATACAGATGGCTAATAAATACAAAAGATACTCAGCATCACTCACTATTAAATAAATGCAAATCAAAACCACAATGAGGTATCATCTCACACCAGTCAGAAAGTCCATCACCAAAAAGTCTACAAACAACAAATGCTGGAGAGAGTGCAGAGAAAAGGAACCCTCTTACACTGTTGGTGGGAATGAAAACTGGTCAGCCACTATGGAGAACAGTGTGGAGATTCCTTAAATACCGGGAATAGAACTGCTTTACAACCCAACAACCCCACTGTTGGGCATACACTCCAAGGAAACCAGAACTGAGAGAGACACTTTATCCCAATGTTCACTGCAGCACTATTTACAATAGCTAGGACATGGAAGCAACCTAGATGTCCTTTGGCAGATGAATGGATAGGGAGGGTGTGGTATATATACACAGTGGAATATTACTCAGCTATAAAAAGAAACACATTTGAGCCAGTTCTAATGAGGTGGATGAAACTGGAGCCTATTATACAGAATAAAGTAAGTTAGAGAAAGACAAATACTGTATATTAACACATATATGTGGAATTTAGAAAGATGGTACCAATGATCCTACATGCAAGGCAGCAAAGGAGACACAGATGTGAAAAACAGACTTTTGGACTCAGTGGGAGAAGGCAAGGGTGGGATGATTTGAGAGAGTAGCATTGAAACATGTACATTACCTAATGTAAAATAGTTGACCAGTGCAAATTCGATGCATGAAGTAGGTCAACTATGTGATTCCCCCAATTCTATTTTCTTTACTCGAAAATGGATATGCTAGTACTTAGCTCATTGCATTGCTGTAAAGTGGTGGTTTCTAAACTTTGCTATATGTTAGAATCACCTGGTGAGCCTTGTAATATTCAAAACTGGTAGTCACACCTCAGCATGTCTGGGAATGAGAGGTAGTCACCAATAATTTTTAATCCAGTCAACTTCAACTTACTGCAAAACCAGACAGTCAAATTTAAGGTTTAAATGAGACAACATATAAAAAGCACCTGGCAGGTAGAAGGCACTTAATAAATAATAGTATCTTTCATTTACTGAATGTCCACTATGTATCCCACACTTCACCATTCTGTATTCATTATTTCCTTTAACTCTTCTCATATCTCTATGAAGTTTTATTATTCTAATTTTACAAAGCAGGGAACTTTGATTAAGAAACCTCTAAATGTAACACATAATTCAGGTGTCATGATTCAAATTCAGGTGTCCTGGACTCAAATCCACCACTTTTCCTCATGGCCTACACAAATAGTTTTTCCCCTCTTTTCTTCCCAGCTTCTCCAATCCTATTTAAACCAGTTGATCATAATACTTTCACACCAATGAAGTTTTATGTAAATAAAAACTGAATTTGCATTCTGTGGGGTTTCTATCCATATCTTCTCTAACTCTACTAATTCCCATTTTCAGCAAAGAAAATAAGGGTTAATTGTGTGGCAGAAGCAGATTGTGAATGCCTATTTGATATACACTGTTAATTGAGTGTAAAAATGTGTGTTTTATCCCTTTACCTATATAACCCAGGGAACTACAAATAGATTAGAAACAATTATATTCATAGATCCCCCTTGAGGCCCTATGCAGTCATCTTTTAAATATGTAACATTTGCTATAAGAGAATTTGTATTGGCTTTAAGCAAACTAATCACCATTAGAAATTAACCACACATGGATACACATTTTATATACATACATAATGGTTTTGAAATAGACAAAATTCCTGGCTGTACCACGGTTGTAAGGCCTGTAAGGATGACTCTGCTTGAACACGTGGTGCGAGGAGTACTTCCATCTGTGGGTAGTTAGGAATCATGTCAGTTTTTATCATGTAGTAAGACACAGTCAAATTATTTCCATAACTTTTGGAAGTTACTCATTCCACATTTTCTTTATTACTTTTTGGCATTGGAGGCTATTTTATTGCTCTGACCAAATGTCTATGTCTTGATAGCAAAAACATTTGCTTTCTTCTCATCGTGCTCGATATTTTTGGAAGAACAAATTGACAACTCCCATGAATGATTCTGAGTTAGCAGGAGAGCATCTGCTGTAGGGTGGCTCTCCCTCTTTTGAAGTTCACTGAGAAGCGAATTTCAGCATTTTAAAAGCAAGAATATTGCCCAGTCTGAGGTGACAATAAAAGGAATCTACATTCAAAGTCTGGACTACTTATATCCAGAAAACAGGAAAATATTAATATTTAGTTGGTACATGCTAGCAGATGCTATCCACACCAATACAGAATGTCCATGAATATGAACTGGCCTACCTATCTTGTATTCACTTACTTTTGGGTTTTGATATTTGCCCTGGAAGATTTCCTATTCAGGGAGGTTCTATTATTAAAAAGTTTATATGGTGGGAAAAGAGACACATTAACTGAATTTGGTAATAATTTCATGTTAAAACTGGTCAGGGAAATCTTTTCCAAAGCAATTGTATCTACTCAGTAATAACACATGGGCTTATTTCTTCCTTGTTCATATTGTGAATTTTCAGCATTCCTTTAGTGGCCCATTTTTGTTGCATATTTATTGATTGATTTTTTTAAAGACTCATCGATCATTAAAGATCTTTGGGAATACATTCAAAAACGTTAAAATGTTAGGCTTAGTAAAATTACAACAGGCAACATAAGCCAGATTGAGAAATATCTTGCCAAATAGTATTTCTCAGCAAGCCATTTGGAGATACTATTTTTTTTTTCATAAAAAGTAGTTGATCCCTTGATCAAAAATGTAATTTCTCCCTTCCCCTTTTTCTGAACATTAATGTTCTTATACACATATAAATTCCTACATGGCTACAATTCTAAATTATTCCTGGCATTCATATGTGATTGCATACAAATGTTTTTCCACAGAGTCAAAGGAATTAAAAGTTCTCAGTGGCAGAAATTATTTTAAATAAATTCATCTGGGATTCTGTTATAACCTTTGGGCTCTGAAACCACGAAGTGCTTACAAAATAAGGTAGAAAAGTGGGGAGATAATTCTCTTAGTGACCAACACAATATATGAGTTTTCCCTTGGGAGAAAAATGTATTGGGTTGGCCAAAAAGTTTGTTAAAGTTTTCTATAAACATCGTATGGAAACCTGAATGAAATTTTGGGCCAACCCACTATTTGAATGGCTGCTGACTTTGAGTCTTTGTGATTGCTGGGAAAGGGAAAATCTCTGCCTACTTTGGGTAACAGGGTGGGTCTTGGGGTGAGAGGAAATATACTTGGATAGGGTGGCCAGGAAATGCCTCTGACGTGGTAAATTTAAAAACTGACCTAGAGGAGAACATAGACAAAACACTCTCCGACATAAATCACAGCAGGATCCTCTATGATCCACCTCCCAGAATACTGGAAATAAAAGCAAAAATAAACAAATGGGACCTAATTAAAATTAAAAGCTTCTGCACAACAAAGGAAACTATAAACAAGGTGAAAAGACAGCCTTCAGCATGGGAGAAAATAATAGCAAACGAAGCAACTAACAAACAACTAATCTCAAAAATATACAAGCAACTCCTGCAGCTCAATTCCAGAAAAATAAATGACCCAATCAAAAAATGGGCCAAAGAACTAAATAGATATTTCTCCCAAGAAGACATACAGATGGCTAACAAATACATGAAAAGATGCTAAACATCACTCATTATCAGAGAAATGCAAATCAAAACCACAATGAGGTACCATTTCATACCATTCAGAATGGCTGCGATCCAAAAGTCTACAAGCAATAAATGCTGGAGAGGGTGTGGAGAAAAGGGAACCCTCTTACACTGTTAGTTTGAAAAGATGCTCAACATCACTTATTATCAGAGAAATGCAAATCAAGACCACAATGAGGTACCATTTCACACCAGTCAGAATGGCTGCGATCCAAAAGTCTGCAAGCAATAAATGCTGGGAGGGTGTGGAGAGAAGGGAACCTTCTTACACTGTTGGTGGGAATGCAACCTAGTACAGCCACTATGGAAAACAGTGTGGCGATTCCTTAAAAAATTGCAAATAGAACGGCCATATGACCCAGCAACCCCACTGCTGGGCATACACACCCAGGAATCTAGAATTGAAAGAGACACATGTAACCCAATGTTCATTGTAGCACTGTTTATAATAGCCAGGACATGGAAACAACCCAGATGTCCATCAGCAGATGAATGGATAAGAAAGCTGTGGTACATATACACAATGGAGTATTACTCAGCCATTAAAAAGAATACATTTGAATCAGTTCTAATGAGATGGATGAAACTGGAGCCGATTATACAGAGAGAAGTAAGCCAGAAAGAAAAACACCAATACAGTATACTAACACATATATATGGAATTTAGAAAGATGGTAATGATAACCCTGTATGCGAGACAGCAAAAGAGACACAGATGTATAGAACGGACTTTTGGACTCTGAGGGAGAGGGAGAGGGTGGGAGGATTTGGGAGAATGGCACTGAAACATGTATACTATCATGTAAGAAATGAATCGCCACTCTATGTTTGATACAGGATACAGGATGCTTGGGTCTGGTGCACGGGGATGATCCAGAGAGATGATATGGGGTGGGAGGTGGGAAGGGGTTCAGGATTGGGAACTCAAGTACACCTGTGGCGGATTCATGTCAATGTATGGCAAAACCAATACAGTCATGTAAGTAAAATAAAGTAAAAATAAAAATTAAAAAAAGATAGTTCTAAGTTGAAAATTAAAAACAGTGTAGGAAATAAGTTAATATTCTTTAAGTATGTGTCTATATTACAATTACTTGGTCCACAAAGCAGCCTAACTAGAAAGTTATCTGTGATTGTGTTCCCACAAACTAATATTATAAGACAAAACAAAAAAAGGGATCCATGGAAGACAAGCAACTGTGGCTGTAATTGCTAAGAGCAATTAAGGGAAGTCTCAGGATGCCTATTGTGATTAGGTCTATTGTTATATCTATTGCAGCAGTAACTACTGGTGGAGGAAGGTCTTGGGAGAGAAACAAAGGGGACTTCACTGTATGAATACTGAGTGACAGAATGGAAAACTTAAGAACGTGATAAACACATACAAGAAAAATATTGGCAACAAAAACACAAAAAATGGTAACAAGAAAATAAAATGTGTGTGATTTCAGGCAATTAATATAAGCAAAAAACAGCACTTGGTGCTATGAAGATCTTTTGAGTACTACTGGGGAAATAGTATTGACAATGTCAAAGTACAATTTTATCTCATTTTGTAGGAAAAAACCTAAGTGTTAGGAGACTATCTCTACCTGTAGGAAAAATAGTTTTTCTAAACTCTATGACCATAACATGAATAGACACCATAAACTCAGATGGTGTAAAGCATAAATGGATAGATAATGCCAAGGCCAAAAAAGTCACAATGATAGATATATTCTGAAGTTCAGAAGTGTATTTAGAATTTTGTTCCCTTTATAAAAGGTGAATATAGAAATAAATAATTAGTGTTTAAAATAAACATTTTATGTAGCTTTACATAAAAACAGGTTTTCTTTACCCATCTGTAGGACAACAGAAAAGGAAAACATAATGAAATTATATTGGAAAATGTACTGCCTCTTAGAATTTTAAACCTAAAATTTTCTTCTATATTTTCTACATCAGAATTCTTATGGTATTTGATGAGACAAGATAGGTTGGAATTTTATGAATCAAATTCCACATATAAAGCCTGTTATTTCATATAGCAAGACTATTAAAAAATGTACAATTGACAGATATTAATTTGTTAATCAATAAAAAAGCTTTAATGTTGAAGCACTACATGACGAATATTTTGTATATGTGTTCTCAACTATTTCTAACATTAAACTTTTTTGCTCTACATAACAATTCCTTGAAACATATAGTATTAATTTCAACATAAATGAGAAACTAAAGCTCAAAGTGCTTAAATAACTTGCTCTAACTGATGGAGCTAGGATTTTAACCTAGATCTCTGACTCCAAAGCCAATGACCCTTTCAACATAAGATTATTCATCTTTATTGAACACCTATCAGTGCCTTTTTTAAGCTTCAGGAGCTGAAAGGTAGGAGAAAAACAGAAACACACAAATAAAAAACAGAAACAAAATGAAGCTTCATTAAATATTATCAACTACACCAGGTGGTATAGAGCTAAAGAGAAATACAGTGCCAGAAAAAAACTACAGGTAAACAATTTTCTATTCCCAAAATGGGATTTGCAACATATGCCCAATGATGTAGTTAATAAACTCTAGGGATTTTCTGCTATTCAGCTAATGTAGAAATATAAACAAAGTAGAAAGAAACAACAATAAAAATGGCATAACCACTCTGCATTAAAAAAAAAAAAACCCAGTAATTCAAATGAATTTTGAGAAATGTCAAGCAGAGATAGGATCGTTTGCATTTGTGTTTTTACTTTGTTTCCAGTTTATACTAGAAAGCTCTTTTTTTAAAGTGGCAATCATTTATAAAATTCTTTTTATAATATTTCCATTATTCATATTTCCCCTATTTTTCTGACTGGATGAATGAGGGAAGTACATACATAAAAATTATATATAAGTGAATAATAATTAAAATAAAACATATTCTATTAGAGAGTAAATGCTAATTGGTCACTTTGTATCATAAAATGACACAAAAAATGAAGAATACATTTTATAGTCATTTTAAGAAGTAGATATGACACTAATAAATTCTATGGCAAGAAAAGACCACCTCAGTTACATTTACTAAACTAGATGATACGTCATTCTGTGCTGTGGCAGAAAAACAATAAAATTTAAAAGTCACAAAAATTTTGATCAATTTTATACAGAAGTCACTGTCATGACTTAGGTTCATAAAGTGCTACAAAGTAGAGAAATTATTAATTTATAAAGACTGAGTTTCTATGCTTTTGAATAAAATACATTACTTACTTTTTTCTCCGGTTTGACTCCACAAAATATTTACGTGCTCGATTTCGACATATTTTTTGTTGCTGCAGTAATATTTGGCGCTCTTCTTCTAAATTTTTCTCAAAATGAATTTTCATATCTCTAATGACAGCATAAAGTTAAGGACAGTGGTTTACGTCTTTAGTGGAGGAATGTCAGTGCTATCTGATAAATATAATTACAGCCTCATACTAATGATGTAATGATTTTTTGTGGAATAATCAGTATGTGTACACATTAGTGTCAGTGTATAACTGGCAGATGCTTTATTTTTTCTTGATTTGATAATAGAACTGAAGATACGTCTCATTTTCTCTGAGGAAAAATTAATTACTTTTATACATCACGAGCCCAGATAAGGAGAATGTCTATCTTTTCTTTTATTATACAGATATTTGGGTACTTATCAACAAGTTGCTATCTTAGGAATGTTGGGCTTCCCATGTGGTGCTGGTGGTAAAGAATCTGCCTGCTAATACAGGTAGATGTTAAGAGACCTGGGTTTGATCCCTGGGTCAGGAATCTGGAGAAGAAAATGGCAATCCACTTCCAATATTCTTGCCTGGAGAATCCCATGGACAGAGCCTGGCAGGTTGCAGTCCATAGGGTTGCACAGAGTCAGACACAACTGAAGTGACTAAACACACACACACATCTTAGGAATGTATGTAGAAAAATGAAAGGAGGTTATATTTTACTAATATAAAGTAGATGAGTTAAATGTTTCCATCGATATTTTAATTCACATTATGAAAGTCATATTAAAATATTCAGCTAGCAATATAACCGGGAAAATTTGCTGATTTACTCATAGGTTATAAAACAAACCATCAGGAAAACCATACATAGTGTTTACAAGAAGTTTGCAAGATAAAGAGTATTTTAGTTATCTAAATCATCCATTCATTTGAAATTTCTTTCTTTAAATAAGTTGAATTGCTGTGGTTAACAGATGTCCGCATTTACTCAGCTACATTTCAACTGGCATTACTGAATCCTTTATCAAGTTTATCATAGTATTTTTCTGTTTTTAATGATTCTGAAGTTTTAAGAAGTGGTCATTGAATTACCATTTCCAGTACCTCATCATTAGATGTAGAGGTATATAAGATTGTATTGAAGTTATATATTGTGAGCATGCCTCGTTGTCTTTTTAGAATAAACTATGTTTAAATCACTCCTCCCCTCAAATAAAGATTTGAAATTCTCTTTAAAGGGTCTATTTAATCAAAATTTTTATAAGATATAAATATTAGTGGTAAAACAACATATTAAATAATAAGTTAAGCAGTACATAATTTGTTAATTCAAAATGTCTTAATTTTAGGATCCTACAGTATTTCAGCAACATAGTAAAAAAAAAAACTATCCAATACTATATACTTCAAATTGTACTATATACAATCACATTTATTTGAATGCTTTAGTCATTTGAAACTTTGTGAATGGGCGTTTTCAACTATGTTGCTATTTATCTATTTTTATGTCATTGGCCATAATTAATTTATTATAAAATTTTGTACCTTACCATAAACAAATACATGCACTTGCATACATGATAATTTTACTTAATGTTTCTTTGAAGGATTTATAAAATTGAAACAAAAAAAAAAAAGGAAGGAATCTGGTTTTTTGTTAGCATGGAAAAAGCTAAAGATTTAGCTTCTTCTTCCAACAGAGTAATTTATTAGAAAGAGTCAGACTTCAACAAGATGGCTAACTGCTAAGTCACAACATCTCAGTGGAGGAAAGTGCAACTCAACATCTCAGTGGAGGAAAGTGCAACTTCCTTTCAGGGTACCCAAGATCAACACTGTTGGGTGGGAGGAAAGGGAGAAGTTGCTTCAGTTCAGGTGAGAAATATGAAGGAGTATGATGCACGTGGAAACAATTGTGTTCAAGGTTTTAACACGCTTGCAGTCTCACCACAATAACATAAAGAAAATCACAAATGTAATGTTTGTAATAATGTTCTGACAACTGTATATTGTTAGATTTAATTAAATCTCTCTCTACATTATGCTGCTGCTAAGTTGCTTCAGTAGTGCCTGACTCTGTGTAACCCCATAGAAGGCAGCCCACCAGGGTCCCCCATTCCTGGGATTCTCCAGGCAAGAACACTGGAGTGGGCTGCCATTTCCTTCTCCAATGCATGAAACTGAAAAGTGAAAGTGAAGTCACTCAGTCGTGTCCGACTTCGAGACCCCATGGACTGAAGCATACCAGGCTCCTCCATCCATGGGATTTTCCAGGCAAGAGTACTGGAGTGGGTTGCCGTTGCCTTCTCTGAGATGTGTATAAGAGACAGTGTAATCACAAGGGTACTTAAAATTAGAAGAGGAAATCATAAGAGAGAACCAAATGAAAGAGTGAGAAGGATTTGAATCAAAGTTACTGGTGGCGGCACGTGAGCCAAAGAGAGCAGGTGGTCTCTAGAAGTTGGAAAAGGAAATGGATTATTTCCCAGAGCCTCCAGAAAGAGAGACAGCCCTGCTAATCCATTGCCTTCTAAAGTTAAACCTTCATCTTAGCTCAGTGAGATTTATGTTAGATTTCTGATATAAACTGTATGTTATTAATATATATATATATATATATATATATATATATATATGACTAATATATATATAATATTGCCTGCTGAGTTATAAAAATGCTTTGCCTTTGCATCTCTTCAAAGTATGGTATTCAAATTTAAAAAACATTAGATGTCTGGTTAAACTTTTATTTTTCATACAAGCTGTACTGTAAAGGTTAAGATACTTCCATAAGAACCAAAAAAAACCACCAACAACAAAACCAAGAAAATTATAGGTTGTAGTACTGGCTATGTAATACATAATGATTGTAACTTAAAAGCATAGCCTAATATACCCCACCTCATCATCTCCCAATATAGTCTTTTTCTAATTGTAGCTCATTTAGGTTGTTTCAAATATTGTACCACCACTAATAACTATGAATCATATAACCAATACTCTTGTCAAATTATTAGAGCTATCCTGATTCTTTTTCTTCTCTGTACCTTCTTCAACAGCCTTGACTCTGATGCTCTAAATCCCTTGCCCAGACCACTTCAGGAGTCTTCAGATTCATCATATTATTCCTAAACTTGTCATCTTCCATTTGAATGCCCACAAAACGAGCTAAACACAAATCTCACTAGGTCTCTCATTCTTTGCTGTTCTCCAAAATCTCCTTGTTACTTTCATGATAACATTAGAATATAAGGTATCCTATAATTTGGTCTGTTTTTTCACCTTCAACACTTCCCTACATGACTCTTAGCCCGGTCACACTATCACACTAAGATACTTATTAACAGAACAAGCCATGACGTAGTATGCCATTATATTTTGGTACATGCTGGCTAACTCTACCCATCCTTTCAGGGACACCTCAAACAGTTCCTACCCTATGAAGCTTTTTCTAACCCTCACTGGATGATATGACACTCTCATGGGTACATCATATGTATCTCCTCTACATTTCTATAAAATATAATATGCCTGGCATAGCACTTAGAATATGGTAATGGTGTAATGAAAGCTTGCTGAATGATTTCCTTGGAGAAAATTCTCAGCAGATAAACTAAGAAAAAGGTATACATATCTTTATAGCTTTCAGTGTCTCACAAATTGATTTCCAAAAGGGTTATATAAATTTACATGTCATTAGACATATGTATGAGTTAAAACCTCATGAGTATAAGTAGTACTTTAAAAAAAAGTAAGACCATGTGGAAAGTCAGGTTTTAGTATGTATGCATTAGTAAAACAGAATAATTGTCTTATTTGATACTAATTTTTATTTTCCTCTTTGGTGAATTGTTAGTTCAGAGTCACTGGTCATTTATCTATTGAGAACTTCATTTAAAAAATCAATTTCAGTAAATTCAATAGAGATAGAATAGTGTAAATATTAACCTTCTATCATAATTACAAGTATTTCCTCCAGATAATTCATTTTATTTAATTATACAATTTCCTCTTAAAGTTTTAAATTAATAAGTTATCTTTGAAATATTTTTCATTTGAGATTGGTTCTTGCTTTTCAAAAGGTAAAATTACTGTATCTTCAATTTATAAAAAATGTGAAAATCTATTTTCTGTCAGTTTTTCTTTACAATTTTGTATTTATTTTTTATGAAGCATCCGGTAGCTCAGATGGTAAAGAATCTTCCTGCAGTGCAGGAGACCTGGGTTTGATCCCTGGGTAGGGAAGATCCCCTGGAGAAGGGCATGGCAACCCACTCCAGTATTCTTGCCTGGAGAATTCCATGGACTGAGAAGCCTGACAGACTACAGTCCATGCCCTTTTTTTTTTTTTTTTTTTTTATCAGTTCAAGTATATTTTGGAATGAAGTATAAAGTGTAAATGTAGAGACAGTGAATTTAGACTACTCTTTTTTAGTGGTTTGAATAATGAGACAGGAGATATTAAAACAGTTATAAGAGTTCTTATGATCAAAAGATGTGATTTTTAGTTTTAAGGATAGTCAAGACTAGAGGGTATTTATAGGCTTTAGAGAAGGAAGGCTATTAGAGAAGAGTTGGAAATAAATTGTAATAGAGAGTTAGGATAATTTACAATCCAGGGTTACTGAGAAGAGAGGTGATGAAAACAGGGCATAAATGAATGGATTCGCCTTCTACAGTAAAAGTGGTATCTCATCAGTGAGCCTGGAAAAAAAGATAGGGTAGGGGACTGAGGCTGGTGATGGGAGTAGGATGTTTGTGTTGTTTGTTGGGAGGGACCTGAGGGAGTTTATGCATCCATTCTCTCATGAAATAGTAAGACAGGATATTAAGAATGAGGGGAGGTGATCAAGATCTGGCACAGAAACTAATTTAAAAGGAACAAGACAGAATTCTGTTCTTGTTCTGGTGAAGCTGAGAACAATCAAACCACAGCAATCTTGTGACTTTTCTCTGACAGATTTTTTATTATTGAGTGAAGGAGCAGAAATATAAGGTGGTAATAGTTACTGGATGGTTGAGAAAGAACAGGAGTACAAAAAACCAAGGATGTTGTTGAGAGAATATGTGTAGATAATTAAAAACAGGGTTAAACTGGGTAGGGAATAAAGAGAGGTAAGATGGGTGCTAGGATAAAATGGAAGGGGAAAAGACTGGAGATACTTGTGAGAAAAAAGGAGGCATACTGTGAAGGGGACATGACAGACCTTCCCTCCTTTTTTTGAAAACAAATTTTATTCTATTTCCTTTTGAATTGTTTTAATAAATTGAAATTGTAGAACTTCATCTAATTTTAATTAGATACACTTTATGAAGTTTTGTTCTTCCATAGCTTTTAGAGTTAGGAAATTCCAATTCGAGTAGAGAAATACAGCCTCTGAGTACTGAATTCATTTTTAGAAGTCATATGTAGAAATTTTACCAAGCCACTTATTTTAAGTCTACAGTTCATTTTTTAAAATTTAGTTATTAATAAATTTGCACACCTACTCTGTACCAGGTATCCAATATGAAACATTACATACACTGAGAACGTACAATATAACACAAGTGCTTAAGTGTTTCTCCAACTAGTAACAATGATATTCTTGATTTACTAGCAACTATATATGTATAAACTAGGAAAAAGTATATATTATATATGATACATATAGGTGCATACACACACATACACTAGCAAAAGTTGTTGGATTTTAGCAAAGGCTCAGGGTATCTATTGAAATGATTATTTACAACTTTCTTAATTTTAACTATATATTTAGTATTTAAGTAAATTTTAGTCTTTATAGGAAACCAACATTATAATTCTGGAATTATATCTATTTGGTTTTGTTCATTTGAGGTACTGCCAAATTTATTTTACACCTATTTCCTTTGTTGTATCAACATTCATACCTTAAAAATTTTAAAATATTGTCTATGATCATTTCACTAATGAAAATGATGGAAAGATACACCTTGTCAGTGAGCCACTTACAGTGCTTCCCTATTTTCTGATTTACAGATAAATCAGGGTCAGTGTAATAGGAGTTCAGGGTTCAAGTAAACACAATGTCAATGGGGCAGAATCAAATCCATACTGAAAGCAATCCGGTTTATTTCAGATTACACCTTGAGTCAGGATAGTTTTGAGGAGCAGCAAGGGCAAAAGCCAAAGTGAATGGAGTTAATAATGAATAGATGAAAAGAATTAGAAGCTGTCATTGCAGGTTAGCATTCTGAAAAGTCAGCTAAAGCAAGAAAAGATGGGATAAATGCTTGAGGAAGCATGATCAGAAGAGCGATATTTACCATTATTTAAGCTTTGTATGTACCCGTCTTCCTCACTAGAGTTGTATCCCAAGCAACTAGTCAAAATGGAGGCACTAAATGAAAATTGCTTTGTTGACTTGCTTTTAAAAGTGCAACTCCCAGAACTGGGGGACAATAAGAAAGTGGGAATTAATTTGAAAAGCAGAGACTCTCTGACAAGAATGAAGATGATTACACAGCATCATCACTACCAAGTCCTCTGAGAATAAGGCTACACTCTAATTATCATAACACTCTCTGAAGGAATAAACATGGTTTACATATTCGGAAAACAGAACTGTTTAACACTCAATTTTCTACAATGCAACCAATAATAATGTCAAAGGTGGGCTAGACCAATTCTTAGGTAGGGACAAGTCAGTGATAAACCAGTGTGAAGGCTCCAGGTCCTTTGCTTCTCATTTTCCGTCTGTTGTCTCTCTGACAACAGACTGGGCAGAGGATGGAAAACAAAACAAATTAACCAGCTATGTTAGGCTTTAGCAGCCTGTAAAATAAATGAAGTGTTAGGTTAACTGTTAAGATGGACTATTTCAGGAGACGAAAACATTTTATTTACTTGCAGCATTCTTTTCTCCAAGCAGCATGAATTATCAGGAAACGGATAATATGAAGTAAAGAACATAATGGCCTAACTCTACAAGAAAACAATCCCCAGAGAACACGTTTGCCTATTTCAAAACTCATTAAAAAAAAAAAAAAATTACTGAAAAGTTGAAAACGGGGGAGATAACAAGGTGGCCGGGAAAGTGGTCCTAGAATAGAAGATGGTATTTCAGGTTTAAGGGGAGCAGCGACAGTTGCCGAAGGAAATACCCGCATTAAGATGACTGGCCGGCTTCTCTCATCTAGCATCTGTGATAATGGGAACAGAACAGAAAAAAAAGATGGGGCTCCCCACTTCCAACACCGCCACCCAGGCAACCACGGCCGGAAGGATACAGGTAGGCGCCAGGTCGGTGAGGCCCGCCGCTCAAGCGAGGGCTGAGGGGGGCTTTGTTTAAAAAAAAAAAAAAATTACTGAAAAGTTGAAAACGGGGGAGATAACAAGGTGGCCGGGAAAGTGGTCCTAGAATAGAAGATGGTATTTCAGGTTTAAGGGGAGCAGCGACAGTTGCCGAAGGAAATACCCGCATTAAGATGACTGGCCGGCTTCTCTCATCTAGCATCTGTGATAATGGGAACAGAACAGAAAAAAAAGATGGGGCTCCCCACTTCCAACACCGCCACCCAGGCAACCACGGCCGGAAGGATACAGGTAGGCGCCAGGTCGGTGAGGCCCGCCGCTCAAGCGAGGGCTGAGGGGGGCTTTGACGTGGGTGTCCGAGGATTCAGCGCCCAGTCCTGCGACCGCGCTCCGGGCTCCAGGCCTCCTGGTCAGCATCCTTCACCTCAGCACCGCCTCCAGGCTAGCCCCCAGAGCCTCCCTCATGGCAGCTCCCGCTGCCTCCTTCGGCCCTCCCAGCTCTCCGTCTCTCAAGCCTCGCGTCACTGAGGCGGGAAAGTTGGCCGCCGCAGCTCCGGTTCCCGCACAGTGGCGCTCTCGGCTGTGGTGTGGACGGCAGCTGCCGCAGCGGCGACCTTGCCTGGAAACGGCAGAAGTGGCGACGCCGCCGCCATGTTGACAAGCAACCGACGCCGCGTCCTTCGCGACGGCGACCACGGTATGGGGGCGGTGCCCTGTAGGCAGCCAATAGGAGGCGCGGGTCCCTCCCCTGTGCCCCGCCTCCCGCCCCCCCCCCCCCCCCCC
>SJXQ01001136.1:41761-102738 GCA_006408695.1 Aepyceros melampus
ATAAGGCCTCCCCAGACAGCCATTTTGCTTTTTTGCATTTCTTTTCCATGGGGATGGTCTTGATCCCTGTCTCCTGTACAATGTCACGAACCTCATTCCATAGTTCATCAGGCCCTCTATCTATCAGATCTAGACCCTTAAATCTATTTCTCACTTCCACTGTATAATCATAAGGCATTTGATTTAGATCATACCTGAATGGTCTAGTGGTGTTGCCCACTTTCTTCAATTTAAGTCTGAATTTGTGGATGATTGATATTAATTGTTCTTAAATGTTACTCAAATGCATTCATGAATATATCTAGGTCTATTATTATTTTATCAGAATATTTGTCTATAGATTTACTTTTTAAATAAATATTTAGTATATTTAAACATCAGTTTCTTCTTGTGTTTAGATAATTTACATTTTTCTAGTAATTTTTTCTTTTTATTTGAGTGTTCTGTGTTATAAGTATAAAGTTGCTCATAACTTTCTCATAGTGTTTTGAAATACATTGAGGTTTATAATGTTATATTCCCTTTTATATTCCTGAAATGTTTTATTTGCATGTTTTTTCAGTTTTCTACTTTAAGAAGTCTGCACATCTATTTTATTATGTCAGTCTTTTCAAAGACCTAATTTTCATGTCTTTTTTCTTTATTTTAGATTTATCTTCTTTTTCATTGAGTTTGATTGCTCTATTTGCTGTTTTTCTCTGATTTTTGAGGAGCTAATAGGCATACTCTTTCAAAATTTATTTGAGAAGACCTTACTTTCTGGAGTTTTAGCCTTTCTTATTCCTTCAATGGCATCCCACTCCAGTACTCTTGCCTGGAAAATCCCATGGACAGAGGAGTCTGGTAGGCTGCAGTCCGTCGGACACGACTAAGTGACTTCACTTTCACCTTTCACTTTCATGCATTGGAGAAGGGAATGGCAACCCACTCCAGTGTTCTTGCCTGGAGAATCCCCAGGGACGGGGGAGCCTGGTGAGCTGCCGTCTCTGGGGTCACACAGAGTCAGACACGACTGCAGCGACTTAGCAGCAGCAGCAGCAGTATATGCATTATACCTAAAAATTTCCCTGTAAACAAACTTTAGCTGCAACACATTTAATATTTTACTCTATTATACTGTATATCTGTTTCTAAAGCCCATTACTTTGTATTGGACCTGTGTGTTATTTAAGAGTTTAATTTCCAAACTAGAATATTTTTTAATTATCTGACTGTTTCTGCTACCTTATATCTATGAAGGGCTGTAGTTTTGTGTACATATTTTTTTTTTAATTTTATTTTTTTAATTAATTTTTATTTTTTAGTTTGTTTTGCTTTACAATACTGTATTCGTTTTGTTACACATTGACATGAATTAGCCATGAGTGTACATGAACTCCCAATCCCGACCCCCACCTCCACCCTCCCGCCCCACACCCTCTCTCTGGATTATCCCCGTGCATCAGTCCCTAGCATCCTGCATCCTGTATCAAACCTGGACTGGCAATTCGTTTCGCTTATGATATCACACATGTTACATTGCCACTCTGCCAACCCATCCCACCCTCTCCCTCTCCCACAGAGTCCAAAAGGCCATTGTACACACACCTTGTGTACATATTTTTGACTTTTCTCACATTTGCTGAGATTTGCTTATGGTCCAGCTTGGCCCATTTTTGTATTTTTTTTTTTTTTTACAAAAAAATTGCACTAGAAAATAATGTTTGTTCTCCAAATGGGGGATATAGTAGTCTGAGCAATCAAGTTGTTGAATTTATTCTTAATGGTGTTTCAAATCTTACGTTTAGTATTTTATCTTTTGACTTACTTATCTGTAAAATATAGAGGTTTATTAAAATCTTCAACTATAATTCAGATTTCCCGACTTCTTCTTTGACCTTTCTGGATATTTTATTTATGGATTTAGATGATGTGTAACTATTCTATCCAGTAGAATAGCTGCTAGTCTCATATTTCTGTTTACATTTAAATTAATTAAAATTAAATTAAAACCTAGTTCCCCGTTCACAATAGCCATACTTGAAATGCCCAATAGTTACATATTGGGCAGTGGCTCATATACTGGCTAGTGAAGATATAGAACATTTCTGTCATCCCAGAATACAGCACTGCTATATAATTACATTTATACAAACAGATTTATTATACCTCCTGGTAGCTAGAAAGTTTTTATGACATGAAAGATCTTTCCATATCTAGAAATCCTGTCTTATTTTTTGTTTTTAATTTCTTTTTGCCTTATGTTTGAGTAATTACACAAAATTTCTTTTGGTTAGTTTTGCATGTCTTATTTCCACTTATTATTTTTCATTATTTTTGTATACATACACTTTTAGATAAAAACTACTCTAGAGTAATTAATCTTTTACAACTTGTTTTGGCACTAATGCATTTGAGTTTAAATCTAACATCTTATTATATGTTTTCTATATATCCTCTCTGTTCTATGTTTTTCCTCATTTCTTTTATTCTTTTAATTATATATTTTTTTGTTTGCCTTAACCAACTCAGAACATACAGTTTATTATTGTGGTAACTGTGATGACTTCCCTTCCAATTTAAAACTTGCATCATTAAATTAGATAAAATTAGTAAATATCTGGTCCTCTCAGCAGACAGTTGATTTTGTTTTAACTTCTCAATTTGTATATGATATTATTTTTAATATTTTATTTATACACATAAAATTCTTTCATTCCATCTGTAATTTCCCATTAGGGAATTTTTCTTTTTGACTAAAGTGCATTCTTCAGATTTTCCTTATTGTGCATCAGTCAGTAGCATCTGATTGATTTTTGTTCACCTGAATTTTGCCTTCATTCTTAAAATATATATTTTGGCTGAGTTTAGACTTGTGTAAAGCAGTCATTTTCTTTTATCAGAGTTAAAATATACCTCCTGTTGTTTTCTGCCTTGCATCTTGTATGGAGAGATCTGTGATTGTCTGTGATTGTCATTTCTATAAAGATAATTTGTCCCTCCTCTCCTGTTTTAACATTTCTTTTTATCCTTGGTTTTCTTTATCTCTGCAAAGTCTTGGTATGAATAATTTTTCAATCTATTCTCCTAAGAATCTGTGATTTGGGATATTTGTTTTACAAAATTGCAGCCATTCTCTCCAATATTTTTTCTGTGCTTTTCCTATCTCCTCTCCTTCTTGTTTTGTCTCTTCTCCCTCTGGCAGTCTTGTGTTAGACTTTCATTTCAGTAATTTTCAATTCAAAATCTCCTATTTCATATTTGCTTTTCTTTCATTTTTGTTTGCTTTCCTGTAAAAAGTACTTCTTTTTTCAAACTAGGATTTATCATTCATTTTGTTTTTATTGTATAATCTCTAAGTTGTGTCCGTGAGACTCCATGGACTGTAGCCTGCCAGGCTCCTCTGTCCATGGGATCTCCCTGGCAAGAATACTGGAGTGGGTTGCCATGTTCTACTCTGGGGGATCTTCTCGACTCAGGGATCGAACCGTGTCTCCTACTTTGATGGGAGATTCTTTACTGTGGAACCACCAGGGGAGATTATTACTCATATTTCTCTTTAAATATTTCCATATACTTAAAGTTTTGATAAGAATCAGTTACAAAATTCAAGTGTAAAGTTTTTACATCCTAATGGAAAGGAATTTTTATTTTTTTGTCTATCAATGCATAAGATATTTTCAAGTATTTTATTATCTTGTGTAGATAGTTAGGATCTTCGAGGATTTTGACTCTCCCTCCTCACCATTCTTGGATCACTTCTTGCTTTGTAGCACTATTTCAGTTGCTTCCATTCAATCTTACATGCCCACAATAAAGAACCAAATCTTCCACAAAGTTTATGATTCTCCATCCTATGGTTCTGTTTAGCAGATACAGACTAAACACAGCTGATAATTTGGCTCAATTCTTGGTTCAGAGATTATGTTTGAAATGTCCCAGAATTTACAGACCAGGAATGGTTAATATCATTTTACTTTATCTTTTTAAAAATTTTACTTTTTTATCTCCATTTACAAAGTTTTTGGTAGAAGGACCAGATTTCATTCCCTGGTTTATTATAGTCAATATGGTTTTGACTTACCATTTTAAAAGAAGCAGTTTACCCTGGAGAAGCTTAACTCTTGCCCATACTCCATTCTTTTTGTACCTAGAACTCAACAAGTCTGCAGCTTCAACTTGGCTTGTTACTGCATATTTTTATTCTATTTCTGGACGCAGAGATTGTATTTGAGTCCAACAGTGCCTTTTAGGTTTTCTTCTTTAATATTTCATCATTCATTACTGTATGTTTAGAACAGAGAGGGTAATCAAAGTGTGAACTCTGTGCTCCAACTTGACCTGAATGCTAGTGACATTGATTTCTTACAAAACTGTGTAGCTGCTGTATAGAATATTAGACCTTCCAGTCCTTTAAGCAGATCATATTGACCACAAACATAAAGGTGAAATTATAAATTATGCAGCATGCAGAGAAGATAATGGAAGCAATGCCTCTATCATTGAAAATATTTTATGTGATATTGAATTTGATTTTTATAAGGTATTAACTTAATTGCCAGATAAAACTTTGCAGTACTGTTTTATACCTATAGACTTAGAACTGGTTTTATTTTTCATAAGGCATATCTTTGCTAACATTTCAAAGCATAACTCTTTGATTTCTGGCATTACTGCAAAAGATTTTTTCCACACTACTTTTTTTTTTTTTTTTAAGTAAAACCATCTCATATTATTTTGTTAATCCTGAACATGATACCTATGTTTAATAATTGAAAGGAATGGCTCAAGGATCAAAACCTTAGGTCTACCTAAAATGTTAGCTTTTTTTTTTTTTTTTTTTACTTTTTGTTGGACTTTGAAGTTTTTCTTCATGTATTATTTTTTTTGCTTTTCAGTATTTGTCAGGTTCATATTGATGAACATTTGTTAAATCAGATCCACTTAGATTAAACAGAGCAATATAGTATCAGTATTAGCATTTTCCTTTAAGATATTTGGTCATTGACTCTCCCATAAAGTTGGGGAAAAATTAATAGCTTAACTCCTTGGAATTTATATTGGGCTGTTATTGAATAAAGTTCCCCATACCACTAGCTGCACTTGACAGCGGATGTATATTTTGTGTAAAAATACATTAACAGAGTACTATCATATTGTACTGCCATCGTGATGCAGTGTCCATTTAATAAGGCTTGAGATTGAATGTACTGTTGAACACTATTGATCACGGATTTGCGGTGAACGCCAAAAGGATGATTTAACTGTATATTTGGGATGCATTTTAAAGCTGTGACTAAAAAGGTAGTATACTAAGACTCAAAGTATGGAACCTTACTGCTGCTGCTGCTAAGTTTCTTCAGTAGTATCCGACTCTGTGCAACCCCACAGACGGCAACCCACCAGGCTCCCCTGTCCCTGGGATTCTCCAGGCAAGAACACTGGAGTGGGTTGCCATTTCCTTCTCCAGTGCATGAAAGTGAAAAGTAAAAGTTAAGTCGCTCAGTCGTGTCTGACTCTTCGCGACCCCATGGACTGCAGCCCACCAGGCTCCTCCGTCCATGGGATTTTTCCAGGCAGGAGTACTGGAGTGGGGTGCCATTGTCTTCTCTGATGGAACCTTAAGAGAAAGTTAAATTTCAAGAGATATTTTGTCAAGCTGATCAAATCTCCTCCAATGTTTAACTGGTTTCTGTAAGAGATCACTGAAATAGGACAAAAATTATGTAAATCTTCCTGGTGGCTCAGAGGTTAAAGCGTCTGCCTGGAATGCAGGAGACCCGGGTTCGATCCCTGTGTTGGGAAGATCCCCTGGAGAAGGAAATGGCAACCCACTACAGTACTCTTGCCTGGAGAATCCCATGGAAGGAGGAGCCTGGTAGGCTACAGTCCATGGGGTCACAAAGAGTCAGACACGACTGAGCGACTTCACTCATGATAAAACATTTTACCAGACACTTTCAGTGGTAATTTTAAAAATGTTATTCACTTAATGTATATACTTTAATACACAAAGTTAAACCTGGAGTTAGAGGGCAGTTTATTTGAGACAACTTTCCAAAATATGAACAAAAAGTAAAATGCTAAATAAAAAAATAAACACTTAAAAGAAAATAAAAAGTTACACAACAAACTAACCAGAAAAATTCAGAATGAATTTTTTTGAACATAAATGCATGCTTATTCTATCCAAATGATAGGAAGAAGAATACAATATTGTAAGTATGATTAAGGCAATAGCCAAGAGAAAAACACTATGCCGTCTGTTACTTTATTTGCAGAATTCACAATTTAAAAACCAAAAGCTTTCAGATTAATACAAAGCTACATGCTACAAATACCTGAGAAAGATTTACTCCTTAAGTGGTCATAAGTTGGACACTTATTGATGAAGTGAGCATCAATTTAAGTAAAATTGCTCCTTATCAGGAAATGTTTTCTGTAAATGGCCAGAATAATTATATTTGCAGAATTCTAATCAATTTCATTAATGATAAATAGCCTAACACTATCTAGATAAAAGTTTACTTTTTTCCCCCTCAAATATGCTGAAGAAATGCATTTTCATGAAAAAGATAGCAGAGGAAATAACTGTGGAATATATGAGATTGTATTGGTTCTAATATTCCTCTTAGTGAGTTATATTTTCTCAAAGTGAAGAATTGTAGTCATGTTCAGATCTATCTGCTTGGGTTCCTCTGCTTGGAATTAGGCTAAAGAATTACCTGTGAATAAGACAAAATTCTCCACCTGGATATGTAACCCAGATATATTGTAATAAATAGAAATAGTTTTACAAGAATATAAATAAGATAATGCAAATACTTTTAACCTAAATAATTTTCAATTTGGATGACATTAATCAACTAACAGTTACAGTTAGTTTTAACATTGTAACCTAATGGTAAATTTCCTAAGCCCATTAGGTTACAATGTTAACTAAGAAATAAAAATAGTAAATTAAAAAATCAATTTGTGTCCTCATTAAATTAATCACTTCTTTTTTAAATATAAATTCATTTATTTTAATTGGAGGTTAATTACTTTACAATATTGTATTGGTTTTGCCATACATCAACATGAATCTGCCACAGGTACACACGTGTTCCCCATTCTGAACCCCCCACCCTCCTCCTGCCCTGTACCATCCCTCTGGGTCGTCTCAGTGCACCAGCCCCAAGCATCCAGTATCATGCTTCAAACCTGGACTGGTGATTCATTTCATATATGATATTATACATGTTTCAATGCCATTCTCCCAAATCATTCCACCCTCTCCCTCTCCTACAGAGTCCAAAAGAATGTTCTATACATCTGTGTCTCTTTTGCTGTCTTGCATACAGGGTTATTGTTAATCACTCCCTCTTAAAACAAATACTATTTCATTTGAAAATTCCATTGAATACTGATTTGGAAAAAATCTGAAAAATATTTCAATTTACATATCTAGCTCTTCATATTAAATTTGTTTACATTTTTTATAGTTACAATTGAATTTGGCAAACAAAAATCTTTTTGAGGAAGCAGATGATTAATGAAAAGAGTTAGGAATAAATATTAAACTGAAAATTAAAATTTTAAAGTAAATTAGAATATCATTGTAAATTAATTTTAAACATAAACATAAAGAGATTAAATCATTTGAAATATTGCTTTAAAAGACCAAGTCAATCTTTGTTTCTGATCTCTTATTTTTAGTGTATAGGATAGCAAGAGATTTTTGTGTCTTAATTTTATATCCTTTGACATTACTGCATTCATTGTTGCAGCAGTTTTCTGCTGGCATCTTTAGGCTTTTCTATGTATAGTATAGTCATTTGCAAACACTGATAGTTTTACTTCTTCTTTTCCAACTTGAATTCTTTTTATTGCTTTGTCTTCTCTGATTGCTGTGGCTAGAGCTTCCAACAGTATCTTGAATAATAGTGATGAGAGTGGATACCCTTGTTTTATTTTTGACCTTAGAAGAAATGCTTTTAGCTTTTCAACACTGAGAATAATCATTGCTTGGTTTTTCATGTATGACGTTTATTGCTTTGAGGTAGGTTCCCTCTATGCCCAGTTTCTGGAGAATTTTTATTATTAATAAAAAGGGGTGTTGAAATTTGCTGAAAGGTTTTTCTGCATCTATTGAGATGATCATGTCATTTTTTTACTCTTCAACTTCTTAAAATGGTATATCATGATTGATTTGCATATAATGAAGAATCTTTGCATCCCTGGGATAAATCTCACTTGATCATGGTGAATGATGTTTTTAATATGTTGTTAGATTCAGTTTGAGAGTATTTTGTTGTGTTGATCAAACAATGGAAACAGTGAGAGACTTTATTGGGGGGGATCCAAAATCACTGCAGCAATGAAATAAAAAGATACTTGCTTCTTGGAAGAAAAGCTATGACCAACCTAGATAGCATATTTAAAAGCAGAGGCATTACTTTGCCAACAAAAGTTCATCTAGTCAAAGCTATGGTTTTCCAGTAGTCATATATGGATGTGAGTGCTGTATTGTGAAGAAGGCTGAGCGCCGAAGAATTGATGCTTTTGAACTGTGGTGTTGGAGAAGACTCTTGAGAGTCCCTTGGACTGCAGGGAGATCCAACCGATCCATCCTAAAGGAAATCAGTCCTGAATATTCATTGGAAGGACTGATGCTGAATTTAAACTCCAATACTTTGGCCATCTGATACAAACAACTGACTCATTGGAAAAGACCCTGATGCTGGAAAGATTGAAGGCAAGAGGAGAAGGGGGCAGCAGAGGATGAGGTGGTTGGATGGCGTCACGACTCGATGGACATGAGTTTGATAAAGCTCCAAGAAATAGTGATGGACAAGGAAGCCTGGCATGCTGCTGTCCATGGGGTTGCAAAGAGTTGGACATGACTGAGGGATTGAACTGAACTGAACTGTTGTGTTTGTCGGTGATATCGACCTGTAATTTTCTTTTTTCTGTGTGATATCTTTGGTTTTAGTATCAGGGTAATGGAACTAAGTGAAGAGTTGACTCATTGGAAAAGACTCTGATGCTTGGAGGGATTGCGGGCAGGAGGAGAAGGGGACGACAGAGAGTGAGATGGCTGGATCGCATCACTGACTCGATGGATGTGAGTCTGAGTGAACTCCGGGAGTTGGTGATGGACAGGGAGGCCTGGCATGCTGCAATTCATGGGGTCGCAAAGAGTCAGACACGACTGAGTGACTGAACTGAACTGAACTGAAGCATCTATTATGACCAAGACACAGCAGTGGACTCTGTTATACTCTTTGTTCTCTTGAAAAATTGTATTTACCCTCTGGTATTTTCTATACTTGGACTGCAAGGAGATCCAACCAGTCCATTCGGAAGATCAGCCCTGGGTGTTCTTTGGAAGGAATGATGCTAAAGCTGAAATTCCAGTACTTTGGCCACCTCATACCAAGAGTTGACTCATTGGAAAAGACTCTGATGCTGGGAGGGATTGGGGGCAAGAGGAGAAGGGGACAACCGAGGATGAGATGCCTGGATGGCATCACTGACTCGATGGACATGAGTCTGAGTGAACTCCAGGAGTTGGTGATGGACAGGGAGGCCTGGCGTGCTGCGATTCATGGAGTCGTAAAGAGTTGGACACGACTGAGTGACTCAAATGATACTGATTTTCTAAACTCCCTTTTGATTTTATATTTTTGTATTACTATAATAATGTTAAATGCTGCTGCTGCTGCTGCTGCTGCTGCTAAGTCGCTTCAGTCATGTCCGACTCTGTGTGACCCCATAGACAGCAGCCCACCAGGTTCCACTCTCCCTGGGATTCTCTAGGCAAGATACTGAAATGGGTTGCCATTTCCTTCTCCAATGCATGAAAGTGAAAAGTGAAACTGAAGTCGCTCAGTCGTGTCTGACTCTTCGTGACCCCGTGGACTTCAGCCTACTAGGTTCCTCTGTCCATGGGATTTTCCAGGCCAGAGTACTGGAATGGATTGCCATTGCCTTCTCTGAATGTTTTATATATATATATATAATATATATTATATATATGTAAAATTATATAAAATTATATATAATAACACTAAGTACTCTTCTTAGCAGAGTACTTTCTACATTATGTATAAATTTTTCTTTCTCAACAACTCTAAATCCTCTAGTGCACCAAACTGCTTGCTGTTTCCAATGACTGTCTATGTTTCTATGCCTTTATTTTCATTGCTTAATGGTGTAATATTGCCATCCTTCTTTCTCCCTCACTTCCTTCAAAGGACGCTGCTTTGAAAGATGACACCTTATCTGTATGTCTCTGGAAGTTAGCTTTGCCTCTTCTTGTTCCGTTTACACCTTGTGCAAGCTGCTATTGTTAACACCTACCTCCAATTTTAACCAAAACTACTTTCAAGTAAGGGCTTTGCTTATCTCTTTTGTTAGGCTCAATAATGTAGAACTGCTAGGGACTAAGTATAGAGACAAATGTGCATAAAAGGCAGAATACCAAGGAGAAAATGGTGAGGCTTAAAGTAAAATAAGAAATGACAGATTTTAAATAAAGGTAAAATAAGAGAAACTACAACTTTATCATGATATAGCACACTGAAAACCAGAGGAAACTACTGTTCATTGACTCATAGATGCCACTCTTATATTGTCCCTGTAGCTATTCAAAGACACGACTGTAACCTTCATAAACAGCCTCAGAAAACCCAATTATTGAAGCAGTCATTTTTTTCAATATTTACATCTCCGTGCCATTTAAAATCTTGGAAATTAAACATCTCATTTAACTTCCATTTGTGCTTACTCTTATAATTTACTGTTTTATGAACCATTGCCTTATTTCTATTATGAGTGCTTTCAATAAGATTTAACTATTAAAATTCAAGGAAAGAAACTATAAAGAAGAGGACTTAAATAACCAATTAGATTGTGTTAATTTCAAAACAGAGCAATCTTTCTATGGCTTGAAAATATTGAAATTTGGATTTTCATAATATGGAATTCAAGAAATTGTCTTTTCAGCAAGATGCTATAGACAGTAAATTTTCAGAATTTATATTTTTAACTTTTCTAATATATTATTTTAAAATGTCTTCTAAATATACTTATTTTAGACATTTCAGCTTTATAGAGAAACAGTTTGCCATAATCACTCTGGCCTTGAATGAGGGGTTTGAGACATATCATCATTTGTGTTACCACCAAGAAAAAATTAAATACTTAGATATAAAGTCAATAAAATATGTATAAAATCTATATGAGAGAAACTATAAAACTCTAATGAAAGAAATCAAAGAAAATATAAAGGAATGGAAAGAGGTTCCATGCTCATGGACATAAGGAGTCAATATTGTTATTAATATGATGTCAGTTCTTGGCAACTTGATCTATATCACACCCAATCAGAATCAGAATCCTTGCAAGGCACTTTGTGGAGATAGATCAACAAACTGATTCTAAACATAAAGCTGTAGAGTCATTCCTAAAATATCAATGATTGCCAGTTGTTTGGTGGGAGAAGGGGAGATAAATAGGTGGCACACGGCATTTTTTGGATTGTGAAGCAGGTCTGTACTATAGTATAATGGTGAATATATGACATTAAGCATTTTTTGAAACCCGTATACTTGTACCACATGAAGAGTGATCCTGAATGGAAACTATGAACTTTACTTAATAATAATGTATCAGGATAATTTCATCAATTATATACATGCACCACACTAGTAGAGGATATTAATAATAAGGGACATGTGGATATATGGAAACTTACTATATATTCTGAGCGATTTTCTGCCCTAACATGCTATTGTAAAGTAATTAGCCTCCAATTAATATAAATTAATATTAATTTATATATTAATATAAATTTATATATATTTTAAAGTCTACTGAAAAATATACATTAATTAAAATGAAAACACAAGTAATGAGTGGGATAATATATTCATAATATATATGTCTGGTGAAAAAGTTTTATTCATATTATATAAACAACTCAAAAATTAATATTAAGAGGACTAATTACACAGTAAAATGGGCAGAATAAATGAATTTGAATATACATATGGTAATAATTTTATGATTATGTATTATTACTTTAAGGAAATTAAAACTGAAATCACAATGAGATACTACTACATCTAATAGAGTAGATAAAAGAAAACTGATAATGTCAAATATTGACAGACACAGAATAGTCTAACAGGCGCATAAAGTGATAAAATAACAGTAGAGATTTTACAACTTCTAATAAGAGTTAAGAATATACCTATCTTATGAGGCAGTAATTTTGTTTTGTTTTGTTTTGTTTTTGTATTCCCCAAGAGATATGAAAATTAAGTCTATAAGAAGAAGTACTGGAAACAAAACGTCTATCAACAGCAACATGGATTAAAACATTGTGATTTATTCATACATTGGAATACTATTCATTAAGGAAAAGAAATATTCTGTAGATACAAACAATAAGGATTAACCTCAAAAACATAACTTTAAGCAAGAGTAACTAGTTAAAAGATAGTACATATTTTTAAAACTCATTTGAATCAAATTCTAAAACAGAAAACAGTTATCTGTAGAGAAATATAAAACAGTGGTTGACTCATGGACTTGGCAGTAGAGGATAAGAAGGAATTGTCTGGAGAGTGGCAATAAAAATGTTTCTTGGATTATGGAAATAGTCTATCATCTTGACAGAAGTGTGGGCACATGTTTTTTGTGTTTTAGATGTACTGGCAATATCTGTATATTTTACTACATTTTATTTATCCTTTGGTTAATAATAGTTTTTACAAGTGTAAGAGGAATGGTCTTGATTCCTGTCTCCCATACAATGTCACGAACCTCCATCCATAGTTCATCAGGCACTCTGTCTATCAGATCTAGTCCCTTTATAAGGGATTTATTTAGGTCATAACTGAGCAGTCTAGTGGTTTTCTCCACTTTCTTCAATTTCAGTCTGAATTTGACAATAGGGAGTTCATGATCCGAGCCACAGTCAGCTCCTAGTCTTGTTTTTGCTGACTGTATAGAGCTTCTCCATCTTTGGCTGCAAAGAATATAATCAATCTGATTTTGGTGTCCACCATCCGGTGATGTCCATGTGTAGAGTCTTCTCTTGTGTTGTTGGAAGAGGGTGTTTGCTATGACCAGTGCATTCTCTTGGAAGAACTCTATTAGCCTTTGCCCTATTTCATTCTGTACTCCAAGGCAGCAGAGGCATTTGCTAACAAAGATCCATCTAGTCAAGGCTATGGTTTTTCCAGTGGTCATGTATGAATGTGAGAGTTGGACTGTAAATAAAGCTGAGCACCAAAGAATTGATGCTTTTGAACTGTGATGCTGAAGAAGACTCTTGAGAGTCCCTTGGACTGCAAGGACATGCAACCAGTCCATCCTAAAGGAGATCAGTCCTGGGTGTTCATTGGAAGGACTGATGTTGAAACTGAAACTCCAATACTTTGGCCACCTGATCTGAAGAGCTGACTCATTGGAAAAGACCCTGATACTGGGAAAGATTGAGGGCAGGAGGAGAAGGAGACAACAGAGGATGAGATGGTAGGATGGCATCACCCACTCGATGGACATGAGTTTGGGTGGACTCTGGGAGTTGGTGATGGACAGGGAGGCCTGGCATGCTGTGGTTCATGAGGTCGCAAAGAGTTGGACATGACTGAGTGAACTGATGCACTAGTTTGTGATTTTAATTGTCATATATAGCATTAATGCAATAAATATTATAAATTGTTTTATCCTGTAAGTATTACTATTAAATGACAGCATCATTAAAATAGAAAAGAGACAAAAAGTTATTTTCCTCTACCACTATCCCAAAAAGAATCTGCTGTCACAATGATAAAGTAGAATACATTAAGTACTCACCATTATTCAAACTAAATGTGAGAAAAACAATATAAAGACATTTATATTTGAGTCATAAAATTTTAAAATTAAAAACATATTTGTAACTTTGGCATATGAGATGTTTACAAGTTTAAGTCATTAGAGATGACAGTTTAATGAATGGATAAATTTGCTGGCAATTACCACATTAGCCTTTTGACTAAATGGTTATAGGAAATTTCCTGTAAGATAATTTCAGCATAGCCTCACTGACCCTGTGTTTCTGGTGTTTCCTTAGAATTCATCTTTAAAATTGGCTTAAGGGCAGACTTCAGTTCCTCTTAGACCTTAGTCAAATTATAGTACTTGACAAAAATTTTCTCATCTGTGCAATGTCAGCTGTTAAAATGTTCATAATCGGAATAAAAGAAGTGTAACTCCCACACAGTCCCAAATTTTATCCACAAGAGAAAGCAGTACTGCTGTTTACTGCCCTTAGATGTTTTTTATGGATCAGCCATGATTTCTATGCAAGGTACATGCACCTACATATTTACACACACACACACACTGGTAACCATTCCATTTCCTAGATCTAGCAGATACTTGAAGGAAATATTTAGAAATATCCAGGTACACCCACAATAAACACTCTCTTATTGTACCAAGAACTTTGTGCCCTATTGATGCTCTTTCTTTTATCTGAATTACTTTTTCTTTCCATGCCATGCAATCCACTCTACAACTCAACTTTTTCCTTGAATTCTTCAATTCTCAAGTCCCTCTTATCTCTGTCATCCTGTTTCACTTACTTTGCATGTCTTTCCTGTTTCACTTGCTTTGTTCCTCAGTTAACACTTTTCAAATACTACCTTATGCTATAGTTGTTTCCTATGTATTTTTAAGAAGTGTGTTCTCATTAAATCTGTTGATTAAATTGTAGCCTCATGCACAGTAAACTACAACTACTGATATTTCAAAATAAAATACCACTAGGCTTCACCACTTGAAACCTACTTTATCCTTAATAGGTTTCTTTTATGTTCCCTACTTAAACTGCCTTTAGTTAACTATATTAAAAACAAAATACAATATATATTTTATTACAAAAATCCATTTACTTATAAGTTCAAATAGTCACAGAGAGAAAAGAAAATTTGAAATGTTAAAAGTTTAATGTTCTTTTATCCCTGACCTAGAGGTCTCAATTCTGTTCTTCAAATGTAAAAGCATTTTATAAAATTAATTTACACTAAGAGCTAGAGGTCATTTTCAATAAACTCTAGAGAATTAATGCCAAATAAGTTATATATATTTCACTGATTGCCAACAAGAAAAGTCAATTTCCAGTGCTAATATCTAGGAATTTAATTTGATCACTTATTAATATAATTAGAAGCAGTATTGCTTGGAGGCAAGTAGCTTAATCTATGAAGGAAGAAGAGAAATTTAAATCGACCTGAATTTACTTACCAATATTCTAGATGAATGTCATACTTTGTATTTTTCCCTGAGGTTACAGATAATCATGAAAATATGAGTCAGATATCTGTACCTCTAAACTTAAAAAATAGAAGAGAGAAGTGGGTGGGGTGTTGGGACTTGCTGGGTGTTCCAACATTAAAGGAGTGTTTTCATTGGTTCCTATGCTCAGATGAGGCTTCCCAGGTGGCTCCGTGGTAAAATAAATAAATAAATAAAAATCTGTCTTCCAATGTAGGATACGCAGGAGATGTGGGCTTGATACCTGGATTAGGAAGATCCCTTGGAGTAGGAAATGGACCTGCTCCAGGACTCTTGCCTGGAGAATTCCATTGACAGAGGAGCCTATCAGGCTGCAGTCCATGGGATCACAGAGGCTGACATGACTGAGTGACTGAGCAGACATGCATGCTCAGATGATAGATGTATGATGTAAGAGAAGAAAGACAAAAAAATCTACCTACCAACAGGTGCACAGAACAAGTTGTTTATCCCCTTTAAAGCCTTGATTTCCTTTGGGGACATCCAGGCCTTTTCACATAATTATTGGGGTAGCAATTATAGTATAGATGCAGGAAATGTTTGGGCCACTACCCACTGCCTTTAAAAACTGAAAATGAGTGAGTCAGAGGAATATCTAAGTTTGGTAAATATCTTTTTGGCTAGCTTTATTCAGATACTCAAGGGTTAAAATGGAAGACTTAAACCTATACCAGACTTTATTGCTTTTAACTCTCAATTTAAGAAATCAAGTAGTTAGGGCTTGAGCTTGCAAGCTATTTGATCCTTCATAAATAATTTGCAGCTCAGTCCATCATGTAGAGAAGAAGACGTTAGGTATCCGTATGAAGAGAATAGATTGCCAGAGTTTGTGCCCCCCGCCCTGCTTTTTTTAACCACTTACTATCTAGCAATCATGAGACCTTTCTTTGTCTCAGTTTTATGATACATAATATCAACCCAGCCTGCTTCACTGGGTTGGTGTAAAGCTTCAAGAGTTGATGCTACATACTTTAAGCCCATAGGGCTTCCCAGATGGCTCAGTGTTAAAGAATCATCCTGCCAATCCAGAAGACAAAGGAGGTGGGGGTTCAATCAGTGGGTTGGGAAGATCCCCTGGAGGAGGTAGTGGCAAACCACTCCAGTAATTGTGCCTGGGAAATCTCATGGACAGAGAAACATGGTGGGCTACAGTCTATGAGATAGCAAACAGTTGGACATGACTTAACAACCAAGCCCATACACAAACACTTAAAGCACATAGAATAGGGCCTGACAAATTGCTGTTTATTTAATTACAATTTTATGAGTTAACTTGGGAGCCCTTCTGTTCTGCCACCATAGTCACTGGCGTTCAATTGTCTAGGATGTCCTAACTTAAATTCTGAGTCTGGTTGGTCTCTGAGGCCTCAGGCGGTTGACTTGATTCTGTTTCATATGGTCTCATCCTGCAGTAGGCCAGCTCAGCTTCTTTATGTGATGGTAGAAAGATTTCCAGCACATTAAGGAATCTTTTTTTTTTTTTTAATTAAATTTTATTTTTTAGTTTGTTTTGCTTTACAATACTGTATTCGTTTTGCTATACATTGACATGAATCAGCCACGAGTGTACATGAACTCCCAATCCCGACCCCCACCTCCCCCCTCCCGCCCCACACCCTCTCTCTACATTCCTAAGTATGTGCTCTCTGAACTCAGAGTAAATATATGAACCAACGTATATGAACCAAATAATATATGAACCAATTTTTTTCTACTTTTTTTTCCATCCTCTCTGTACATCTTGATGATCCCCTGAAAATGTGCCTTCATTCCAAAGTATGGAAGTGTCTCTTTTGCAGTTCCTGTGCTGAAGTGTATTTTAAAATTGTTTAAGTATTACAACTAACTCTTGAAGCAGTGTTTAGGCAAGAAAAGCAAGTCACCTCACTAGACTCAGGATTCCAGGGAGCAATGGGTGGAAGGAAACCCCAGGCTTGGGCAGGAGGTAGAGGACAATCCAGAGACATGAATAAGGCACATATACTTCAGGACCCACATTTATTTTCATCTCTGCAGACCTGAGTTCACAAAGTGGAACTGAGATCACCAGGGGAAATATCAACAACCACAGATATACAAATGATACTGTTCTAATGGCAGAAAGTGAAGAGGAACTAAAGAGCCTCTTGATGAGGGTGAAAGAGGAGAGTGGCAAAGCTGGTTAGATCACTTTCTAACACCATACACAAAAATAAACTCAAAATGGATTAAAGACCTAAATGTAAGACAAGAAACCATAAAACTCTTAGAGGAGAACATAGGCAAAACACTCTCAGACATAAATCACAGCAGGATCCTCTATGATCCACCTCCCAGAATACTGGAAATAAAAGCAAAAATAAACAAATGGGATCTAATTAAAATTAAAAGCTTCTGCACAACAAAGGAAACTATAAAAACCACTTGTAAAAGAATGAAATTAGATCACTTTCTAACACCATACACAAAAATAAACTCAAAATGGATTAAAGATCTAAATGTAAGACAAGAAACCATAAAACTCTTAGAGGAGAACATAGGCAAAACACTCTCTGACATAAATCACAGCAGGATCCTCTATGATCCACCTCCCAGAATACTGGAAATAAAAGCAAAAATAAACAAATGGGATCTAATTAAAATTAAAAGCTTCTGCACAACAAAGGAAACTATAAGCAAGGTGAAAAGACAGCCTTCTGAATGGGAGAAAATAATAGCACATTAAGGAATCTTAAAGTGAAACTACGTTTTATAATTTGGCTTGCATCTTGCTTGCTACTACTATCCTTTTGCCCTAAGCAATGACCCAGATCCAAGTAGGCAGAGAGAAACTCAGTTTCTTGGGAAGAAGCAAAACATAGTGCCTGCTATCTAAGACATTCTGTATACACACACACACATGTATGAACACACATATATTTCAAATATCATATGCAAGTCAATTTAATCCACTATATTTAAGTATATGTTTGTGTTTGTGTATATATAAACACATATTCATGTATTTATTTACAAACATACATGAGTTATGACTGAAATATTAATAAGTGCCCTTTCAGGGCAACAGAAAAGCATCTCTGTATATGTATCAGAAATCAAATAAATATATGTGTAAACAGAGAGAAATAAATCAAGGCATGGTGTGCTACTGCATAACTTATATCAACAAGTCACATCACCCTTTTCCATTGATGAGATTTAAGAGCTCCACTATATTGGTGGTGTTCTATGTTTGGTTGCATAATAAATTATCACCAATATAATCTGCTGCCAGCCTACTCGTGCATAGAGTCCTCTTCTAGGCACTAAAACCTGAGGGAAAACAAGTTTAAGTAATATATAATATAGTTGAAGTAAACTTGCAGATATATGTTTGAAATTAGCCTAGCAAATTCTAAACAAGTGAGTACACGTAGTGACACAGATCTTGACTGGAAATAGAAGAGTAAAATTAGCTGTAGGCATTCGGGGGGAAGATATCTGGGGGAATTGTGTGATGAATATCTTATGTCAAGAAGAACATGGTTAAGTGGAAGAAATAGTGTGGAAGCAGTGTGAAGTTAAGTTTGTTGAAGAAGGTAGGAAGAATATAAAAAGAGAGCACCTGTTACATTGAACTAGGGAGTTTAAATTTAATGTCATAACAGGAGGGAATTACTAGCTGTTTTTAGGAAAGATATAATCAAATGTGATATTTACACTGCAAGTGACATTTCTAATTAGTAGTTCTCTTAAACAGTTGAGGACTATAAATCTGGACTTTACCCAATTTTGATGGCTTTAAATGAATCCATTTTAATAGTTTTAAACTTGTACAAAGCATAAGTATAAATAAGTCTAGTTTCCTTTCCAAATGATGCATAATCTTGGTAACTTAAGAAATAATTTAGACATGATCTTTTAATTATTCTTTGCAGCCAAATTCTATTCTTTGCAACCAAAGATGGAAAAGTTCTATACAGTCAGCAAAAACAAGGCCCGGAGCTGACTTTGGCTGAGATCATGAACTCATTGCCAAATTCAGATGTAAAAGGAAGAAAGCAGGGAAAACCACTAGACCATTCAGGTATAACCTAAATCAAATCCCTAATAATAATACAGTGGAAGTGAGAAATAGATTTAAGGGACTAGATCTGATAGAGTGCCTGATGAACTATGGATGGAGGTTCCTGACATTGTACAGGAGACAAGGATCAGGACTATCCCCCAAAAAAGAAATGCAAAAATGCAAAATGGCTGTCTGAGGAGGCATTACAAATAGCTGTGAAAAGAAGAGAGGCAAAAAGCAAAGGAGAAAAGGAAAATGTACGCAGTTGAATGCAGAGTTCCAAAGATTATCAAGGAGAGATAAGAAAGCCTTTCTCACTGATCAATGCAAAGAAATAGAGGAAAACAATAGAATGGGAAAGACTTGAGATCTCTTTAAGAAAATTAGAGATACCAAGGGAACATTTCATGCAAAGATGGGCTCAAAAAGGAAAGAAATGGTATGGACCTAACAGAAGCAGAGATATTAAGAAGAGGTGGCAAGAATACACAGAAGAACTGTTCAAAAAAGATTTGCATGACCCAGATAATTACGATGGTGTGATCACTCACCTAGAGCCAGACATCCTGAAATGTGAAGTCAAGTGGGCCTTGCTGCTGCTGCTGCTAAGTCAATTCAGTCGTGTCCGACTCTGTGCGACCCCATAGTTGGTAGCCACCAGGCTCCCTTGTCCCTGGGATTCTCCAGGTAAGAACACTGGAGTGGGTTGCCATTTCCTTCTCCAATGCATGAAAGTGAAAAGTGAAAGTGAAGTCATTCAGTCATGTCCGACTCTTAGTGACCCCATGGACTGCAGCCTACCAGGCTTCTCCACCCATGGGAATTTCCAGGCAAGAGTATTGGAGTGGGTTGCCATTGCCTTCTCCAGTGGTGGTGATAGAATTCCATTTGAGCTATTTAAAATCCTAAAAGATGATGCTGTAAAAGTTCTGCACCCAATATGCCAGCAAATTTGGAAAACTCATCAATGGCCACAGGACTGGAAAAGGTCAGTTTTCATTCCAATCCCAAAGAAAGGCAATGCCAAAGAATGCTCAAACCACCACACAATTGCACTCATCACACATGCTAGGCAAGTAATGCACAAAATTCTCCAAGCTAGGCTTCAACAATAGGTGAACTGTGAAATGCCAGATATTCAAGCTGGTTTTAGGAAAGGCAGAGGAACATGAGATCAAATGGCCAACATCCACTGGATCATTGAAAAAGCAAGAGAGTTCCAGAAAAACATCTATTTCTGCTTTAATGACTATGCCAAAGTGTTTAACTGTGTAGATACAATAAACTACGGAAAATTCTGAAAGAGATGGCAATCCCAGATCACCTTATCTGCCTCTTGAGAAATCTGTATGCAGGTCAGAAAGAACAGCTAGATCTGGGCATGGAACAGGAGACTGGTTCCAAATAGGAAAAGAAGTAAGTCAAGGCTGTATATTGTCACCCTGTTTATTTAACTTATATGCAGAGTACATCATGAGAAATGCTGGGCTGGATGAAGCACAAGCTGGAATCAAGATTGCCTGGAGAAATATCAATAACCTCAGATATGCAGATGACACCATCCATATGGAAGCAAATGAAGAACAACTAAAGAGCCTCTTGATGAAAATGAAAGAGGAGACTGAAAAAGTTGGCTTAAAGCTCAACATTCAGAAAAGTAAGATCATGGCATCTGGTCCCATCACTTCATGGCAAATAGATGAGGAACAGTGGAAACAGTAGCTGACTATTTTGAGAGGCTCCAAAATTACTGCAGATTGTGACTGTAGCTATGAAATTAAAAGATGTTTACTCCTTGGAAGAAAAGTTATGACCAGCCTAGACAACATATTAAAAAGCAGAGACATTACTTCGCCAACAGAGGTCCATCTAGTCAAGGTTATGGTTTTTCCAGTAGTCATGTATGGATGTGAAAGTTCGATTACAAAGAAAGCTGAGTGCCGAAGAATCAATGCTTTTGAACTGTGGTGTTGGAGAAGACTCTAGAGAGTCCCTTGGACTTCAAGGAGGTCCAAACAGTGCATCCTAAAGGAAATCAGTCCTGAATATTCATTGGAAGGGCTGATGTTGAGGCTGAAACTCCACTACTTTGGCCACCTGATACGAAGGGTTGACTCATTTGAAAAGACCCTGATGCTACGAAAGATATCGACGGGAGGAGAAGGGGACAAAAGAGGATGAGATCGTTGCCTGGCATCACTGACTCAATGGGCATGAGTTTGAGTAAACTCCGGGAGTTGGTGATGGACAGGGAGGCATGTTGTGCTGCAGTCCATGAGGTCGCAGAGTTGGAAATGACGAGCAACTGAACTAAACTGATCTTTTTAGTGTATTGTTGCATTTGAATAGACATGTTTCATAAAAAGTATTTCACCAATATGAAATGTATGTGTGTGTGTTTGTGTGTGTGTATGTGTATATATATATGTGTGTATATATATATATATATATATATATATAAAACCATTGATGTAGTTAAAATTGTATGTCCGTCTTAGCTAGGTTTTCTTTAGTTTTTCAATAACCTCTTTGGGGGTATCGAATTACAATTAAAATCTTACTGCCTCTTTAAGTGTTGTTTCTCTGAAACTTAATGTCAAATGTGATTTTTGCTATGGTCTTGGAGTTTCTATTTCTTGGGAAGTTGTTCCAGTGAGTCAGAAGACTCATTAAATGCTAGGTAGTAAGCAGACTATGGTAAGATACTGTAAAACTAGCCATTTATCAACATTAGCCTAAATAAAGGGAGAAGATAATGATAGTATCAAGAAAAAAAAAACAAAAACAAAAACCACCTACACACTTGGAACTTATTTGAAGAGAAAGCTGCTAATTCCTCTTCCTGCCACCACATCATGTGAAGTGAAAATCAGAAAAATCACTTAGAGATGTTAGGTGTGTGTTTCTTGGGAGGGGGATTTTTGAGTTTACAAAAAATATTTTCTTGACAGAGAAATGAAGAAAGAAGACGTGGTACATATATACAATGAATGTTAGTAATTGAAAAGAGTGAAATAATGCCATTTGTAGCAATGTAGATGAACTTAGAGATTGTCATACTGAGTGAAGTAAGTCAGAGAAGGTGAAATGTTGCATGATGTTACTTATATGTGAAATCTAAAAAGAAATGATACAAATAGACTTATTTACAAAGCAGACTCACAGACTTAGAGAATGAACTTACGGTTGCCAGGGCAGAACTATGAGTGGAGGAGAGAGAAAGGGAGCTTAAGATCAAAATGTACACACTGCTATGTTTAAAATGGGTAACCAACAATGTCCTATTGTACAGCACAGGGAACTCTGCTCAGTTTTACTTGGAGGCTAGAGGGGAGGGGAGTTCGGTAGAGAATGAGTGTACCTATATGTAGGACTGAGTCCCTTTGCTGTTTATCTGGCACTATCACAACAATGTTAATTGGCACTAGAAGTGCAAAATAAAATGTTAAAAGTAACTTTGAATCCAAAAGTAACTTTGAATCCTGAAAAATCTGTAGGTTGGAATGGCCTGTGGCAGCAAAGAGAAGAAAACTTTATGAGAAATGGATAGAACTTAAATTCCACAAAGCAGTTTCTTATGGGCCAGAGTTGGACCTTGTGGAAGGGAGCATGGAAGGGAGCAAGAGTGAGTGTGTGCATCAAGTAGACACCCAGAAGCTAGACTCTGTGAAAGCCAAGTCTCAAAACTCTAATGGGAGAAAGCCCTATCTTCATCAGGGAAGTACAGGAAAAGTGATCTAATCATGACTATTTTAGAAGAAATCTGAAAATATCCTTTGTCATTACTTCAACATTTGACACGAAGGTAGTCCTGATGTTAAATTACAATTATCCCAACCACATAACAATATGCTTGTTTCCTAGAAATCATTACCCTTTCCCTAATTCTGAGAATAAATACAAACATCAAATAGAATGTAGAAGAGGAGGTAAAGGAAACAGGAGAAAGAAGCTGAATGTGGAGTATATGAAAGCTTACTTGAGAGTTTCAGATGAAAGCTGCCTGAAAATGGAAAAGCTTTGATTCAGATGAGAGGACAGTTTTGTCATTAGACCATATGGACTTGCAAATACTAGAATGTGTTAATGACAGCTTTGGAATTTCTGTGTTTTATACAAGAAGAGGGACGAGCAGTTCAACATAGCAGTTTGAAGGCAGACAGGTAGGAGTGGGTGAAATTGCTTTATGTGTGAACTCACTACGTTTAAGTGTATCTTTAATCTTCTCAAGGTTCAAGATAGTGAGGTTGGAATGAAATACATTGGTATGATATATACACCTAAACACATTAAAACAAACAAACAAAAACTTGACATCCTATAAAATATAGTGATTTCAGAGCGAAATAATATGTGAATGAATAATGTTGCCTGCTATATCAGTAAACAAAATATGTTGCTGCCAACAAGCCACTGTAGCTACTCCCCATGGTGTACTCCAGGAAATTCAGGATAAGGAAGAATAGGTACTGGTCCTTGATATCTAAGGTGCATGTCAAAGTAATATTTCAATGAGCCCAGACTCTCACATCTTCTGATACTAGAAAGTACTGAGTTAGTCAACTTGAGATACCTGATTTTCTTTGCATACGTGCTAGGTCACTGCAGTTGTGTCTTTGTGACGCTGTGGGCTGCAGCCCATCAGGCTCCTCTGTCCATGGGATTATCCAGGCAAGAATACTAGAGTGAGTAGTCATGTCCTTCCCCAGGGGATCTTGCCTACAGAAAATCTAACCTGTGTCTAACCCCGGTGATCTAACCTGCATCTCAAGATTTTCTTTATTTTTTTTAATTTATTTTTTATTTTTTTAATTAATTTTTATTTTTTTAGTTTGTTTTGCTTTCTTTAAATAGCAGTAATCATTTGAAGTGCTGACTGTTTGGTCTTTGTTAAAAAAACTCAGCTCTGTCCTGCCTCCTCCCTTACGTCTTTAGACAGTTTCTCAGAGCTTTCAGAGAGGGTGTCTTCCAGACATAAGTCCTCAGATATGTCCACCAAATAAAACATAATTCTCAACTTTTAGATTGTGCTTTTTCAGTCAACAGATATTTCAAGAAAGAGATTAACAAGATAACTGTTAAATGCATTGTTTCTAATTCAAACTATATTTTTGGGCGAGGAAAATTATAATTAGATATCATCATAACACACGTAGAAATGACTATGTAGATCAGGCAAATCATACTCAAAGGACAATTGTTATTGTTATGAAAACCAACCTTCTGTGCCAAACATTGTTTAAAACTTTGGACAAACAAGTTTTTCTGATATAAATGACAAATATTCCTATTCTAAATGTTTATATACTAGATATCAACAATTATAAAAATTGCTTTCAAATTTTTGAATTTGTAGAAAGAAAGTTTTTGCCTAATTTGGTATACAAACTTAGGCAGAACCTGAAATTTATTGTGACAAATTATGGAACATGTGAAGTTTTAACTAAAAAATGTTGACAATAGATACGTGAATATTCACTCATTTCCTTCCTTATTTTTTTTTCTTTTAATCTTTTGTCTGATTTTAATTTTTTTTCTTTTTATTGAAGGATAATTGTTTTACAAAATTTTGTTGTTTTCTATCAAATCTCCACTTGAGTCAGCCAGAGATATACATATATCTGCTCTCTTATGAGCTTGACTCCCATCTACTACCCCATCCCACCCCTCTAGGTTGATACAGAGCCCCTGTTTGAGTTTTCTGAGCCCTACAACAAATTCACTGATTTGAAAATAGCTATCTATTTTACGTATGGTAATATGAGTTTCCCTGTTACTCTCTCCATACGTCTCAGCCTCTTCTCCCCTCTCTCCATGTTCATGAGTTTATTCTCCGTGTCTTTCTCCATTGCTGCCCTGTTAGTAAATTCTTCAGTACCATTTTTCTAATTTCCATATATGTGAGTTAGAATATGATATATATATATCTCTTTCTCACTTACTTCACGCTGTATAATAGGCTCTAGGATCATCCACCTCATTAGAACTGACTCAAATGAGTTCCTTTTTATGAATGAATAATATTCCATTGTGTATATGCACCACAATTTCTATATCCATTCATCTGTCAGTAGACATCTAGGTTGCTTCCACTTTCTAGCTATCGTAAATACTGTTTCATTGAACACTGGGATACATGTGTCTTTTTCAATTTTGATTTCCTCAGGGTATATGCCTAGGAGTGGGATTGCTAGGTCATATGGTGGTTTTATTCCTAGTTTTTAAGGAATCTCCATACCATCTTCCATAGTGGGTGTATCGATTTACATTCCCACCAACAGTGCAAGAGTGTTCCCTTTTCTCCACACTCTTTCTAGCATTTATTTTTTGTAGACTTTTTGATGATGGCCATTTTGACTGGTTTGAAGTGAGACATCATTGTAGTTTAGATCGAACTTGTTTAATTAGGGATGTTGAACATCTTTTAATGTCTTTCTGACCATTTGTATGCCTTCTTTGAATATCTATTTAGGTCTTCAACCTATTTTTCGATTGAGTTATTTTTTTGTTTAAATATTGAGCTATATGAGCTGTCTGTATCAGTCTGTTCATTTCCTCAGTCATTTCCGACTCTTTGCAACCCATTGACTGCAACATGTAAGGCCTCCCAGTCCATCATCAACTCCCAGAGTTGGCTCAAATTCATGCCTGTTGAATCTGTGATGCCATCCAACCATCTCATCCTCTGTTGTCCCCTTCTCCTCACGCTGTCAATCTATCCCAGCATCAGGGTCTTTTCAAATGAGTCAGGTCTTCATATCAGATGGCCAGGGTATTGGAGTTTAGCTTCATCATAAGTCCTTCCTATGAATATTCAGGACTGATTTCCTTTAGAATGGACTGGTTGGATCTCCTTTCAGTCCAAGTGTCTCTCAAGAGTTTTCTCCAACACCAGAGTTAAAAAGCTTCAATTCTTCAGCACTCAGCTTTCTTTGTAATCCAACTCTCATATCCATACTTGGCTATGGGAAAATCCATAGCCTGGATTAGACAGAACTTTGTTGGCAAAGTAATATCTCTGCTTTTGAATATGCTATCTAGGTTGGACATAAATTTTATTCTAAGGAGTAAGCATCTTTTAATTTGCTGCAGTCATCATCTGCAGTGATTTTGGAGCCCCTCCCCCTATGCCCCCCAAAAAATTCTGCCACTGTTTCCACTCTTTCCACAACTATTTGACATGAAGTAATGGGACCAGATGACATGACTGCAGTTTTCTGAATGTTGAACGTTAAGCCAAGTTTTTCACTCTCTTCTTTGACTTTCAACAAGAGGCTGTTTAATTCTTCTTTGCTTTCTGCCATAAAGATGGTGTCATCATCATATCTGAGGTTATTGATATTTCTCCTGGCTATCTTTATTCCAGCTTGTGCTTTATCCAGTCCAGTGTTTCTCATGATGTACTCTCTTATAAGTTAAATAAACAGGGTGAGAATATACAGCCTTGACGTACTCCTTTTCCTATTTGGAAACAGTCTGTTATTCCATGTCCAGTTTTAAATGTTGTTTCTTGACCTGCATACAGATTTCTCAAGAGGCAGGTCAGGTGGTCTGGTATTCCCATCTCTTTCAGAACTTTCCACAGTGTATTGTGATCCACACAGTCAAAGGCTTTGGCTTAGTCAATAAAGCAGAAATAAATGTTTTTCTGGAACTCTCTTGCTTTTTTGATGATCCAGTGGATGTTGGCAATTTGATCTCGTGTTCCTCTGCCTTTTCTAAAACAAGCTTGAACATCTGGAAGTTCATGATTATCCTATTGTTGAAGCCTGGCTTGGAGAATTTTGTACATTACTTGACTACCATGTGAGATGAGTACAACTGTGTGGAGTTTTGAGCATTCTTTGGCATTGCCTTTCTTTGGGACTGGAATGAAAACTGACCTTTTCAAGTCCCGTGTCTACTGCTGAGTTTTCCGAATTTGCTGGCATATTGGGTGCAGAACTTTTACAGCATCATCTTTTAGGATTTGAAATAGCTCAACTAGAATTCCATCACCTCCACTAGCTTTGTTCATAGTGTTGCTTCCTAAGGCCCACTTGACTTCACATTCCAGGATGTCTGGTTCTAGGTGAGTGATCACACCATCATGATTATCTGGGTTGTGAAGATCATTTTGTACAGTTCCTCTATGTATTCTTGCCACCTCTTCTTAATATCTTCTGCTTCTGTTAGGCCCATACCATTTCTGTCCTTTATTGAACACATTTTTGCATGAAATGTCCCCTTTGTGTCTGTCATTTTCTTGAAGAGATCTCAAATCTTTCCCATTCTGTTGTTTTCCTCTATATCTTTGCACCAATGACTGAGGAAGGCTTTCTTATCTCTACTTGGTAGTCATTGGAACTCTGCATTCAACTGGTTATATCTTTCCCTTTTTCATTTGCTTTTTGCCTCTCTTCTTTTCATAGCTATTTATAAGGTCTCCTCAACAGCCATTTTGCTTTTTTGCATTTCTTTTTCTTGGGGATGGTCTTGCTCCCTGTCTCTTGTACCATGTCATGAACCTCCATCCATAGTTTATCAGGCACTCTGTCTATCACATCTAGTCCCTTACATCTATTTCTCACTTCCACTGTATAATTGTTAGGGATTTGATTTAGGTCATATCTGAATGGTCTAGTGGTTTTCCTGCTTTCTTCAGTTTTCGTCTGAATTTTGCAATAAGGAGCTCATGATCTGAGGCAGTCAGCTCCCAGTCTTGTTTTCCCTGACAGTATGAGCTTCTCCATCTTTAGCTGCAAAGCATATAACCAATCTGATTTTGGTGTTGACTATCTGGTGATGTCCATGTGTAGAGTTTTCTCTTGTGTTGTTGGAAGAGGGTGTTTGGTATGACCAGTGCATTCTCTTGGCAAAACTCTATTATCCTTTGATCTGCTTCATTCTGTCCTCCAAGGCCAAATTTGCCTGTTATTCCAGGTGCTTCTTGACTTCCTACTTTTGCATTCCAGACACCTATAATGAAAAGGACAACTTTTTGGGGTGTTAGTTCTTAAAGGTCTTTTAGGTCTTCATAGAACCGTTCAACTTCAGCTTCTTCAGCATTGCTGGTTGGGGCATAGTCTTGGATTACTCTGGTATTGAACGATTTGCCTTGGAATCAAACAGGCATCATTCTGTCGTTATTGAGATTACATCCAAGTACTTCATTTCAGACTCTTTTGTTGACTATGATGGTTACTCCATTTCTTCTCAGGGATTCCTGCCCACAGTAGTAGATTTAATGGTCATCTGAGTTAAATTCACCCATTCCAGTCCATTTTAGTTTGCTGATTCCTAAAATGTCAACGTTCACTCTTGCCATCTCCTGTTTGACGACTTCCAATTTGCCTTGATTCATGGACCTAACATTCCAGGTTCCTAGGCAGTCTTGCTCTTTAGAGCATCAACCTGGCTTGTATGACCAGTCATATCCACAACTGGCTGTTGTTTTTTTCTTTGGCTCCATCTTCCATTCTTTCTGGAATTATTTCTCCACTGATCTCCAGTAATATATTGGGCACCTACCAACCTGGGGAGTTCATCTTTCAGTGTCCTTTTTGCCTTTTCATACTGTTCATGGGGTTCTCAAGGCAAGAATATCAAAGTGGTTTGCCATTCCCTTCTCCAGTGGACCACATTTTGTCAGAACTCTCCACCATGACCCATCCGTCTTGGGTAGCTCTACACCACATGGCTCATAGTTTCACTGAGTTAGACAAGGCTGTGGTCCATGTGATTAGATTGATTAGTTTTCTGTGATTGTGGTTTTCAGTTTGTTCTCTGATGGAGAAAGATCAGAAGTTTATGGAAGCTTTCTGATGGGATAGACTGACTGAGGGGAAACTGGGTGTTGTTCTGATGGGCGGGGCCATGCTCCGTAAATCTTTAATCCAATTTAAAGATTGTATATGTTGGAAATTAATCCCTTCTCAGTTTCTTCATTTGAAAATATTTTCTCCCATTCTGAGGTTTGTCTTTGTTTCTTGCTTATGGCTTCCTTTGCTATGCAAAAGCTTTTAAATTTAATTAGACTCCTTTGTTAATTTTTATTACTCTCAGAACTGAGTCAGCAAAGATATTACTGTGATTTATGTTAAAGAGTATTCTGCCTGTGTTATCCTGTAAGATATTTATAGCGTTTGGAATTACATTTTGGTCTTTAATTATTTTGAGTTTATTTTTGTATATGATGTTAGGTAGAGTTCTAATTTCATTTTTTTTTTAATCTTTAGCTGTTCAGTTTTCCAAGCAGCACTTTTTAAAAAGATTGTCTCTTCTCCACTGTATATTTTTTCCTCCTTTGTCATGCATTAGGTGACTTTAGGTATATGGATTTATCTCTGGGCTTTTCTATTATGTTTCATTGATCTATATTTCTGTTTTTGCACCAGTGCCATTCTATCCTGATTCCTGTAGCTTTGTAGTATAGTCTGAATTCCAGGCACATGATTCCTCCAGCTCTATTTTTATTTCTCAACATTGTTTTGGCTTTCAGGGTCTTTTGTATTTCCATACAAATTGTAAATTCAGCATTATTTAAAATTTCCATGGAAGCAACCTGTCCATCCACAGAGGAATGGATCAATATATACATTGAAATATTACTCAACTGTGAAAAGGAAAGAAATTGTCATTTGCAGAGATGCAGATGTTCCTGGAGACTGTCATACAGAGTGAAGTAAGTTAGAAAGTGAAGAACAGAATAGTATATTAATGGATACATGCAGAATCTAGGAAAAATAGTGGAGATGAGCTTATTTGCAAAGCAGAAATAGAGACACAGATGTGGAGAACAAAAGTATGGTTCTCAAGAGGGAAGGGGATGGGATGAGCTGGGAAATTGGGATTGACATATATACCAATATATACACTGTGCTGTGCTTAGTCAGTCTGTAGTGGCTGACTCTTTGTGACCCTGTGGACTGTAGCCTACCAGGCTCCTCTGTCCATGGGGATGCTCCAGGCAAGACTACTGGAGTGGGTTGCCATGCCCTCCTCCAGGGAATATATACACTACTATGTATAAAATAGATAATTAATGAGCACCTACTGTATAGCACAGGGGACTCTACTCGGTGCTCTGTGGTGAACTAAATGGGAAGGAAATCCAAAAAAGGGAAGATACATGTGTACATATGGCTGATTCACTTTGCTGTATAGCAGAAACTAACAAAACAATGTAATATAGCTATATTCCAATATAAGTAAATAAGTGAACATGAAGAAAAGACTGAAAAGTTATTTCCTATTGTACTTATAACAAATATTTGTGTTAATCTTGCCTGTTTTAATTCTTTGTTATAGATTGTATATAATATTTTGTTAAGGAAATATTTAATAATATTAATGAAGCTGCCTTTGGGAATATTTGCAGAATTTTTGACATGGCATGAAATGTCTCAACCATGCCCATAGACAAATGTTGTTTTGAAAAGTAAAAACAATTGTAATAAAAAAGCACAGTTCAGTTCAGTTCAGTCAGTCATGTCTGACTCTTTGTGACCCCATGAATGCAGCACACCAGGCCTCCCTGTCCATCACCAACTCCTGGAGTTCACCCAGACCCACGTCCATGGAGTCAGTGACGCCATCCAGGCATCTCATCCTCTGTTGTCCCCTTCTCGTCCTGCCCCCAATCCCTCCCAGCATAAGAGTCTTTTCCAATGAGTCAACTCTTCTCATGAGGTGGCCAAAGTACTGGAGTTTCAGCTTTAGCAACATTCCTTCCAAAGAAATCCCAGGGCCGATCTCCTTCAGAATGGACTGGTTGGATCTCCTTGCAGTCCAAGGGACTCTCAAGAGTCTTCTCCAACACCACAGTTCAAAAGCATCAATTCTTCGGCACTCAGCCTTCTTTACAGTCCAACTCTCACATCCATACATGACTATTGGAAAAACCATAGCCTTGACTAGACGGACCTTAGTCGGCAAATCCACAGAAAAGTTAGAAATCAGCTAAAAATGTGTTCGTTGTTCAGTTTAGGGCAAACTTTAGAAAAAAGTATTGAGACAAGGCATGGTGAAGTTTTGGGGAAAAAAAAAAAGACACAAAAAACTATTCATTCACAGCCTCTTCAGAATGCCAAAGATGTCAAAATTATAAAGGACTTTAGGGAAATTATCAAATCTACAATATTGTCAGGAAAATATGGCATCAGAGTAAAAATAAAGCCAGGGTGATTGAAAAATCTCTTTGTTTAACTCTCCAAAAAGTTTAAAGTGATACTTTGTAGGTTCTTTCAGAAGGCAGAAAGTTTAAGTTTCTTTTATATGTGACTCTGACACACTCCCTATTAAAAATAATTTTCTGTTAATTTTTTAATATAAATTGATTTAATTGGAGGTTAATTACTTTACAATATTGTATGGGTTTTGCCATACATCAACATGAATCCACCACAGGTATTCTTAAGGGTGTTGTCCCACAGCTGTCTCATAAGAAGCCCAAGACTGAGAAAAGTTGTTAGAATAATGAGATTTGTGAATCTGGTTTTCTTCTAATGGAGTGGATTCATAAATTGATGCATAAGATATCTGAATTTTTTAAAAGAATTTTTATCAGCTTGCACTAAGTGGTGAAGGCAGTAGGAATTGTGGAGGTCTTTAGAACTGAAAACAAATATGTCCAGTTAGACTCCAGAGTTGCTCTGGAGTCATCCTGCCGTGTATCTTTTCTTTCCTCCTTTCTATGGGAGTGTCTATTGTAGTATTTCCAGCTTGGGTCACCTCAAAGTCATCTGCACATATTTTGAGGACAGTCAGAAGAAATCTTTAAGCTTCTGCCTTGCTTTTCTTTCTTTTTTATAAAATTGTTTTAAAGTTTATTTATTTTGGCTGTGCTAGGTCTTTGTTGCTAAGAGCTTTGCTTAGTTATAGGGAGTGAGAGCCACTCTCCAGTTTCAGTGTGCATGTGTCTCAATGCAGTGGCTTCTCTTGTTGTGGAGCCTGGGTTCTAGGGCTTGTGGGCTCAGTGGTAGTGGTTCCCGGACTCTAAAGTGCAGGCTCAATGGTTGTGGCCCACAGGCTTAGCTGCTCCACAGCATGTTGGATCTTCCTGCACCAGGGATGGAACCCATGTCTCCTGCATTGGCAGGCATGTTCTTCACCGTCAGGGAAGCCCTGCTTTTTTTTTTTTTTTTCCCCTCTCTGAGTGCTCTTTACAACTTCCCTTAAGAACTCAATTTCTAGGCTCTAAGGAATTCGTGCCACATGGAAAGACCACATGGGAACTGAAGTCTGAGTTATCCCAGCGTGAGCAGATATATATTGGTTAAGAAGCCTTCATATTGTGTCAGGCCCCATTCATTTGTGTCACCCTAGTTGTAGTTCTTCCAGCTGAGGTTTTGGTATAATGGAGCAGAGGTAATCCACTCCATCATGCCCTGTCTGAATTTCTTGTAAGAATTCAGAAACTTAATAAAATGAGCTTTGTGTTAAACCACACAGTTTGGAATGATTCATAACATAGCAACAGATAGTAAAGGACTGGAAAGTTACAATTAATTTTTAAAAAATTTTTTTCAACATTTTAACCATCCCTATTTGATATTATGCTCTTCAGTGGAGGATTATTCCAAGAGAAGAGTGTCTTGAAACTAATAATTGACAAATGAAGCTAAAGTGCAACAGAAAATAACCACATGGGGTGTCAAGAAGGAAAAACTAGAATTGACAAAAATATAGTTGAACCACAGGAATATATAGATTAAGGATTTAGAAGAGTAGTGTAAGCTGTCTTCAGGTACGTGAAGGGCTTTCATGTGGAAGATGGATTAGACTTGTACTGTAGAACTCTAGAGAGCAGAACTAATACCTCACATTGGTGGGTACAGGGAAGTAGATTTTGTACTTATTGAGAGGAAGTAATTTTCAGTTACCAGAGCAGTATATTTGTGAACTGGTTCTGGAGGTAGTAAACTTCTGTAATCTTTGAGGCAAGCCTGGACATCAGTGATGGTAAATTTCTAGAGAAAATTATTGCTTTGCAGATAACATTAGTCATTCTATTTCCAACCATAATGTTGTATAAAAGTCTATGATATATCCTATTTTTATAGTAACCTATTTCAAAATTTAGGTTTTTGGGACATAAGACAAAAGAAGCTTTCATACAGGATTTCTCTGATTTGCACTTTCAAGACCAACAAATACTTAGTAATTATTCAGTACTCAATAACAAATTTAGAAAAAGAATTGTGTTGAATAGATTAGGGAAGTATCTATTGTGCCTATGCATAAAGGTGTAAGTGACCATAAGGTCAGTGTTATTTTACTTTATATATAATTCCATTTTATAGTTGGGAGACCTGGGTTGGGAAGATCCACTGGAGAAGGCAGTGGCTACCCACTCCAGTATTCTGGCCTGGAAAATTCCATGGACTCTTCCATGGGATAACAAAGATTCACATGACTGAGAGACTTTCACTTTCGCTTTCCATTTTACAAATATAGTCATATAAACATTCTCTTGTATGTACTGTCTCATTCTTCCAAAGATTTGATGGAGCCTCCATTAATATATACAACACAGTGAAACAAGAAAGTAAAAGTAGAATCTGAGTAATTTAGATGAAAAAATGATAAGAAATATAAGAAAGTTAATAATAACATCTTATACTAATTATAAGTAAATAGAAATGTAGGGTAATAGTGATCAAAATAAAATTTACATCATAATTATTATCACATTATTATTTATATTATCATTATCTTTGAAGTGGTTATCTATTGATCATTTATTCTTATATCACAATCCTAAGCGTGTGTTATACATTATCTCATTGAATCTTCAATCGATTTTATGAAAAAGGAAATTAATATCTAGAGAAAAATATACCATTCTTAGGGCTACCCAGTTCAGTGAATTAATTGGGAATTGAGCCCAAACCTTTGATAATAACTGAGATCAGTTTATAAGGCTATACAGTGTGTTGTTATAGCTGAGATCTGTACTCTTTACAGTTGAGATTTTTGGTCATGAAAAGGAGATGGATGTTGTATCTATTATAAGGCTTCCAAAGACCTTCCCTACTTTAGTTCACATTTTCTGAAATTCCTAGGTTAGATACTTTAGTTCTCGATTCAACATAGAACATAAGTATTATTTGTGTGTCTGCAAGTAACATTGAGAGGGATGAGCTAATACATGTAGACTTAACAATTTAGAGACTTCCCTGGTGGCTCAGATGGAAAGCGTCTGTCTACAACGTGGGAGACCTGGGTTCGATCCCTGGGTTGGGAAGTTCCCTGGAGAAGGAAATGGCAATCCACTCCAGTACTCTTGCCTAGAAAATCCCATGGACGGAGGAGCTTGGTGTCCATGGGGTCGCAAAGAGTTGGACACGACTGAGCAACTTCACTCACTTAACAATTTAGAAAACAGCCAAAAGGTGGTTACTGAGGAGTTGTCAAAAGGAAGTCATGAAATTCGAGAAGAAAACAAGGCAGCTTAGGACAGATATCACCTATTTAATATTACCTACTACATAAAAGACACACAGTTCATCTTTCAAGGAGGTGGGGAGTACACACAGTTAATCTTTCCAATCTTTCATTTGGAAAACATTCATCTTTAGGGCTAACAAATTGGCAAAAATGTTACTACACAGTAAGTAGGTAAATTTGTGTCTTTATGAAAGGTGGATATTTTTGGAAAAAAGAGACAAATATAGCTGATATTGAGATAACTAAATATTTTTAACTTGTAGAAAAAGTCAAGGTAAATAAAGAGAACTTTTCTAAATTTAAGATGGGAATTGATCAAGTCTTCATTATAGTGTTTCAGGGAAAGCATGTGCAGACATTTAAACAAGAGGTAAGAAAGTCAGATGGGGATGCTGGAGCTAGAGAAAGAAATAAATCATTTATAATATTTTGCTTTTGTTTTAGAGTTTTCTGAAATATTTTATATTGTTCACAGCAAAATTCTCTTACCTGGAAAGAAATGAGAGTAAATCGTATGCTTTTGTTAGTTTGGAATAACACTACTGAAACCAGAAATTCTGTATGAGGATGCTGACAGTTTATATAAGGGTGAGGATTCATGAGGTTCAAGCTATTAGATTGAGTCAAAAGTGATATATGGAAGGAAGGACTTTATGTGATTTGCCTAGTACACGGAGTTCACGTTCAACTGCATTTGATGTTCAAATACTATAACTTAAATGATATCTTGGATATTTTTCATAGTCTAGGGAAATAATTCCCCGCATTACAAATTCATTATGAAATCCATAATAGTTTAAAGAGCTAAATGTTCTAAATATCTCTACCTAATAAAGGAACTAAGATTCAAAAGCATTTATTCAGATATATTTATACCCTGTTTCTCTTATTGCAGCGCTTATAGAACTGGTCTATATCTACTTTTATAGGTATAATTTTTAGGAGATCACAACTTAATATTTACTCTGGTACCTCCACTAGTAAATATAACTCAGATTTACTTAAATTACTATCAGGCACTGATATCTGCTCTTAATTTCTCACAACAGTTCTGTATTTGCTATTGACCTATACCATACTGGAGATGAGAAAATTAAATGAAATTATAAATAATAAAAATTTTAGCAATTAAATTGGCTTTGGAAAGATTGTTTCTCTTAAATGAACTGACAGGCCTAATTGCCAGATTCAGCTACTTTTCTCAATATAGAAAAATGCAAAACTACACATAATGAGACCTTTAATTTTTAAGTATTGAGAGAGTATTTTGAGATTGATCATCTATTTCTTAGATGGAAAATAGTAATTGTGATTTTTAGAGAATAATGTACAGGTCCTGAGGTCTTCTATCAGCAGATGATTATAAATATTATCATTAGTATCTAGAACATATCACATATATGTCAATCAATTTTTGTCATCTTTTATTGTTGTTCAGTTGCTAAGTCATGTCTAACTCTGCAGCCCCATGGACTGCAGCACGTCTGGCTTTCCTGGTCTTCACTATCTCCTGGAGTTTATTCAGACTCACGTCCATTAAGTTGACGATGCCATCCAACCATTTCATGGACAAACTGGTTTGATCTCCTTGAAGTCCAAGGAACTCTTAAGAATCTTCTGCAGCACCACAATTTGAAAGCATTAATTCTTCAGCACTCAGCCTTCTTTATGGTCCAAATCTAACATCTGTATATGACTACTGGAAAAACAGTAGCTTTGACTAGGTGGACCTTTGTCAGCAAAGTGATGTCTCTGCTTTTTAATATGCTGTCCAGGTTTGTCATAGCTCTTCTTCCAAAGAACAAGTGTCTCTTATTTCATGGCTGCAGTCACCATCTACTGTGATTTTAGAGCCCAAGAAAATAAAATCTGTCACTATTTCCACTTTTCCTTCATCTGTTTACCATGAAGTGATGGAATTGGATGCCATGATCTTAGTTTTTTTCATGCTGATTTTCCAGCCAGCATTTTTGCTCTCCTCTTTCACCCTTATCAAGATGCTGTTTAGTTCCTCTTCAGTTTCTGCTATTACAGTGGTATCATATGGTGGTATCATATATCTGAGGTTAATGATAATTCTCCTGGCTATCTTGATTCCAACTTGTATTTCATTCAGCCTAGCATTTCACCTGATATACTCTGCAAATAAGCAGGGTGACAATATACAGCCTTGACATACTCTTTTCCCAATTTTGAACCATCCATTGTTCCACCTCCAGTTCTGTTTCTTCTTGACCTACATACAGGTTTCTCAGGAGGCAAGGGAGATGGTCTGGTCTGGTGTTCCCATCTCTTTGAGAATTTTCCACAAGTGTTTGTGATCCACACAGTCAATGTCCAAGCTTGTTGTGATCCACATAGCCAATGGTTTTAGCGTAGTCAGTGAAACAGAAATAGATTTTTGGGGGGAATTCTCCTGCTTTTCCTATGATCCAGTGGATGTTGGCAACTTGACCTCTGGTTTCTCAATCTTTCCTAAATCTAGCTTGTACATCTGGTTGAGCATAACCTTGCTAGCATGTAAAATGAGTTCACTGGCAACTTTAAATGTTCACAAAAAGTTTTGACTAAAGAACATGTAAGTAAATGAAAAGGAAAAATATATACTATTATTATATCCATCATTCAGTGGATATGCTAAAAATGATCCTTGGGAATCCTAGGTATAATTTAGTGTAACCATTAATTTACCACAGCAGTGACTACTAAGACTTTATCCAAGTTTCTCAATGAGTGTTAAAGTGTACTCCCTATTAGGTCTTCCCAAATTTCTAGAGATCTCACAGTTGAGTGTAGAATATTTTAAGTACTCAATAGACCTTTTTCCCTTCTTGCCCTGATCTCAGAATCCATTTATCTTCATTGAAGGTTTACTGTAGATGATAGAAATAGTTTATTCCTGTGGCCTCTCCTAGCCTCAGTTTTGCAATAATACTGTCCAGTGTATCCCTGCCTGTGAAAGTCTTGAAGCATTTAGCTTACTAAGCAAAAAATGAATTAACCACACTCCAAAAATCTTAGAACCAAGACAATTCAGTTAGTAGAGTGCTCAGATAATATTCAACATAGCATTAAGCCTGGTACCATGTGTTTTATTTCCATAAATGTGATTCAAAATCTGCAAGCTGTGTATTTAGACAAAAGTAATGTTTTCCAAACTGACAGTAGCTGTAATGGAAATAATAATAAATGCACCATTTCCAAATGTGCTGGCACTGTACCGTGGAAGAGGGTGGAATAAAACTGTTTCTTGTCACATCTATGAAGAAAATGTCACAACTTCAAAACAGTTTTCTTATTCTGTATTTTGTAAATGTGGCAAAAATGTATCTTTCTTCAGTTCAGTTCAGTCGCTCAGTCGTGTCTGACTCTTTGTGACCCCATGAATTGCAGCACACCAGGCCTCCCTGTCCATCACCAACTCCCGGAGTTCACTCAGGTTCATGTCCATCGAGTCAGTGATGCCTTCCAGCCATCTCATCCTTGGTCATCCCCTTCTCCTCCTGCCCCCAATCCCTCCCAGCATCAGAGTCTTTTCCAGTGAGTCAACTCTTCGCATGAGGTGGCCAAAGTACTGGAGTTTCAGCTTCAGCATCATTCCTTCCAAAGAAATCCCAGGGTTGATCTCCTTCATGATGGACTGGTTGGATCTTCTTGCAGTCCAAGGGACTCTCAAGAGTCTTCTCCAACACCACAGTTCAAAAGCATCAATTCTTTGGCGCTCAGCCTTCTTCAGAGTCCAACTCTCACATCCATGCATGACCACAGGAAAAACCATAGCCTTGACTAGACGGACCTTTGTTGGCAAAGTAATGTCTCTGCTTTTCAATATGCTATCTAGGTTTGTCATAACTTTTCTTCCAAGGAGCAAGTGTCTTTTAATTGCATGGTTGCAATCACCATCTGCAGTGATTTTGGAGCCCAAAATTATAAAGTCTGACACTGTTTACATTGTTTCCCATCTATTTGCCATGAATTGATGGGACCAGATGCCATAGTATTAGTTTTCTTAATGTTCAGCTTTAAGCCAACTTTTTCCACTCTCCTCTTTCACTTTCATCAGGAGGCTTTTTAGTTCCTCTTCACTTTCTGCCATAAGAGTGTTATCATCTACATATCTGAGGTTATTGATATTTCTCAGATATATCAATATATCAACCAGCAATCTTGATTCCATCTTGTGCTTCTTCCAGCCCAGCGTTTCTCATGATGTACTCTGCATATATGTTAAATAAGCAGGGTGAAATATACAGCCTTGACATATTCCTTTTCCAATTTGGAACCAATGTGTTGTTCTATGTCCAGTTCTAACTGTTGTTTCCTGACCTGCATATAGGTTTGTCAAGGGGCAGGTCAGGTGGTCTGGTATTCCCATCTCTTTCAGAATGTTCCACAGTTTATTGTGATCCACACAGTCAAAAGCTTTGTCATAGTCAAGAAAGCAGAAAGAGATGTTTTTCTGGAACTCTCCAGAACATGCTTTTTCCATGATCCAGCAGATGTTGGCAATTTGATCTCTGGTTCCTCTCTTTTTCTAAAAGCAGCTTGGACATCTGGAATTTCATGGTTCACATATTGGTGAAACCCGGCTTGAAGATTTTTGAGCATTACTTTACTAGCAGGTGAGATGAGTGCAATTGTGCAGTAGTTTCAGCATTCTTTGGCATTGACTCTCTTTGGGATTGGAATGAAAACTGACCTTTTCCAGTCCTGTGGCCACTGCTGAGTTTTCCAAATTTGCTGGCATATTGAGTGCAGCACTTTCACAGCATCATCTTTCAGGATTTGAAATAGGTCCACTGGAATTCAATCACCTCCACTAGCTTTGTTTGTAGTGATGCTTTCTAAGGCCCACTTGACTTCACATTTCAGGATGGCTGGCTCTAGGTGAGTGATCACACCACTGTGATTATCTGGGTTATGAAGATCTTTTTTTGTACAATTCTTCTGTGTATTCTTGTGACCTCTTCTTAATATCTTCTGCTTCTGTTAGGTCCCTACCATTTCTGTCCTTTATCGAGCCCATCTTTGCATGAAATGTTCCCTTGGTATCTCTAATTTTCTAATTTTGTTGAAGAGATCTCTCGACTTTCCCATTCTGTTGTTTTCCTCTACTTCTTTGCATTGATCGCTGAGGAAGTGTTTCTCATCTCTCCTTGCTATTCTTTGGAACTCTGCATTCAGATGCTTATATCTTTCCTTTTCTCCTTTGCTTTTTGCTTCTCTTCTTTTCACAGCTATTTGTCAGGACTCCTCAGACAGCCATTTGCTTTTTTGCATTTCTTTTCCATGTGCTATTAAATATCTGCATTTCAATAAAGTATTTATAAAGTTGCCCAGCTTTCTTGTTACAGCTCTTACTGTAACTTCCTTGTCTCATTGTCGCCTGATTTCTTCTAGAACTCTGTTGAAATAATTATTTTAAATTAATTTATTATTGGTCAGATCTAATTACCTCTCATTTTTTGTTTTTTATTTTGAGATCATTCTATCAAGTCTCCACTTGAAACTGACCTCCAGTAACTTCCACACCACTGCCAATTTCTATTTTATTTCCCCTGACTACCTGCTCCATACTTCTTCAGTGATGCTATTTCCAATTTTAATATTAGCCACTTTAATTTGCAAATATTTGGGGAGTTGTTAGGCTCATTCATGACTTCAAGAAACATTTATGTGCTAGTGATTCTTACATAGCCACACCAACCACCCTCCTAAATCCTTACGTAATGTCTCTCACCCTCAGTCCAACTGGGTATTAGCTGTACCACAAAACAGGTGTGGCCTTTCTGTGCATCCTCCATTACAGAAAGTACAGGTAAATTGAAGTTGCACAAGATAGTGTTCTTAAATGACACTGGCTAAATATTTTAGCATTGTTAATTTTATAGAAGCATATGGTCCTTGCATACATGTGCCATATACCTGGTATCGGAAGAGGCCTGTGGAAATAAAAATCCGGAAAATTAATTTATTTCATTATATGCCTCTGCCTCTCCTTTTCTTTTTTTAAAGTTTATTTTATTCCAGTATATTTGATTTACTAAATTGTATTAATTTATGCTGTATAGCAAAGTGATTCAGTTACATATATATATGTATGTGTGTGTGTGTGTGTGTGTGTGTGTGTGTGTGTGTGTATATTTTTTAATATCCAGTACTCTTGCCTGGAAAATCCCATGGACAGAGGAGCCTAGTAGGCTGCGGTCCATGGGGTCGCGAAGTCTCGGAGACGACTGAGCGACTTCACTTTCACTTTTCACTTTCATGCATTGGAGAAGGAAATGGAACCCACTCCAGTGTTCTTGCCTGGAGAATCCCAGGGACGGGGGAGCCTGGTGGGCTGCCGTCTATGCGGTCACACAGAGTCAGACACGACTGAAGTGACTTAGCAGCAGCAGCATGTGTACTATCTTTATATTCTTTTCCACTTTATACTATAGGATGTTGAATATAGTTCCCTGTGCTATACAGTAGGACCTTATTGTTTATTCATTCTATATATAATATTTTATATCTGCCAATCCCAAATTCCCTATTCATCCCTCCCTCATGCCCTTTCCCCTTAGTAACCACAAGTCGGTCCTCTATATCTTTGAGTCTGTTTCTGTTTTGTTGATAAGTTCATTTGTATCATATAATAGATTTCACATATCAGTGACATGATACAATGTTTGTTTCTTTTGTACTTCAGATAGCACTATATAATATCTGTATTCACCCAAAACACTCCAAATGGCATTATTTCATTTTTTGTGGCTAAGTAATATTCCATTGTGTTCTTAATAATATTCCATATATTATATATTCATACCATATCTTCTTTATCCACTCGTCTGTCAATGCATATTTAAGTTGTTTCCATGTGTTGACTGTTTAAAATAGTGCTGCTATGAATGTTGGAGGGCATATATCTTTTTGAATTATGATTTTCTCCAGGTACATGCCCAGGAGCAGGTGGAAGGATCATATTGTAGCTCTATTTTTAGATTTTAAAGGAACCTCCATATTGTTTTCCACAGTGGCTGTAACTGATTTACATTCCCGCCAATAGTGTAGGAGAGTTCCTTTTTCTCCACACCCTCTCCAGCATTTATTTGCCGACTTTTTAATGATGGCCATTCTGACTGGTGTAAGGAGTTACCTCACCACAGTTTTGATTTTCATTTCTCAGTAATTAGCAATTATGCCCTTTTCATGGGCTTGTTGGCAATCTGTATGTCTTCTTTACAGAATTTGTATTTTTATTGGATAATTTTGGGGTTTTTATTTTGTTTGTTATTAAACTGTATATTTGTATATTTTAGAAATTACCTCTCCTTTTCTAATCCATGTTCTACATTTCATCCATATTATACTGCACATATATTATTAATAATAATTTGCTCTTTACTCCCACAATTCAAATAATAACATGCAAACAATGAAGCACAGGAGGCAAGGCCCTTAAAATTATATTTTAATTACTTTCTCAAATTTTCTCATAATCCAGACAAAAATTCCCTACTCACTTTTTAAAATTAAGGAGATTGTCCATGACACATCTATGACTTAACCTCATTGTTGGACTAGATGATTCACACAGCTTTTTTATTTACAGATAATTGTGACAGTCTTTCTAATGCCATGTACAATGATGTTACATGTTCTTTATGCTATTTGTATATAGTCAGTAATATAAATCAAAACTTTACTTTCTGTATCTATTACATATATATCAGGATACCATATATACTCTCAATTGGGAAAATTCATATTAAATTACTAGTGTGTGAAGGGCAATTCAAGCCACATATTGCTTAAGCAAAATGCAGTTTTCTTGCAGCATGTTAAAATTCATTTCCAGAGCCCATTGTCAGATACAGCTTAATGAAACATTCATTTTATGTGACCAGGGTGTTCATTTCCTTTTATGGTTTTTCAGATATTGGTTCTTTTATCAGTAGGCTGTCTCCTTTTCATCTGAAGGTGATTATCACAAGCTTATGTTAATTTATTTCAAGAGGAAATGGAGAATGTCTATGGGAATTATTTCTTGAGCTTCATTCAAATTTGAATATATTTAATTCAAGTATGTATTATTGAATTAATTGCTCTGGCCAGGAGGTTAAGATTTCACTGATTAGATTATGGCTGAGTCCTCTCACCTACCTCCTGGTACAGTAGAGATGCTGCTGCTGCTAAGTCGCTTCAGTTGTGTCCGACTCTGTGCGACCCCATAGTTGGCGGCCCACCAGGCTCCCCCATCCCAGGGATGAGCTTCCAACAAAAGTAGACTTTCTACTAGGAGGGGAATTTGGAGGAAAGTATATATATATATATATATATATATATATATATATATATATATATGGCTGAGTTGCTCCACTGTACACCTGAAACTATCATGACATTATTAATCATCTATACTACAATATAAAATGTTTTTGTTTAAGACCTTTTAGAAAGAGGTGGTTTTCAAGTGAGTAAATTTGGCTACATCCAATATAATTACATCCATGTGGTTCCTACTTTATGACACATACATATAAAAATGTAGTGAGAGTTTAGATATAAGTATATATTCAATGGTTGTACTATTATCTGTGCTTCAATTCTGAAATATTATTAAGACTTTATTGGCTGTAGCTTAAACATCTTCCTCATGTATAGTGTGGAAGAATTTTACTTACCAACATTAAAAGTCATTTAGACACTGTTACTCAAAAGGAAAAATCAATAAAAGAACATAATGTCATTTCCTTTATCTCAAATAGCATAGTCCTCTACCTGGATTTGAGGTTAGAGAAATGGCTGAGACACTCAGTTTCATAAATCTGCTTAGAATGAGGTGAAGAATGGAGGAAAGAGTCAGATTCACACACTGAGAAATCATTGCAAATTGTAATTTCATCATGAGTTATAGATGTGATAAAATTCATTGTGCAATTGTTAATATGTCAAAGAGAGCTTTAAAGCATTTTGGACTATAGGGTCAGTAAAAATATCTTCTACTAAGTGGCCTTACATTCCCACATTTGTACTGCATGTTGCATAGTATTTGAAGATGAATCTATTTAAATGCAAATATACAACCACAAAGCAGTGAAACCAAATTATACACAAACAAAGCTACTTGAAGAAATTGAGTAGTTAAGCATTTTCAATCAAATTTAAAGGCAGATTTGTTTCCTTTCAAAAACAGTACTTAGCAACATTTAAACATGCCTTTTCCAGATATGTTATTGCTTTACACCATCTAATATGCCTATAGCATTATAGCCATATTTCGAAGAAGCCCCCATGCATTTGTCAAGTTCATATTCCAGACTCATTCTCTAGCAGTCAAAAGAATTTATTCACATAATTTTAAATGATGCTAAATAGTGAAATGGAAATAATCCTGGGAACTAAAAGATATACCAATTGGCATGTGTAGATATATCAATTTATGTAGAAAGTGCATTGTTTTGCCCATTGGTATAGTATGTTAAATGATATAAAAATCATGTCACTGAAAAAATAATAAAAGATCAATATTTAGAATTATGAGGTGATAACAATATGATGTAAAAAAAGATTTCTAATATCACCAGTTATTGAAATAAAGGCTATTGAAAGTATATTAAATGAATAAGAATACAAAGATTAACCCTGAGCCAACAAAATTAGAGAAGATATTTGGTCAAGTCATGATCGCCTTAAAAAGATATTGACTAATTAGCTAGAGTCAAGTTGTCCCTGAATTAAAATATCCTACATAAATATTTATAGAATAATGCAATGGAAAGTTACTAATAATAGTGACGACAACAAACATTTATTTTGAAATACGTGCAGCTGGGAGCTTTGTAAGAAATTTTTACTGAATTTCTTGGATGTGGGTTATTCAGGCTAATTATTTCTCCTTGAATGAGTTTAGCAATTGCTATCTTTCAAAGAAGCTGTCCATTTCATCTGTTTTAGAACATACAGGCAGCATACATCCTAATACCTTAGTATGCTTTTAATATTCATAAAAACTGTTGCAATCTCCCTTCATTTATTCTGGATGCTAGTAATTTGTGTCTTCTCTATCTACATTTTTAAATACTATTTTATTGATCTTCTTCAAAATACTACTTGTTGATTTTCTTTATTTTCCTTACTGTGATTCTGTTTTCAATTTATTTCTTATCTTGCCTTTATTTCTCTCTTTCTACCAGCGGTGAGTTTAATTTAATTTTTGTTTGTTTTTGATCGTTTTAGTTTCCTCAAGCAGAAGCCTATAATACTGATTTGAGACTTACTGCCTAATAGAAGTATTTAACAAGATAAATTTCCTTTTGATCACTGTTTAAGCCCCATTCCATAAATATGGATATGTTGTATTTTCATTCTATTAAGTTAAATATAATTTCTCATATATTTAACTTGGAATTCTTTGATTTTTTCTTTGATCAGTATTCAATAAGAATTTTGTTGTTCAACTGCCAAATATTCAGGAATTTTCAGATATCTTTGTTATTAATAGTGCCAATTTAATTTCATATAGTCAAATGACATGTATAGTATCTTGCTAGAGTCTCATGAGCATTTGAAAATAATGTATATTCTGTTATTTCTTGGTAGAGGGTTTTAAAATGTCAGATAAAGATTGTTAATAAGGTAGTTCAAGTTTCCTGTGCTATTTATTTCTACTTGTTCTCTCTTTTACTGGCAGAGTCTTATTAAAATATAACTATAATTACTGATTTCCCATTTTTTCCTTAGATTTTCAGTTTTTGCATCATTTCTTTTTAAGCTCAGTTGTTAGCTTCACACTCACATGGAATTTTTAACAAAAATATTGGGGAAAACTTAAGAAAAGAAACCATTCAGGTCAATATTCCATATGTACTCAGGCAAATACCCATAATAAAATTTTTGCAAATTAAATCTAACAATATATAAAAAGCCAAAAACTTTGTGATTAAGTTGGATTCATCCCAAAGATACAAGGTTAACTTCTAAAAATTAATTTTGTTATCTATCGTCTTCATTATGCAAAAATAAAATAACTATAATATTATCTCAACATACAAAGAAGAAGATTATTGACAAAATTCAGTCTCCTTACATCATTGAGAAGATTCCCATGTGCTGAAAAATCCCCTTGCCCATACAGAAGATGCTGGAGACACAGATTTGATCCCTGGGTCATGAAGATCCTCTGGAGAAGCAAATGGCAACCCAATCCAGTATTCTTGCCTGGAAAATCCCAGGGACAGAAGAGCCTGATGGTTAGAGTCCATAATGCCACAGAAGAGTCAGACATGACTGGGCATGCAGGTGGTTTTCATTATATCATTGAACGCTTCCAGCACACTAGAAATAAGAAGGATGGTGTAAGCAGATAAGAGATAGTTACAAAGTACCTACCATTAATATTATTCTTAACGGTGGGATACTGAAAATTTTAATATAGTCTTATAAAAGCCAGGAGTTCCACTTTCACTATTTTATTCAATGTTGTACCAGATGTTCTATGCTTCAGTGAGGCAAGGAAACAATTTGAAAGGCCTAGAGATGGGAAATAAGGAAGTCATTTTTGGTAGATGGTGTTGTTGCCTATAAAGACCACCCTGAGGACTTTGAAAAAGCTACTCAAAGAAAAGGTTTCAAGGCATAGACAAATTAAAAAAAAAAAGTCCTTTTCTTTTAAGTAATGATGGAAAAGTGGGAATTTATAACATCAAATATATGAAATATTTAGGAAAATATTTAACAGCATATGTGCAACATCTGTACACTGAAAATTATAATACAATGCTGAGAGACATTTAGAAGGACTTAAATAAGGACATATGTTCATGAATCAGAAGATTTAATGATTTAATGTTGTTCAGATGTCAGTTCCATAAGTTAATCTGTTGACTCAGTTACTATCCCACCAAGTCTTAGCTGGCATCTTTGTTAACATTGACAAGATAATTCTAAAATTTTTATAGACATGCAAATGGCCTAGACAGATTAAAAAAAAAAAAAAAGACAAACTGGAAGATATGCTCTTCACCACCAAGATTTACAATAGACAGTGTGCTATGTGTAAAAGGATAGAAAAGAATAGGAAAGAATAGGATCCAGAAATAGCCCCCCATATATATAGATAGTTGATTTTGAGCAAAAATATGAAGAGAATTCAACAGAAACATGGATATTATTTTTAATATATGATGCTGAAAAAATTGGACATGTGTGTATGTGCTAACTTGCTTCAGTCATGTCCAACTCTTTGCAACTCTATGGACTATAGAACTCCAGGCTCCTCTGTCTGTGGGATTCTCCAGGCAAGTATACTGGAGTGGCTTGCCATTTCCGCCTCCAGAGGATCTTCCCAACCTAGGGATTGAACTCACATTTCTTACATCTCCTGCATTGGCAGGTGTGTTCTTACGCACCACCTGGGAAGACCTGAAAAAAATTGGACATCCATACCTAAAAATTACATTTTTATTCTATAAACCAGTGTTAATTTGAAATCTATCATAGTCCTAAGTACGAGCTGAAACTCTACAACTCCTAGCATATATCATCAGTTCAGTTCAGTTCAGTCGCGCAGTCGTGTCCGACTCTTTGCGACCCCATGAATCACAGTAGGCCAGGCCTCCCTGTCCATCACCAACTCCCGGAGTTCACTCAGACTCACGTCCATTGAGTCCATGATGCCATCCAGCCATCTCATCCTCGGTCTTCCCTTTCTCTTCCTGCCCCCAATCCCTCCCAGCATCAGGGTCTTTTCCAATGTCAACTCTTCGCATAAGGTGGCCAAAGTACTGGAGCTTCAGTTTTAGCATCATTCCTTCCAGAAAACTAGTCAATCTAATCACACTAGGACCACACCCTTATCTAACTCAATGAAACCAAGCCATGCCTGCAGGGCAACCCAAGATGGGTGGGTCATGGTGGAGAGTCTGACAGAATGTGGTCCACTGGAGAAGGGAATGGCAAGCCACTTCAGTATTCTTGCCTTGAGAACCCCATGAACAGTGTGAAAAGGCATATATCATAAGAGAAAATATTTCCTGACAGTTGATAGGTAGTTTTTTTTTTTTTTGAATAGTGAAAACCATGAATCATAAAAGAAAAAAAAAGACAACTTTTATACTCTGTAGACCATTAATTTAAAAAACACAAAGGCGCACACAGTCTATGATAAAATATTCAAAATGCATTCATCTAATGAAAGACTTGTTTCCTTTACACTTAAAAAACAGTTACCACTCAATAATGAGAAAACAGCCTTATAAAATGGACAGATGTTTTATGAATGAATCACATAAATATTGTGGAAAATGAAATAAATCGGATATAAAAGAGATCTGTGTAATTCTAAAGAAGATATCACTAAAATGGCAGAGTTCATCAATGGTTGTCAAAGATTGTGGGAAGTGGGAGAGGGGACTAAGTAAAAGGGAACATGAAGAAGCATTTTAGAGAAATGAAAATGTTTCATATCATGATTACATGATAGTGATTGGTAGTTACTGACTGTATATTTGTTGAAATGTAACATATTGTGCACTTAACAGTTATTCTAAGAATTTATGAGAAAGAGTTCAGATTGGCTTGGTCAACCAGATACTGATAGTAGACTGGGCCTATATAAAAAATATGCAGGTCTAATGGCAGCTCTTTGGTTGTTATTGGGTAGGAAACAAAGGGACCCTTGTGTCTGCAAAGATGTAGGAATATTTTTATGAGTAACAGATAAGAACTTTATACTATTACACAACTATTGGGTCACTAATGCTCAGGGTACTAAAGATAAATTAATGCCTTCCAGTAATAACTACCAACCCCCTGAACATTATTGTTTACCAACCAGTATTATTGATAACCTTTATAAAAATGCCATAATTTTGTTTAGATAATCCTCTGTCAGAGAAATTTGAACTTCTCCCAGTTTTGAGAAAATCCTTAGTCTAAGTTCCCTGATGAACCTATTTCTTTCATCAGTTTCTGTTTTGGTCTTGCCATGTAAGCCAGGGTATGTTTAGTAACTTTTGCTCTAAAGTAAATAAAAACACAGAGCTTTATACTTTAATAGGGGAAGAGCATTTTTTATCTCTCTGACCATTGCTATGTTTGGATGTCATGCTCGGGAATATTGTAGCCATCTGCAAAGCATAGTTAGGCCCTCCAAAGGATGGCAAGGTGATAAAAATGAAAGGATGATGGATTTATGGTGACCTAATTGAGTCGCTGTTATCATTCTTAGAGTTGAATAGTTGGATTTTATGTTATATGACATGAACATTTATTTACTGTTTGAGCTTCTTTGAAATGGATTACTATAATTGGTTGAATAAACCAATGCTACCTGATATAGAACCAAAAATAAAAATGAGAGGAAAACCATATACTAATTTTTGTATAGCATTTTTCATTTGACAAAACAGTTTCCCATATAGTATTTAACCTCAAAATAAGCCCCAAAGTTAATCTCAAATATGTATCAGTATTATACAAATTAAAGATATTAGTTAGAAGTATTAAAAATGGTATCATCTTGCTTAAGGTTCTGAGCAAGGAAAAGAATCAGGGTTTGATTACCTAGTCTAGTGGATTTATTTTCCCTGTTCCTAATTTTGGTTTCTCAATCACAAATTTTTTTTTATAGATAATCCTTCTGATTTGTTGCAGATGATTACGTGGATTTTACTATGTCTAATTTGCATTTGTTATCTTTGCTTTCTGTAGTACTTAATATGACTTGTATAAAAGAAACCTTTGAAACATATGAAAATGTAAACATACAAAAGCTGAAAGAGGAATTCTTTTCCTTCAAAATATCCATTTCAAGAGGATTTTAGACACTGTTCAGTTTTCTAACAGTGCTTACATTTTTAAGGTCTTCTTCCTTTAGAAGTACCATCAGTGATACTTTATAAGTCACAGACACACAAATCACTTGTATTATCTTTTAGTCACACTTCAATTTGATCAAAATAGTATTTCCTCCTGGAATCTTTTTACTTAATTTATCATGCTTGGTGTTAAACTGTGTCTTACTGTTTCCCCAAATGAAACCTATCCTCAAATGAGAAATTTTTTTTCTGTCAGTTATTATTTTTAAAGAAATGTTCAATGGACTCTGTAGGAAATTTTCACAAAGGAGTTTAAAAGTTTTGGATCAAATTCAATATTGTTTTGATATTTACTTACAAGTGAGTGAACTGGACAGAATCAAGTGTCTTGATTTTTCACATGCTTAAGAAAAATTTGCATCATATGTCTTATGTTATAAACAGCTTTTATTCAGATAGTCATATTAATCATGTGAAAAATTTGTATGTATTCTGTATAGCTGATTTTAACAGTTTATTTCTTCTCTTTCCTAGCAATGGTTTATATACTGTCCAATTTAATAAACAAAAAAAAAAATCAAAGACATTACCGGGAGCCAGCATGAGGAGTCTCGCCCATGGCAAAGGTCATGAGGTTAAGGGGTCCGACAGGCAAAGGCGAGTCGGGCCTTAAGGGAGCCTCACTGAATTTTCTCGAGCATCCACCCCCAAAACCAATCTGCCTGCTTTACTGCATTATGCTTTCACCAACTCTTCTGACATAACAGGGGGCTAACCCTGACCACCTTTCTCTGGAAAAAGTTAACTTAGAGCTCCAGTTAGCAGTCTCCTGCATGTAAAAGGAGTATTTCAGCTCAAACCCCTCTGATGGCTCTCTAACTTGCCTTACCCGGACTTTTACAACTACACATGTCATTGTTTACAGCCCCCCGACTGTGAGAGGCATGGGAAGCCTAAAACATAGAGCCATTCAAAGAGTTAAAAGTTATTAGAGTAGTGCTGGTGTAGGATTTCACTGTTGAGCCAATGCTTGTTGCTAAGTTCCCATATCTCTTATCCACTGTGCACCTGGAGTACATTTGTTTACATAGTTAAAATGTAAGAAAAACAAAATAGTAGCCTTGAAACTAACCACATCAGACTTTTGAGCTAATTGGTTCTTTCTTTGTGTAACTTACTGCACCTTTGCTTCGTGAAAATGTAACTTTGTTTGATACTTTCTAAGGCTGACATAGATTAGAAATATAAAGAAAAAACACTTCAGGGAAAATAAGTTTTCTGGTTAAGCAGCCTTTATCAAAAGAGGGTCTTAAAATGTTCACAGGCCTCCAAGGCCAGAAGATAATGTACACAACATCATTTGTGGGAAAGGTATAAAAGTCCTTTAAAAAAATAAAGTTATTGGGCCTTTCTCACCAAAGCAGCTTGGTCTCCTCATGTCTCCCTTTACTCTTCATTTCAGGCTGAATTCCCATCTGGGGCCTGGAGGCTCACCATGTCTACTTACTTGCTCAGGCCTCTAAGACCCACACAAGAGGGAGCCCAAGGCGGGACACCGTCCACTATTCAAACGGGCACCGGTGGCCTAACGTAGATGGTGCAAATCTCTTGTCCTGAGATTTTATTGGCTTTCCCCATAACCCAAGTTATTCAGCCTCTTTTCTCCACCTAAATTTTCCTACTATAGTATTATTTCCTAACCTTATATATCTAAATAAATAATTCTAAGACGCCAACGCCGTCCCTGCTTCGAATTCCCTGGATTCACTGGGGCTGGACCCTGGCAAGACATTTTTCACCAGGAATCAGTAAATCTGAGGCCAAAGTGACAACAAGTCTAGAAATACTCTAAGAAACTATTTCATATTTCTTTGGTGGCTCCTGTTATGATTTGAGACCCAACTTGGTTTCTGCCAGAATCATGATACTGTCTTAAATGGAAATTTGACAGGGTAGTCTTTCTTAATGAGACAAGAGAAGAAAATAGTACATGAAATCTTGAGATTTCTAGCCCAGAGCCTTTCAATGGGAAGTAGTAGCAGCAACTTCATATATGGTGAAACTTGTATTCTCACTTATATTTGTCTTCCTTCTTCAGATTATTGATTTAAATTGTTTTTCATTTGCCTAAGTTTTGCTAACTAGTTTCTTCTCCTAGCAATGAATATCTGTCCATTTTCATTCTTGATATTTCCTCACATAATTTTTTTTCTCAGTAGTCATGAATCTAAGCTTCTTACTAATTAAATAAGTAATTCTATTTTCCCTTTGCAATCTGTGTAGGACCTACTGTTAAGATGTGCCTTAGAACAATTTCTTCAATCATTCAATCATGATTCCAATAATTGTCTGCATCATCCACCTAAAACACATTCAGAGTCTTGTGATAGTTGAGTTAACAGAAATTTGGGGCTGCATCTAGTTCAACTCTCTTAGTTGCAGATGAGAAATGTATCCTAATGGGCTTTCCAGGTGGCTCAGATTGTATAGTGTCTGCCTGCAATGCGGGAGACCTGAGTTCAATCCCTGAGTCTGGAAGATCCCCTGGAGAAGGAAATAGCAACCTGCTCTAGTACTCTTGCCTGGAAAATTCCATGGATGGAGGAGCCTGGGAGGCTACAGTCCATAGGGTCGCAAAGAGTCGGACACGACTGAGTGACTTTACTTTCACTTTAATCAGACCCACTCCCATATATAATGTATCTGAAAGAGCAGAAATGATTGGCTTATAGACTCCTCAAGTGTAACTTGACATAGGTTCCTATGTTAATGCAGTGGCATACACATGGATTTTGAAGTCAAGTGGAAATTAGATAAACTCTTATTTCTGTAAGACTCTTTCCTCAGTAATGAAGTTGAAATAATAATGACAACCCTCACATACTGTCTCAGTATTAAATGAGCTATTACTTTGAAGAATCTTAAAGTTCCTAGAAAACAGTGGAGTAATAGATACTCAATAAATGCCACGTGACTTGTTTTTAAATTGGTGTGCATGTATGCACACACATACACATGTATCTGTGTGTATGTGAGAGAGAGAGAGACATAGATAGATATACCCATGTACAGAATTGTGTCATATAGATATTACTATTCAACTTTTACCATATATAACATTTAGTAAGCATGTTCTTTTTTTCATTACATATTTGTTTGATGGACTATCTGAGATTCTGATATAATTGGTTTTTCAGCTCTAGTGATATACCTTCAAGTAGTTAGGAAATATCAGATACAGATAACTGTAAACTTTGATGTATTTAAAAAAATCTTTTTTAGTACTGTTTGAGTCAAATAATTTTGCTGATCCTTTATAAGGTACATTCCATTTTGAAAGTTGTTTGACTATCTTCAACATCATCTAGAAAAGCAAATAATATTGATTATTGGATCTAGCCAGATTATTACTTCATTGGTCCTAGAAAATTAAGAACTAATTTTAATAGTCTAATAATTATTGGTTTTGCTGATAGATGTTTGCAATAATTAAAGATTTTTAAAAGATCATTCTGAGAATGTTGAATAGTGTTAGAGATACACGTACCATATAATAGATACATCTCTGTCATTTAAAGGCTTTCCAGGTGACTCAGTGGTTAAAAAAAAAAAAAAAAAAATCTTCCTGCAATGCAGGAGCTGCAAGAAACTCAGGTTCAATCCCTGGATTGGGAAGATCCCCTGGAGAAGGACGTGGCAACCCACTCCAGTATTCTTGCCAGGAGAATCGCATGGGCAGTGCAGTCTGGTGGGCTACAGTCCATAGGGTCACAAAGAGTTGAACAGGACTGAAGCAACTTACCATACATGCACTCTCATTTAAGAATTCTGAGTACCAAAGAAACTATCCAAAGGGGCTCTTAAAGAGAAACACATTTCAAACTCTTTCCATGGCTATATTTCCAGAAACATACTTTTCCCAGCCATGCTGTTATTTGTCTTGTGCTCCAAGAGCAGATTTTCAGTGTTTATATCACCTGGTCTTCATAATAAAGCCATCAATATGCATTTCAATTAATGCCAATTGGGATGTGAACACCTATTCACTAGGAACTGGCCTGAAACCAACTAATTTCATATAAACTGTTGAACGGTAATGACTTTCTATCAATTAAAACCAGAACTACTTTCTAACTAGTGACCCAGAAATGAAAGGCTTTGTATCCCATTATCATTTCTTTGGAAAATATCATTCCCTTGAGGTCACTTACTCTTAAACAGTTCTAAAAAGCTTTTTGGCTTTAACAGGTGTATTAGTGAGGGAGAGAAATCAGAATTCCATTTGAAATTTTTAAATCTTCAAAATGCAATAGCCTAAATTTCTATGGATGATAATAGAAACAACTAAAAAGTGAAATTTCCTTTGTTGTACAAGTGAAATGAAGTGAAAGTCACTCATTCGTGTCCTGCTGTTTGCGACCCCATGGACTATACAGTCCATGAATTCTCCAGGCCAGAATACTGGAGTGGGTAGCCTTTCCCTTCTCCAGGGGATCTTCCCAACCCAAGGATCAAACCCAGGTCTCCGGCATTGCCGGTGGATTCTTTACCAGCTGAGCTACAAGGGAACTTTAAATCTTAAATTCTTCTTTCTAATAAACATCTAACTCTTTGAGTGAAATATCCACCTCAAGTAATTAGATAATGTGATATTATTAAATGGGAACAATCATATAGAGGTGATTAATAGCTATAATGACTGTGTTTGGGTTTATACAAATACATATATACATAAGTGATGGCAGTTTTAAAAATATTTTTTCTTATGATTAGAACTTTTAGGATCTAAATGTGTGTATTTATTGTCTCATACTTTCTTAGCTTCTTAGAAAAGATATTAATTTATAGTGAATTCTAGTCTACTCAGAACAGAAAAGCAACCTAAGTTGCATTGTATATTTGAAATTATTATTATACTATTTCTGATTTGATAAGATTTGCTTATCAATTATATCTAGATTTAACCTCTGGATTTATCCCTTATTTGAATAGTGTATTAATTTTAAACCAACATGACAATTATAAGTATCTCTGTGAATATTCAATCTTAGATTTTCTGCTAATTAATTCTATGGCTAAAATTAATTAATTGAATCTTATGGTTTTCTCTTTTCCTAATAATAAATTAATATTTGAATCAGTTAAATATCAGAATGATGAGATATTTACCATTATTTATCGTGAAATTCTTGGGCTTTAAATTCACTGAGACAAGGGTTAGAATTCTGGCTCTATCAGTAACCTTATAAACTGTAAAGTCTTACTTAATTTGACTATATATCAGTTTTCTTATCTGGAAAAAAAATGGATAGTATCTATCTCTTCAAATTTTATAAAGATTGTAAATAATATATGGGATTCTGACAAAATATAAGTAGTCCCCTTGGCTCAATGGTAAAGAATCTGCCTAAATGCAGGAACCATAGGAGACATAGATTTGATCCCTGGGTTGGGAATATCCCCTGGAGAAGGGCATGGCAACCCATTCCAATATTCTTGCCTGGAGAATTCCATGGACAGAGGAGTCTGGCAGGCTACAGTCCATAGGGTCACAAAGAGTCAGACACGACTGAAGCAGCTAAGCACAACACAAGTAGACAATAACTCACAGCTCATATTGCAAAGTGAAATGATGCTTTAGGGAATTAAAATCTAACTTTGTGATACCTGTCCTGAAGCATTGAGAATCAAATCTGTCTTGAAACATCAGATGGAGTTTTGTTTTGTTTTGTTTTTACTCTAAATGAGATTTGTTTAGCTTTAAATAATGGTTACCCAAATAATTTTTATTAATATTATCAGTTTCACACAAAGGTAAATCTAGTGGCTAAACAGTGTTAAGAAATAAAGCCTCTTAGAACTTCCCTGGTAGTCCAGTGGTTAAGAATGTGCTTCCATTGCAGCAGACATGGGTTTAATCCCTGGTTGGGGATCTAAGATATGTCATGCAGTATAGTGCAGCCAAGAAAATCATTTTTTTTTCTTCTAAAAATAGAGCTTCTTACTTGCCATCCTCAGTACCTCAGCTTGGTCACCTTGGTAAAGTACACATTGAAGTGCCAAGCTTCACACTCCTCGTCAAGAATATCCCAGCAGGAAGAAAGTAGGCTGTGGCAAAAAAATTTAAGCATGTTGAAAGTGTGATTCTGTTAAACAGGAAGAAGGGATGGTGGCTCTTGGATAGGCAACAATAGTGTTTTCTTTTTTTTTTTTTTCCTGTTATGCCACATTTCTCTCCTTCCAATAGGTCTCAGAATTTAGAATTATAAATGCATTTGTTGATTGTCCAATTAATTTGAGTTTTCTCTAGTAGACATGTAGCTTTTACAGAAGCAGTTGTTTTCTTTTGAATCCTCATTGCCTAACTGACTGCCAGAGTTCAACAAATATTGACTGAATGAATGAATGCATGAGTGAAACTTCTGTAAAAATGCTGAAGCTTAAACTTTATTGACTTCTCACAACTTAAGTGATGCCAATTCATATCATTAATACTTTGTGTGTGTGTGAATATATGATTTATCTTCCATTTTTTTAGTTTACTTCCTTGACTGTGTTTCTTACTCATTCCTAGTCTAATGTCATACTAAGTGTTTTACAATGTCTCCTTAGAACAACTGTATCAACTGTTTCCATTACATTATGCTTCTTTTAAGAATAGTGTAATGACCCTGATCTGGAGTAGGAGAGTGGAGAAGAATAGGGAGGAAGGTCAGTATGACTGCAGATCTAGTCTGATAGCCAGGGTTTGTTAGGTGCTTGTTTTTGCACATTCCAGTACATTTAGTATTTACTATTTTTAAATTGTTTGCATGAAGATTTCTAATTCTCTACTAATGCATTCACCTGAAAACTTACAAGACAGAAAGGTGTTACAAATGCACAGAATTCTTTATTTTCATTTTTTTTAACTGCATAATCTGGTAGTGTCATTGACCATGTTCTTCTTTTAATATTTTATTTGTGACCATATGGAAAATATTCCACCCTGAAAGAAGCCATAAAAAAGTCTCATGCCTATAATTTAGTTTGCTTGATTGAAGTATTAAAATAATATGTGTGTTTATTTCTTGTTATGAAGAAATAGCTTGATATTACTGAAGATAACTGGAAACCATAGGTGAAATGTGTCTATACACAAAAACAAATCTGAATGCGGGTAGCAGGAATCTTCTGAGTCACAACGTCAGAAGAAAGTATTCGTTGAAGTATGGTCAACATTCCATCTGCTCCATTGCCTGTCAATGAATTTGCTGCTTTCTTAAATGTTGCAGGATAAGATACATAGAAGCTACAGAGGAGACTATGAAGAGATAGAGACACTTATAGTTTAGTTTAGTTTTATTGTGTAATTTCATATGAATTGGGAAGAAAAAATTGAAATTTTCACCTACTGTGTTCTTAGAGGCTTAAGAAGCTGAGATCCAGAAGAAAAGAGAAGCATCAAAAACTCAAAACAGAACCAGTTCATTCTTCATTTTCATTAGTTTGAGTCTTTTAAATTCATAATAGTACACAGGAGTAATTGTTTCATAGTCTAAGAAAAAGTATCTTAGTTTTTCCATAAACTCTTATGGAGGCAGTATGGGGAGGGGAAAAGGGAGATACGAACTATCGGGTGTAAGATAGGCTCAACGATGTGCTGTACAACACATAAAATGCACCCAACAGTTTGTAATAACTGTAAATGGAAAATGACCTTTAAAATTGCGTGAAAAATTCTTCTTAGGAAGAACTCATATTTTCATGACTATGGATGACAGTGGCCCAAACACTGAGGAAATGTGATACAGTCCTTGCCTTTACAAAATCTATAGTTTTTAAGACAAGATTGAACCTTATTTTTATGTTCAGCAACTCTTTATCAAGTACTTATTGTGCTCCAAAAAGTGTTCTAGATGGTGAATGCTTTCAGTAAACAAAATTTCCTTTCTCTCATAAACTATATGTTGTATTGGTTGGTGGGTAGACAACAGCATCAAAAAATCAGTATGATTCAAAAATCAAAAGCATGCTGCCATTCATGGGGTCACAAAGAGTCGGACATGACTGAGCAACTGAAATGAACTGAACTGAACTGATGAAGAAAACAGAAGACAGTAAACAAAAAGAATTTGATTGTTGCAGGCAGGAATAGATCTATTTTAGGTGAAATCGTCATTCAAGACCTCTCTGATAAGACAATTTAAAGAGATAAATAACAAATCAATCATATATCTGGTGGTTTAGTCGCTAAGTCATGTCTGACTCTTGTGACCCCATGGACTGTACTCTCCCAGGCTTCTCTGTCCATGGGATTCTCCAGGCAAGAATACTGGAGTGGTTCCCATTTCCTTCTCCTATCATATATCTAAAGGTTAAAAAAAGTATTTAGATAAAATGGCAAGTAACTGAAAGATCCTGGAGTAAGAGAAAAAGGCCAGTTTGCCAGCAAAAGCCCCCATGAGGAAAATGGAAAGAAATTAGATCAGGAGGATAGCATGGAGCCAGGTCATACAGAACCTTTACATCAGTATTAAGGACTTTGAATTTTATCCAGAGTAAAACCATTACAAATGAATAAATGGTGGCACTAGTGGTAAAGAACTTGCCTGCCAATGCAGGAGACATAAGAGATGCGGGTTCAATCCCTGGGTCGGGAAGATCGCTTGGAGAGGAAATGGCAACACTCCAGTATTCTCGCCTGGAGAATCGCATGGACAGAGCAGCCTGGTGGGCTATAGTCCATAGGGTTGCAAAGAATTGGGCATGACTGAAGTGACTTAACACACAAAGATATACATATAGCTTCAGTGTGATAATAGAAATATGTTGCTGTTAACCAAAAAGATAGTAGTTTAAGAATGACATAGAAAATTTTACCACAGCCAGTCTGAGGATTATAACCTTTCAGAAAGCTTTGAGGGCCCTCCCACCCATAGGAGATCAAAGCACAGTCATCTAAGTTTTTAAGACAAATTGTTATACATCAGAGTACATATTGACAGTTTACATAATCCAGCAGATGAGTAGTGGGTCATTTATAACCCTTTACAGGATTGACAAATGACTGTTACATCCTAAGAAGTTATCTTCCTAAAGCCAGTGGAAATTCTCTTTTTTAGGTGGGTTAAGAATTCCTGTCTAAGGGAAGCTATTTAATGTGTAACTCAGATGCACAGTGTACACTAGAGGGGAGGAGGCAGCCAGTCAAATCGTGAATTTTTTCATATTGCCTTAAGAATAATTTTGTTTCTGCTGCTGCTGCTGCTAAGTCACTTCAGTCGTGTCCGACTCTGTGTGACCCCATAGACGGCAGCCCACCAGGCTCCCCCATCCCTGGGATTCTCCAGGCAAGAACACTGGGTGGGTTGCCATTTCCTTCTCCAATGCATCAAAGTGAAAAGTGAAAGTGAAGTCGCTCAGTCGTGTCCAACCCTTAGCGACCCCATAGACTGCAGCCTTCCAGGCTCTTCCGTCCATGGGATTTTCCAGGCAAGAGCACTGGAGTGGAGTGCCATTGCCTTCTCCAAATTTTGTTTCATCAATGCATATAGAGTATTATAGAGCGGTAAAGGAAATGGTTACTTCTGATGAGATTTCAATAAGAATTAACAGTGGAAATGATCTCGTATTGGTCTCAAAGGATGAAATGGAACTATCCAGAAAATGAAAAATAGAGAAGTGATAGATTGTTTCATATGTGAGGAAAGTCTCTTAAAATTGTTAGAATTCAGGTTTGTTTGGCTTCCTATTTTGTCCTTGTCATGCCCTGAGGAGGTTCAACATTTTTGGAAGGTTGTAGAGCAAGGAGTTTAAGGTATGCAGTTGGTAGGTGCAGCTATTCCTGTCTCATCCCAAATGACAAATACATCTTGGGGAATAAACTTCTGCTTAGTATCAGCCCTTGGGTTTTCTGAATTTCCCTCAAGGCAACAGTGCTGATAATTGGAACCGGTGGTTTAACATGAGTTTGCATCTGCACAATATATTCCCTACATGGACTTAACTAAATTCAGCAGGAGAAATATGGGTCTTGGTAGTCTGCAAATATTGTGAGGTGTAAAATTCAAATTAAGCTCTTCATAGAAAATTGAATATTTATTTTTTGATATCACTTACTTGAGGCATAATTCTTTTCAAAATTCCATACAGATCTTACCCCAAGCAATGCTAAGTGGATCATATTTAGCTTTGATTATTATTGTGATTTGCCTAATTCCTTTGTGACTTTTCTCACTCATCCTAAGCAGGGGATACTTTAGAGAAGAATTTCTAAAGCTAGTACAACTGAAAGAGAAACACATGCTTGCAGTCTTTATGACTCCTTTAACCTTCTTAGTTAAAACTTGTCATCTTTGGTGACCCTGACATTTCTGGTGGCAAGATATAAGTATTTTATAGTCTATCCTTTTGTTTTGTTTTCTGTCCTGTATCTTTTTCCACAATTTCTTTTCAGTTATAGCTATTTCTCCTTGCTTTCTAATTGAAATCGATAAAGTAACTACCAATTAATTCAACTTCCTGTGGAGTTAGAGTCTGAGGAGATGCTGTAGCGATTGAATCACATTGAATCACTTTGACCAATCCTGACTTTCCACTAGTGTGTAATATACTAGGTAAATTATCCTAGTTGAATCTGAATTTATGCACCAGGCAATGAGTCTATATTAAATTTTGAAGTAGGAAAGTGTCAGAAATTATATATGTATGTGTGTGTGTGTGTGTGTGTTTATACATATACATATATATATATATATATATACACATTTGGAACATAATCCCATTTGAAACAATGTGGATTGTATGTTGAAATTAGTAGAAACAAAGAGAAAAATTAGGAGGGTATTGAAACAATCTCATCATAGAACAATAAGTACAATTGAGGAATAAGGGAGATAAAGCTTAAAAATAAATACATAGGGAATGTGAAAAATTTTAGATTAGGCCTTAAAGAGAAAAGAAAAAAAAAGTGTAATTTAGAAAAGTATATTAATTTGTTAATTAAATAGCTTCTCTTAACCACAGCATTTTTTCCTTGAAATTTAACTTTAAATGACCAGGAACTTCGTTAAATGTCTGCAGAGGATACCTGGAGATCAGAAATTGATTCAAACATTTATACTCATCATCTCCTGACTCAAACATTTATGCTCCATCGTCTTCTCCCACTTGCCCTGGCAGCCACTAATCTTCCTTCTGTCTAGGTTTTGCCTATTCTGTTTATTTCATATAAATGGAATCATATAGCATATGGCATTTTGTGTCTGTTTTTTTCCCTCTGCTTCTTTTTTTTTTAATTAATTTTTATTTTTTTTTAGTTTGTTTTGCTTTACAATACTGTATTCGTATTGCTACACATCAACATGAATTAGCCATGAGTGTACATGAACTCCCAATCCCGACCCCCACCTCCCTTA
>SJXQ01001137.1:0-17181 GCA_006408695.1 Aepyceros melampus
GTGACAATATACAGCCTTGACGTACTCCTTTTCCTATTTGGAACCAGTCTGTTGTTCCATGTCCAGTTCTAACAGTTTTTTCCTGACCTGCATACAGATTTCTCAAGAGGCAGGTCAGGTTCTCTCGTATTCCCATCATTAGGAGGGCACAAGGTAAGTAAACCTTATACCTGAGATGTACCATGCCAGGAATCTATTTTTTATAGTTACTTTGCTTCATTTTTCTTCTGAAAATGAAAGTTGATATTGTTTTCTCTTAAGGTAATGGTATTAGTCAGCAGAATAATTTAAAGTCTTGAATGAAGTAAGTTGCTAACTAGGTAAAATTTGGAATTGCCAAAAAATACCATAGTTTTAGCGATATTTAAGCATATGTTCAAAATTCTTAATTCTGTGCACTATTTAACAATGAGTGATTAAGCCAGATGAAATCATATTGAAGACTGATATTTTTAAAACTCATTGGTTTTCTTCATTCAAGGCCACTCCCACCCAATTTGCCTAACACATCCACCAAATTTGTAGCCTTTGATCCACAAATATGTCTCTCAAAAATATAGTATTTTCTTTTTCCTTGAAGTGAGCTACTAATCCCTTTATTTTTCAAAAAGATATTTCAAAAGAGAAGTTGGCAATTTGGCAACCAAGATATGCTTCAGTAGGGGAACAGAAAAACTGATACATTCAATCAATGGAATATTATTCAGAGCTAAAAAGAAAGAAGCTAGGAAGCTGTGAAAAGATTTGCAGAAAACTTAAATGCATATTACTAAGTGAAAGAAGCCAATCTGAAAAGGCTACATACTGCATGCTTCCAACTATATGTTATGGAAAAAATCAAAACCATAGAGACAGTTAGAAGATAGGTGATTGCAAAGGGTTAGAAGGGAGGGAGGGATGAACAGGAAGGACACAGAGGGCTGTTAGGGCGGTGAGACTACTCTGCACGATACTATGATGGTGGTTACATGTTATCATACTGTCAACTAAAAAAACACACACAATGTAATAAAAGTTGAGAGTAGATTTTATTTGTTGGGAATGTTAGGACTTGAGCCTGGGAGACAGTATCTTAGGTGAACCAAGAGAGCTGACTCTGAGGAGGTAGGAGAGGAGACAGGTTATATACAAGTTTGCAGCAAGGGGTAGGAAATCTGAATATTAAAAGATTACTGTTAATTAAGAGAAAACGAAATCTCTCACATGAAGAGATTTAGTGTTCTTCTATGTATGGGAGGATGCAAGCATCTGGGCTTGCTGACATCATTTCCTTCATATGCATCTAGCTATCTGGGGCCAATCGTGCTTTCTTTATTGTTCACATATTAAGTCCTTGCCTTCTGTAAGAGATGGTGACTGTGGTAAATGGCCATCTCTCATATCCCCACAGCTCCTCAGTGCTTACTGGGGAGGAGGTAGCTGATGGCATCCAAATATGTGGCTTTGCTTCACCTGGGCTCACAAATTTGCAGTTGGAAAAGTCTTGTTTACTAGTAGAGCTAAGAGTAGAAAATACTTCATTTCACAATACATTGCTCCAAGTCCATCCAACACCGAGAGTGAACTGTAATGCAAAGTGTGGGCTTTGGGTGATAATGATGTGTCAATACAGGCTCATCAGTTGTAACAAAGGTACCTCTCTGGTGGATGACATTGATAAAAGGGATAGCATGTGTAGGGGCAGGAAGTATAAAAGAAATCTCTCTCCCTTCTGCAATTTTGCTGTGAATCTAAAACTGCTCTAAAAAAGAGAAGGTCAGTTTAAAAAAAAAGAGAGAGAGAGAGAAGTTTGGACTATACCTATGTGTCATTTTCATCATTCCATTGGCCAGAACTTAAAAAACAACTGAATTCATGTAAACATTTTGATTCTTAAATCTCAAATATGTCTTAGTAGATTAAGATTTTAGGAAACAAAGCATGCCTGAGGTGACAATATGCAAAAGATTCAGCCTAGAGGGATCTGAGTTGTCAGGGACATTAAAGCTCATTAGCAGGATTCTCCTACAGAAACAGTCACATTCCTGGTCCTGCATTTCAGTTCTAGAAAAACCTTCTCATTGATGTTAGGGTGTTGCACTCCAGCTGAGAGCCTGAGGTTTTTCACTGAAAGGCAAACATATTGGTTTTATATCTTGTGCTTTCTGGAGGATGTAGCTTTTTTATCTTCAAAGTGACAAGAGCAGGAAAATAAAAGGTGTGGGGCAGGGGAAGGGTGGAGATTCACTCACCTGCAACTATATTAAACCGCCTACCAGCTGTTTATAACTCATATCATTCCATCCTATAAGAAATCTTTAACTTATGAAAAGGACGTCCTTGCTGGGGGATTAACAAGTGGAACAGGGTGAAATGCTACACTTGCTTTTGATGGTGTGTAAGTTATCTTTTGCAAGCTATTGACATTCTTTTCTCACTATTTTCTTAAAAAGATTAGCCTTAGGGAACATAAATAATTAGTTGTAAAATCTCTGGCAGGATATTTAATCAATCACACCTTGGTTTCAGCTGACACGAGGGCTGTGGTCATCTGTGGCAAAGGCAGATGCAATGAGGGGACGGGACTAGGCTGCTCTCCTCACCAGCTGTGTGAGCTTGTTCAAAGGATGACCCAGAAAGTCCCAGAACAAGCCAAAACTTGGGGCAATCTGGTCGCACTGCTGGCATTTGTGTTTACCGTGCAGCCTGAAGTTCTCTGTAGGCAAACTGACAAGGAGTAAGAGCAAACAAATGATACTTCGAAAGTCTACTCCTCAAGGAGAAATTTGGGGATCTTCTAAGTCTCAAGGTGCCAGGATAGATAGGGAGAAGTGAAGTAATTTGTGTAGGCTGCTAAAAGTACCCAGGCTTGTTTTTTGACATTTCAGTTCATGCATGTGTTAGTCAGGGTTCTGCAGAGAAAAGAAGCAGTAAGATGTGTATGTGTGTATACTAAAAAAGTTGTGTATGCACACACACACACACACACACACACACACATATACAGTAAAGAATTGGCTCAGGCAGCTTTAGAGGCCAGTCCAAAACCTTCAGATGGGCCATCAGGCTGGGGACCCATGGAGAAACGATGTTGCAGTTCAGTCTGGAGACCCTGTAGGTAGAATTCTTTCTTTCTTGGGGAGATCAGTCTTTGTCCTATGAAGGCCTTCGACTGACTGAATGAGGCCCACCCACATTGTGGAGGGCAACCTGCTTTCCTCAAAATGTTATTTTCTTTCAGAAAACATACTCACGGAAACTAGGCTTGTTTTTTGACATTTCAGTTCATGCATGTGTTAGTCAGGGTTCTGCAGAGAAAAGGAGCAGTAAAATGTGCATGTGTGTATACTAAAAAAGTTGTGTATGCACACACACACACACACACACACACACATACAGTAAAGAATTGGCTCAGGCAGCTTTAGAGGCAAGTCCAAAACCTTCAGATGGGCCATCAGGCTGGGGACCCATGGAGAAACTGATGTTGCAGTTCAGTCTGGAGACCACCTGTAGGTAGAATTCTTTCTTTCTTGGGGAGATCAGTCTTTGTCCTATGAAGGCCTTCGACTGACTGAATGAGGCCCACCCACATTGTGGAGGGCAACCTGCTTTCCTCAAAATGTTATTTTCTTTCAGAAAACATACTCACGGAAACATCCAGAATGATGTTTGACCAAATGTCTGGGCACCATGGCCCAGGCAAGCAGACCCATCACAACAGGTTCCTGTCAGCTAGTAGATTAAATATTAAACATTTGCACCAGGTCAAGTTCACTATTTGGGGAAGATAAGCCAAGGAAACGGTATAATGAATATATAAGTCAAAATCTTTAAAAAAGTATATAAAAGGAAATCAGTCCTGAATATTCATTGGAAGGACTGATGCTGAAGCTGAAACTCCAATACTTTGGCCACCCGATGCGAAGAGCTGACTCATTTGAAAAGACCCTGATGCTGGGAAAGATTGAGGGCAGGAGGAGAAGGGGATGACAGAGGAGGAGATGGTTGGATGGCATCACTGACTCAGTGGAATTGGGTTTGGGTGGACTCCAGGAGTTGGTGATGGACAGGGAGGCCTGGCGTGCTGTGGTTCATGGGGTCACAAAGAGTTGGACACGACTGAGCAACTGAACTCAACTGAATTAATAAAAATAGGACAACAGCAATAGGATGAATCTAAATAACAAAAAAATAGTAGCTAAGATTTCTTTGGTACTGTGTATCAGGAATGTTTGAATCCTCGCAAAACTCTATGAGGCAACAAATATCACTGGAATCCATAACCTGGGTTCAAATTCCAGCTTTCCCACTCACTAACTGTGTGACTTTGGCAAATCTTTTAGCTCTCTGAACTTCAGTTTCCTTAATAGGAAAAAATAAGCATAATCACAGCAGCAACTGGTGAAGATTATTGAGAAGATTAAATGAGTTATCCCACACCGAGTATGTAGAACAGTGCCTGGCTATTAGAAGCAGTAGGCATGACGGGCTTCCTAGATGGCTCAGCAGTGAAGAATCTGCCTGCAGTGCAGGAGATGTGGGTTTGATCCCTGGGTCAGGAAGACCCTCTGGAGAAGGAAATAGCAACCCACTCCAGTATTCTTGCCTGGAGAATATCATGGACAGAGGAGCCTGGTGGGCTACAGTCCATAGGGTCCTCAAGAGTTGGATACAGCTGAAGCAACCTAGCACGCAAGCAGGCATGACAGCCATCTGAAACCTAGAAATGGTGAATTTGCTGGGTATCCCTGCATGACAATATCCAACATGCTTATAAGGAGATAAATGGACACATCCTTCCTTGAAGTCTTATGAGCCTCAAGTTCCACTGAAAACACCTTCTTCCAGGCTCCCTTGGCAAACCCACAACCAATGTTGCCAAAGAACAACATGTAGCAGAGGACTGACATGCGTCATGTGTACTCTTCAGTACAGTTTCTTTTCATTATCTTTACTGAGTTTGGATTAAATACAGCCATCTTAGGCATGATATTTCCCCAGACATGGGTGGCAGATAAAAGGGTGGGGTAGCATGAAATAAAAATGAGCAACCCAAGATAATTCAGGATGGGCTAGTGCAAATGACTCCCAGCCCTGAACTTCCCTGGGTTTTTTTTGTTGTGTCCCAGGCTACGGGAATTATCTTGCAGAAATATTTTTTGACTTACAGTAATACTGGGATCTCCATACTGAAAATCAATGTGTATTTTGTTTCCTTCTAGAGCATTTTGACAACAATAGCCTAAAATGCTTTAGGATACTCATTGTGCCATTAGAAGTCAGCCGTTAACAACAGATCTCAGATTTCCTGTAACTCAGTCAAGGGTATTTTGTAGCCGTGATGGTCCAAGTCACAGGGGAACCATGGGAAGATCTTTAGGTTTAAGTGACTTCTTGATTTAATGTCTTATGGCTGAGTTTCTCAGCTTTTCCTACCCTTATTTGTGAAATGGAACTAATTTTTGAGTGTAGTTTGCTCGCTGTCTTTAACCATTTGGTTTCCTTTCCTTCTCTGACTTTGCTTATTGCCGCTTCAGAGAGCAATGCCCTCATTGATTTCCTTTGCCCGGGGCTTTGGTTAAATGAGAACATTCAAAACCCTCACACAGTTGTTCTCTGATCATGATAGAAGCTGGACTAAGAGCCTCCCCCTGGCCCGGAAACCCATGGCATAGGCCCCCTATAGTTGCTTTCTGCTGGTGGCTTCAATCTTTCAACTCTAAGTATGGAAAACCAATAAATGGCAACAAATGACTTTATGCTAACTAGGTTGAAAGAGATTCTCCAGTCTGCTATTAAAAATCAGTCCGTCCATTGCAATAGAGGCCAGCACATTGTTAGACAATCAGGGTTATTTACTAATGTTTTGACAACTCTACTTAGCATAAAGGGCAACAGGAGACACTTCTGACCGTGGAAGCCCCCACACAATGTTTTATTGACTTGGCTGATTTATAAATCCTACAACCATGAGATAATTGGCAACTTACTCCTTCACAGATGTGAGTTATGCAATCAGCGTGGGAAAGATCCACTGAAGCTGACTTGCTGGAAATCTTTACTTTCAATCTATAGTATATAATAAGGTTAAGAATAAAAGAGTGCCAAACACCAGTGTTAGTGTTTTGTAAAGCAGTATACAGATGTAATTTGTTTCATTATTGTCAGCAATATCAGGATCAATTGATCAGTCATCTATCTATCTATGTATTCTATGACACCTAAACTGAGTACTCTATTAAATGTCAAGATAATCAATATTAAATATTTTTATTTTTTGCAAATAGTCCTCCAGGCCTGCATAATGAAGTCTAACTTTAGTTTCAAAGACTGTGTTTTAGGGTTTTTTTTCCAGTGAATAATTTCTTCTGCTTACCCATTCTTTATTTGATACTGAGTCTCATAGATCAATTACTATTATTAATCAACTGGAAGAGTAAATTAATACCATAGACACATGGAGGGTCAGTCTTGCCGGCTGGCGTGAACTGTAAAAGATGACCTGTGTGTTTGTGTCATAAATTGTTCTGCATGATGATATGGCTATTGTTATTTGCAGAAAACTTTATATTTTTGTTAGGTCAGAAAGCCTGTAATTCTCAAAGTGATCTCTGAACCTTATTTAATGCAGCAAACAGAGGAGCTGAGTTGAACTTTGGTGTCTGCCAGTTGGAAAGTAATAACTTTCCCAACTCTCTATAAGACTTGTGCCTTGTGATGAATGCGGACCCTTCCTTCATGAGGGTTTCCCAATATTGTATACTTGTAGCAAATAAGGTTAGAACCTTTAAATATATAGCATTTAGTAATGTGCTGGAAATAGCTTCCTCGATTCCTTTAAAGGTCACTGCATTTGCTTTTCAGGCGTCATTTTAGCTCTAGCCTCTACAGAGTGGAACTGAGAACATGCTTGCCTTCACACCTTCAATTTTCCCAAGCTTAAGAGTAAAATGGCAGGATAAAGTGGAATGTGTGTGTGTGTGTGTGCGCACACGCTCTTGTGAGTTTAGAAAGATGTAGAAATGCATTGTCAAAATAATCTCAATTATCTTGGTTATATACATGTACATATATATATATAGGTTATATACATGCACATTGCTTTCAATTGGAGGTAAGGTTAGACTTGTATTATCCTCCGACCAGAAGCCAAGCTTCTAGGAGTGAAGTTGGGACAATAGCTACTAAAGGAAAATAAACTCTGCAGAAAGCATCCAGTTCTTTGTGCTCTGCCTGAGCACTCCGTGTGTCCCCAACCAAAGTATATTAGTAAAACTCCGTATGTGTGTGTTCAGTTGCTCCTGACTCTTTGCGATCCTATGAATTATAGCCTACCAGGTTCCTCTATCCCTTGGATTTCCTAGGCAAGAATACAGGAGTGGGTTTCCATTTCCTCCTCCAGGGGATCTCCTGACCCAGGGATCGAACCCGCATCTCCTGTGTCTCCTGCATTGCAGGCAGATTCCTTACTGCTGAGCCACCAGGGAAGCCCATGTAAATTAGCATCAAACCACAGGCTTTGCTGCTATACCACTGGAAAAAATAAATTCATTAAGCCATTGACATGAAGCACGAAATAGTCAAATGTAGCCTTGCTATCAAACTTTCAACCTCCTTGTTAACAGCATCTTTGTTGTTGTTGTTGTTAACAGCATCTTCATCACGTTTAGAGTTGGCCGCTGTGTTTCCTTTTACAGGTACACTCAGGATGAAAAGTGGTTCATATCTGTTCTGTACTGGGTTTTGGCACACCAGCCTGGCTTCAGTAGACTGATCAGTGGAATATCCAGCAGTGTCTTTGCATCTTTACAAAACAGAGTGCAGTAAGGTCTTGCAAAATCACTCTTGTGTAGTTTACTTTCCTTCAACTTGGAAATGTTAGCTGTGTAAATTTCAGAATAACAATCTGCCATGTGAACTCTCTCCATTTGGGTTATGTATTTGTTGTTAATAAGATGGCAGCTTGGACTCATTCAGGCACTTTTGAATATATTTATCTATGAGAAGATACATGAATATGTTTTCTTGACTGATGGTTCAAAATGCCATCCACATCTGCATCTTAAGATTCTAGCTCCAGCTACCAATTTTCAGGAGAGAAGAAAGGAAAGTGTTAGACTATACTGTGAGGGTGTGCTCAGCTGCATCCAGACTATGGAAAAATCTTCAGGGCATGTTAGTTGATTTCCTAACACATATTAAGCAAGACAAAAGAGGAGTGAGAAGGAATCCTTAGATACTTTAAATGCTTATAAATGAGCTACAATATGTGGACTTAATTTGCCTCTCAATTCAAACATACACATTTAAAAATTACAACATTGAGATGAGAACTGAATTACAACATGAGAACTCTAAGTGTGAACACTGACTAGATATTTGATAATTATTTACAAAATATTGCTAATTTTAAAGACTGTGATAATAGTATGTGGTTTCTTAAAGATTCACTATCTTTTAGAGAGACACAAGTTAACATACTGAAGTATCTACAGATGAAATGATATGACATACAGTTAGCTCCAAAATAATGTGGGAGGGGGAGCTGCTGAAATCAGGACTAGCCAAGAGTAGATCACTGTTGAAGCTGGATTATGGCTACATAGTAGTTCATTGTGTGACTCTGTGCTTGAAATTCTCCACAATAAGAAAAAAATAATGCCATCAATTTACACTGAACGTTTTCTTTGGTTCTTGGAACTTTCTTAGCACTTCCTTGGTGACAAGTTGGATTATCTCTACAAGAGTGGGATTATAGACACTGTTGCTTTTAGGGTAGAAGATTATCAATGCTTAAATGGGGGAAGAATTGGTAACATATACAAAATTTAGCTTTTAGTGTTCTAATGAATTCTCCCTTTGCTTCACATCCCTAGTTTCTAAACTGGGATTAGGAGGAAAAAAACTTCATTTTTTCTAACATTGCTGTTTCTATCAGGCAATTCTTTGGCCTTTTTGTAGAGGCAAATTCCTAACTGAGAACCACCCCTATGCACTGACCACATCCATCAACTAGATTCAGATTTAGTTCTCTTGGATTCCATGTGATTTCCAGAAAAATAAATGTGCTTTTCTAAGAGCTTCCTAGCTTCCATAGGTGAATTCTCGTCTCCTCTCCTCCAAGAGACTTTACAGTAAGCTGACCTCACTCCTGCTCTAATTGTGGTCTTGGATTGGCTTAATCCAATCAGTACATTCCATTCCCTTGGTTATGGTCATTAATTCTGGGGAAGCATATGCCCCACTTTGGCCCTACAAGTGTATATCTTAGCACTGTTACTGGGGCAGAAGGAATCTCTTCTACGGGACTTGAGCAAGGATGATTATATCTCTGACTTTGTCAGGCACTTATCCTGCTACAACTAGGAGAGTAGATATTAAGATGGAACTCAGATTCAGGATTACTGAGCAGAAAAATGAAAAGAAATTGGGTCTTTGGAGACATGACTGAGAGGTGGATCCATCAACCATGAAACTGCTGTTCCTTGAGACTGAATTGTGCAGCCGTGAAATTAAGACTCTTACTCCTTGGAAGAAAAGTTATGACCAACCTAGGTAGCATATTCAAAAGCAGAGACATTACTTTGCTGAGGTCCATCTAGTCAAGGCTATGGTTTTTCCTGTGGTCATGTATGGATGTGAGAGTTGGACTGTGAAGAAAGCTGAGAGCCAAAGAATTGATACTTTTGAACTGTGGTGTTGGAGAAGACTCTTGAGAGTCCCTTGGACTGCAAGGAGATCCAACGAGTCCATTCTGAAGGAGATCAACCCTGGGATTTCTTTGGAAGGAATGATGCTAAAGCTGAAACTCCAGTACTTTGGCCACCTCATGCGAAGAGTTGACTCATTGGAAAAGACTCTGATGCTGGGAGGGATTGGGGGCAGAAGGAGAAGGGGACGACTGAGGATGAGATGGCTGGATGGCATCACTGACTCAATGGACGTGAGTCTGAGTGAACTCCAGGAGTTGGTGATGGACAGGGAGGCCTGGTATGCTGCGATTCATGGGGTCACAAAGAGTTGGACACGACTGAGCGACTGAACTGAACTGAACTGATGTCTTGATTGGTTATCCCAAATGAAGTTGTGTTTTATTTCATTTGTACCTAAGAACATCTTAGCATAAATAGAACATGCTTACCTAATGGACAGAAAAGTTCTGGAGATAGAATATCTCACTGAAGAAGCCAGGGGTGAGAATATACTGCTCACTTTGCCTCTTGAATGAGTCCTTTCTGGATGCTCCGTTCTGGATATATTAAAATAAGGTTGAGAAGATACAATTGGAGACATAAAATAAATACATGGTAGGTTCTTAGAAAACCAAAAGACATGGTTTTGCTCAGTCTGATCCTGTTTAATAAACCTGAAAAATTCAAGTAAAGAGTAGAGGTAATAAATCTTTCAAGATTAACAGAGAACCTGAGTGACATCACTAGATATCAGGGGCTAGGAGCAGAAGGAAACCCGAGTTTAGCTTTTACTTTTTCTGTTGCCTCTTCGAAAAAAAAAAAAAAAAATGTATAGGCCAGAATGGATGTCCCGGATGACACTAGATTGCTCCATGAGAATGGACCACTGTTGACTTATTCATCTTTGTATCTATTAATTGTGTGTATCAACTAAGTGTCACATGTATGTTTTGCACTGTTTTAGGCACTAGGAAATATACTAGTGTGAGGAGATCAGATCAATAAGTTACTGGACAAGTAAATATATAGCCTCTCACATAGCAATACATTTTATGGAGAAAAAGAAAGTAGAATAAAGCAGGTGAAAGAGTGCTGGGGAAGAGGGATAAATATATAGTGGCCCAAAGGATGACATTTTAGCAGAAACCTGAACAACCTGAAAGAGAGAGCCATGTGGACATAAGAGAAAGAGTTTCCAGGAAGAGGAGGCAGTCAGTGCAAAGGCCCTGTGGTAGGACAAAACTTAGCATGCTTGAAGACTGTTAAGAAGGATGAGAGTAACTGGGAATAAATAAGGGGGAGACTCCCAGGAGATGAGGACTCAGAGGTAGTGAAAGGCCAGGACATAAGGGCCTTGCAGGCCAATCTGGGCACTCAGTTTGAATTATGGATTATTTTTAATACTATCACAATTAATTTTGGGGAACAAACTATGTATTACTCAGTTTGAAGAAGAAAGTCAGTGCAAATTATAACTGCTTATAAAACAAGCCAAACAAAATTGAAGTAGGCAAGAAAAAGGCAAAATCATCTTCCTCCCATGCCTCCCTCCCAGTTTCCTACATCTAAACATAAACCCACATGCCTCACTCCTAGAAACAGAAGTCAACAATTTGTTGGACAGTCAGCTATACATTTTTCCTAAGCTCATACAAATATATACCTCCCACCAACACACAGAGAATATGTAAGAATGTTTATGATTATTTTCTATTCTTATTAAAATAGGATTATATTATGGACTATTCTCTGTGTCTTGCTTTATTTCTGTAGTAATATTTCGTGTACCAGGTCAACAGACATTTACATAGTCTTCTCCATCTTGCAATTTTTTTGTTCCTTGTTCTCTTATACTTCTCATGAGGCTGGCAAAGAATAAGACCTGTGGTATAAATGGGCCCTCTTATAATTTTGTCGTATTATATTCCAGATCGCAGATGTCAGTAGAAATAATTAAGACATAATTTTTTACAAGTTCAACTCCCTTTAGGTGCTGAATCAGAATTTTCTATCTATCCATCTGTCATTTGTTTGCACAGGCTTCAAAAGTCATTTTGCCTAGAAATTTGGGACAAAAGTCATGAAAGGTAAATATCAGAGAGAATCATGGAATTTTGGAACTGAAAAATACTTAAGATATCACCAGTTCTAATCTTGTTTTATTGATTTGATATTTCCTGAGTGACTAGTGCTTGATAGGTACCAAGAAAAATATCAGAGACAAAAGTTGTCTAAGACACAATTTTGGTCTTCATCTTAACATCAAGGTGACTGAAGGCTCAGAGATTGGGAGGCTTTTTCCAGACACATTAAGGAGTAACAGATATTGGAACACAGACCTGTTGACTCTGACAGCAGAGCTCTTTCCATTATATCTCACAGCTTATGGAAGTTTCTAACAGTAAATAACTAAAGGCTAGTCCTATATGCTGTCATTTGCAAAAAGTTTAGCTATTAGAGGTCCATGAAGTGAATGAAATACTAGTTAGACAGCTCATCTATCGGGAGCTGGTAATTTACTCTGAAAAATCTTAGTGTAAAAATCTAATTTCAACCCACTTTCTCAGAGGGTAAATTTTATCCCATTTCCTTTTCTCAAGGCTCTGTCATTAGCATATTAAACTAATGAGTGAATCAATTATTTAAAACTGGCAATATTTTTTATTATGTCTAATTAAGTGTTTAATCAGGACATTCTGGTCTTCAGTTCTCTGAAAGCAGCATTCTCTACAGAATGAATGAAATGTCTGGGTGGAACTTTGCTAACAACCTCTCGTACTCAGAGGACTAGAGAGGAAGTTGAAGCCTTAAAAGTGAAGGTGAACAAAATAGGTCACAGAAGAGACAGGAAATGGTAACAAGCCTAAACAGCAACAACTTAGGATGATAACTATATGTTTCTGAACAGACTTTTAATGGGGAAGGTGGGGTGGAGGGAGGAACTACCACCTCAACTGCAGGATATGGTTCCAGAAATCTCCATTGCACACTAAAACTGAGAGGGCAGAAAAACCATCCTTTGCTTTTCTCTAAACTCCTTTAACTACCTGACCATAAAATTTAAGTATTAATTAACCAAGTGCCTCAATAGTCATACAATATTTCAAGGACCACCTGAAAATTATTTAGCCAATAATATAACATATTTCAGAAGATGTTATTGATTTCAAAAGTGCATACTTAATTTTTACCGAGTTCATTGTATCTCCCCATATGCCAACACATTACCTAAAGGCCAAACCATCCTAAAACTGAGAGTGAACTTGAACAAAAAGATCCCAGAAAATGTCCAGGAGCCACTCAAAGCAGATAGTGCAAGTGGAAGAAAGAGGTTAATTTACATATGCATTCATTTATTCAGTGAATATTTATTCAGTGCTTTCTCTAAACCCGAAACCACTGTGATCTTCACTAGAGATACAATGAATAACAAGACAATTCCCACTCTCTCAAAGCTTGCAGTTTACCAAGAATGTAGACAAAATGCCATGTAGTAAATAGTAAGCTAATGTTATCAAATTCAAATTTGTTCTGCTTGCCACATGTCTGGCTATGAAGTTGGGAGACACAGTGTTGGGGCAAGGAATAAGTACTTTATCCCAAAAGCCAGGATTCTGAGAAGATGGTAGACTAGTATTCTAGAGAACCATCGTACCTAAGTCAGAATACAGCCTTGTATTTGAATAAAGGGACGGGTGTGGTTGGTTGCTGCAAACTTCTTGGTATTAGGATTCTTTGTTCTTCTAGCTGCCCACATAGGTCAGATTACAATGTTTCTGTAAACCTCCAATAAGACAAATGTGTTATTTTTTGTTCTACAGCTTTGTTTCTCTCCTTGAAAAGAAAAGCTTAATACCCTTACAGTCAGGAGTCTTGAGGCTGGTCTATCCTGTGTATTTCAGGCCATAGGCAACATTGTTAACTCAAAGCAAAACAATAGAATACAAAGGCTGAAGTAAAAGGAATAAATGTAATATGGACTCAGATGTGTCCTTTCTGTTACAATAAGAGTACCTTCCAAATGCTATAGGAGCACTCAGGAAAGGCAAGTCAGGAAGCTTGTAAGAGGAAATCATGTAAGGAAATGAGTTGACAGCCTAGACCAGTAGAAGTGAACTTCCTTTTCTAGCAAGAGAAATGAAATATTCTGGCTGACCCACTCACTGAAAACAACCCAAAATGGTCTATTAGCTATTTGAAAAATCTTGTGTTTTTTTTACATGTGTCAATGAACAGGAACAAAATTAAGTCCGAAAACTAGACGAAAACAAGAACTCAGAGAGATCAGCAGAGCAAAAAGCTAGTTTTTGCTTTAAGTGCATTCTCCAAGCAGGGTGAACTTGAGCTTCATTTTCACAGACTTATATGTACAGAAAATGGAAGACTTCCCAATGTGGTCCCCATAATGTGGAGAATCTAATAGGTCAACCATAAAGATTGAGCTTGGATACCCACAGTGTAGAGTAAACTAGAAATAAGCATACCTCAACTCTCTTTTTACTCCAGGAGACGGCAAATAAAGCTGTTATTTTTAATCTTAGCTCTGGGTGGAAGAGGAAAAGACTCCCTTGAGAAATAGTAACTTAAGCCAGCCCCCCAAAATCTTAGAATTCTGAAAGCTCAAAACTTGGGTGATTCTACCCTGCCCTGACTGAAAAAAAAAAAAAAATGCTAAAGATGAAATATTAGCTCAAATCAATTTCAAGTTGGTAATGCTCTCCCTGACAGAAATAAAGAAATAAAATACCACGAGTGAAAGCCAGCAGAAACAAAAGAGAGAATAATCAGACCCCTAGACACTTCCTATATGAGAATTATTTAAAACAACTGGGCTTCCTAGGTGGCCCTAGTGGTGAAGAACCCACCTGCCATGCAGGAGACATAAGAGAAGTGGGTTTGATCCCTGGGTGGGGAAGATCCCCTGGAAGAGGGCATGGCAACCCCCTCCAGTATTCTTCTGGAGAATCCCATTGACAGAGGACCCTGGCCAGCTATATAGCTCATAGGGTTGCAAGGAGTTGGACACGGCTGAAAGGACTTAGCACAGCACATCATTAACAAGCCAAAATAAATAGAACAAGACTAAAAATATGTTTTGAGTGCAGAAACTATAAAAAGTGACCTTACAGATCTGAAAGTGAAAGTCACTCAGTTGTATCTGACTCTTTGCGACCCCATGGACTATACAGTCTGTGGAATTCTCCAGGCCAGAATACTGGAGTGGGTAGCCTTTCCCTTCTCCAGAGGAATCTTCCCAACCCAGGGATTGAACCCAGGTCTCCTGCATTGCAGGCAGATTCTTTACCAGCTGAGCCACAAGGGAAGCCCAAGAATACTGGCGTGTGTAGCCTATCCCTTCTCCAGCAGATCTTCCCAACCCAAATCAAACTGGGGTCTCCTGCATTGCAGGAGGATTCTTTACCAACTGAGCTTTCAGGGAAGCCCATGCAGATCTGAAAAGGTACAAATAAAGTTTCTAGAAATTAAAAATAGAACAATTGAAATTAAAATCTTTATGGTTGAGTTTTGTGGCAGAGTATATTCAGCTGAATTAATAGAATTAACAAAATAGAAGATATATTCCAGTTACTATATTTCTAGTAGCTAGAATGCAGCAAAGTGAAAGATGCAAAGTCATGGAGAAAATGAAAGAAAAATTAAGAGAAGTGGAGGATAGAGCGAAGTGATCTAGCATTTTCTAGAATGAGCAGCAAAAGAGTTTGTCAGAAAGTACTAGCTATTCAAAAGAATCCAAGCTCTCTATTTCCAAAACACTCACTTGCATTCCAATCAATGGACACAAAAATTATATGTGCCTGTTCTAGACTGGTTCATAATACACCTTTCCATGTATGTTCTTGCAAGTTCTGTTCTCCTTCTCGTTGACTTCAACGAGATGCTTTTGAAAGCTATGTGTTTAGGAAGCAGTGCTCCTATCAGCTGGGTCCTTGACTGACCATGCAAAGGAGATTAACCCTGCCTAAATTATGAGTTTTCTCATGACTGTTAAGAGATAACAAAGATCTGCTGTGTTGAGCCACTGCATGTTAAAATGTATAGTTCTGCTGACCACAGTGAAATTCTCAGAGATCAACAACAGAAAACTGGGTGGGAAAAAAGTCATACATTTGGAAATTACAAAGCACACTTTTCCACTAATTGCAGGTAAATAGGTAAACAAACAAATTACCATGGAAAATAGACTGTATTAAATTTAACAACGGAATTGCCAAAAATTTAACAATTTTTGACCTACAAAAATAGCAATTTTATGAACATTAACCCAATATTTAGAAATTAACTATAACCAGAATATTCCTTTATTAAAACTTGTGGGGATGTAAAAGCCATATCATAAGAAAATGTATAGCTTTCCAAACATTTTTTTTAAAGAAGGTCTGAAACTAAATATGTTAACCATTTAATTTGTGAACATAAGACTCAAAGAAAATAAAGGGAAGAAAGTAATGACTGAAGACCAAAAAAAAAAAAAAAAAAAAAACAGTGCTTTGAGGGAAGAATTTAAAACAAATGAACCAGTTTGACTGAATGTAGCACAGAACGGGTGAGAGAGCAGTCTGGAGAGGTAAGCCAGGATGAACTATGATGTGTATGACGCATACTCAGTCGCTTCAATTGTGACCCCATAGAGCATAGACTTCAGGCTCCTCTGTCCATGGGATTTTTTAGGCAAGAATACTGGAGTGGGTTGCCATGCCTTCCAGGGGATCTTCCCAACCTAGGGATCAAACTGTGTCTCTTATGTCTCCTGCATTGGCAGGAAAGTTCTTTACCACTGAACCACTGGGGAAGCCCCTACTTTTTGCATATTAAATATTAATTATATTAGCCATATTATTTACTCAGTTTAACAAACTTCATGCTCCTAGTGAAGGAAAGTCAACTCTGCCTGGACCCACAGTCATGCATAGCCATCTGAAGTCTGGATTTTCAAGATGCTTTGGTGTATGTGTTGTATTTGAATTTGGGGTACATACACCGTTCTGTTCCATTCAGTCACTCAGTCGTGTCCGACTCTTTGTGACCCCATGAATCGCAGCACACCAGGCCTCCCTGTCCATCACCTACTCCCGGAGTTCACTCAGACTCACATCCATTGAGTCCGTGATGCCATCCAGCCATCTCATCCTCTGTCGTCCCCTTCTCCTCCTGCCCCCAATCCCTCCCAGCATCAGGGTCCTTTCCAATGAGTCAACTCTTCACTGAGGTGGCCAAAGTACTGGAGCTTCAGTTTCAGCATCATTCCTTCCAAAGAAATCCCAGGGTTGATCTCCTTCAGAATGGACTCGTTGGATCTCCTTGCAGTCCAAGGGACTCTTAAGAGTCTTCTCCAACACCACAATTCAAAAGCATCAATTCTTCGGCACTCAGCCTTCTTCACAGTCCAACTCTCACATCCATACATGACCACAGGAAAAACCATAGCCTTAACTAGATGGACCTTAGTCGGCAAAGTAATGTCTCTGCTTTTGAATATGCTATCTAGGTT
>SJXQ01001137.1:17793-121808 GCA_006408695.1 Aepyceros melampus
TTGAGTGCAGCACTTTCACAGCATCATCTTTCAGGATCTGAAACAGCTCAACTGGAATTCCATCACCTCCACTAGCTTTGTTCGTAGTGATGCTTTCTAAGACCCACTTGACTTCACATTCCAAGATGTCTGGCTCTAGATTAGTCATCACATCATCATGATTATCTGGGTCATGAAGATCGTTTTTGTACAGTTCTTCCGTGTATTCTTGCCACCTCTTCTTAATATCTTCTGCTTCTGTTAGGTCCAGACCATTTCTGTCCTTTATCAAGCCCATCTTTGCATGAAATGTTCCCTGGGTATCTCTAATTTTCTTGAAGAGATCTCTAGTCTTTCCCATTCTGTTCTTTTCCTCTATTTCTTTGCATTGACTGCTGAGGAAGGCTTTCTTATCTCTTCTTGCTATTCTTTGGAACTCTGCATTCAGATGCTTATATCCTTCCTTTTCTCCTTTGCTTTTCGTCTCTCTTTTCACAGCTATTTGTAAGGCCTCCCCAGACAGCCATTTTGCTTTTTTGCATTTCTTTGCCATGGGGATGGTCTTGATCCCTGTCTGCTGTACAATGTCATGAACCTCATTCCATAGTTCATCAGGCACTCTATCTATCAGATCTAGACCCTTAAATCTATTTCTCACTTCCACTGTATAATCATAAGGGATTTGATAAACAGATACCACACATACACACACATCCATGCATATACACATATACACGCAAATATAATTACATACCCATCAATCCATACATATATACATGAGTTTTTTAATATTTATTTTTAATTGAAGGATAATTGCTTTACACAATTGTGTTGGTTTCTGCCAAGCATTAACATGAATCAGCCATCAGTATACATATGTTCTCTCCCTCTTGAACCTCCCTTTCACCTCCCTCCATATCCCATCCCTCTAGGTTGCTAACAGAGTCTCAGTTTGAATTTTTGAGATAAGGAAGAGGGGAGAGATGGACTGTGATCAACATCTAGAACTCTCTTGTAAAAGCAGAAAAATTTACATATGAATTGTTTGCAATCTTTTGAACTTAGAAACAAATGGATTTATGAACAGCCTTCCTAGACTAATGTATTTGTAAGTAAAAGATAGCATTTCCACGGATCTTTAGTTGCATAACCGACTTTGGAAAATAGTGTCTCATAAACCAAGCACCGCAGAACAGAATTTCTCATTAATACCTATGAAGTATCTGTCATAAACTGATTGGTTTTTCTATAACATATCACCAGTTTGGCTGCCCCCTTCTAAGCGAGAGGATCCTTTGAAAAGCTCGCTGTGGTAGTCCTTTTACAATACTCTGGTGGACCATTTGTTAGAACTAATTGCCCTAAACCACAATGGCCTCTGCCCAATAAGTTCATGTATGTGGGCTTCTAGGTAATTTTAGATTTATTTTTTATCACCAAAGACTGTTGTATATTGTTAATAGCCTAACAATTGGCTTCAGAAAAAAAAAATTCCCTTTCAGTGAATGCACTTTTTATATGCTTTTGCTACAATTCTTTGGATCTTTCAGAACTGAGACTCTGCAGAAAACACAAGGCTTACATGCATATGCCACTTGGAATGCTAGCTCAAGATGTAATTGAAGACACATTTCTCCATGGATTGAAGTGTTTTGTTTAGAAATACATTTTCCATTATACTTTTTTTTCAGAAATGATTCCTTTCATGGCTTCTTTAAAAAAAAAAATATATATATATATATATATATATATATGTATATTTTTAATAGTATGAGAAGAGGTCCGTTGTGGTTTGGGTGTAGCTAAAGCAGTTGTGGTCCTTCAAATATTCATACATTAGAATAATCATATCCTTTTTTTTTTTTTACAGGAAACCATTCTGAATTCCTCACAAAAAGTCACGACAGTTTGTCTCTTCCATTTTTCTTAAGTCTGGGTCAGCCAGGAGTATGAGTCTTAGGCTCTTGGGAGCAAATGGGCATATATTGTTTAAGGTCCTTTTTCCATGAGTCCAGCAGTTTTATTATAGGGTGCTACCATCTCTTCTCATTGTCCTCTTCTGGGACAGTTGCTCACGTATTAGAGAAGGGCGAGAAGGGAATGTCCCTTAGAGAAAAGAGGCAACCGGCAAGTGGAGATTTCCTGCATTGTTCAGCCCTATTCTGGTGAACAGTGCTTTGTGTTACTGGTGGAAATTCAAGCGTGAAGCAATTTTTATGCTCTAGATGGCAAAAAAATGCAGCTAATTCCATAGGGTTTCTCCTTTCCGTGGCAGCTGGTATGTTTACACAGTGGGGATAAAAGGCCTGACATCTGTGTTTACATTTCTACGTAGCAGGGTCCCCCAAACCCCCAGTTAGGAATCATTTATATCCAAGCACCTCTGCCCCAGAATTACAACAGCAAAGTCTTTCAACTTCTCCTTGGCAAGGGCCTTTGATCTCCCTGTGCAAAATGCTCTCTGATGAGTTGTGATTGGAAGAGGAGGGCTGGGAAGGTTTTATTCTTTGACAGCTTCCTTCTCTCTTTCCACCCCCAACCATATAGGAACATAACCCAGGACTTTAAGTACCCAAACCTCTTTGTCTAAATTCCATTGAGTCATCAGAATAAAGTTAAAACAGACTGGTACAACCAAAGCAGTGGATTCTCAAAAGAATTTGCATTTTTAACAAGCATTCCCATTGACTCTGATTCCTGATTCCAGGTAGATTAGAATCACCTGAGTTGCTTATAAAAGGTGAAAATTCCTGACCCTATGTAACCCTCTGTGCTCAGTCACTAAGTTATGTCTGACGCTTTGCTATCCCAGGGACGCGTAGCCTTCCAGGTTCCTCTGTCCATGGAATTCTCCAGGCAAGAATACTGGAGTGGGTTGCCATTTTCTTCTCCAAGGGATCTTCCCAACCCAGGTACTGAACTTGAGTTTCCTACATTGGCAACCTATTGAATGTGAATTTCCACATGTGGGTCTAGAAATCTCTATTTTTCACATCTAATATGAATCTTATGTATACTGCTGTTTATATATAATCTTACATGTATGTAAGATATACAATCTTATGTATATCAGCTCTTAGGCTAATTGGACACTAGTGAGTGGAGGTTTAAGTTTGAGGGTAAATTATACTTGTTTTTGTTCAAGACATCATCTCAACCTATGACCATTTCAATGAAATGGCGGTGGTCTCTCCAAGCTGGAATCAGGGTAAGTTGATGAAATAAAATGATTTCTTTGAAAGTTTGAATGTCTTACCAGATTTTTTCTGGCTGCATTATTCTACTTTCTAGTCATAAAATTTTGACTTGTAAATTGATGTAAAGTAGCTTAGCAGGTCAAGAAATATTTATAGAACCAACTACATAGAAATTGGATCTTAGAACTGATCTAAACTTTCCTTGTTTGGTCTATACCATACCTCATTATCTTAAATGACACCCCACTTTTTAAAAATGGAGGTAATTATATATTCATATACATTTGTAAGACATAATACAGAGAGACCTTCTGTATCCTTTATTGAGTTTCTCCAATGGCAACATTTTGCAAAACTACAGGGCAATATCACAGCTGGGATCTGACACTGATACAATATTTTATGCAGATTTCCCCAGTTTTATGTATACTCACTTGTGTGCATGTGTATTTAGTTCTATACAATTATATCAGGTAAGTATCTTATAAACTGTGGAAAATTCTGTAAGAAATGGGAATACTAGACCACCTGACCTGTCTCTTGAGAAACCTATATGCAGGTCAGGGAGCAACAGTTAGAACTGGACATGGAACAACAGACTGGTTCCAAATAGGAAAAGGAGTACGTCAAGGCTGTATATTGTCACCCTGCTTATTTAACTTCTATGCAGAGTACATCATGAGAAACGCTGGGCTGGATGAAGCACAAGCTGGAATCAAGATTGCCAGGAGAGATATCAATAACCCCAGATATGCAGATGACACCACCCTTATGGCAGAAAGTGAAGAGGAGCTAAAAAGCCTCTTGATGAAAGTGAAAGAGGAGAGTGAAAAAGTTGGCTTAAAGGTCAACATTCAGAAAACTAAGATCATGGCTTCTGGTCCCATTACTTCATGGGAGATAGCTGGGGAAACAGTGGAAACAGTGGAAACAGTGTCAGACTTTATTTTTTGGGGCTCCAAAATCACTGCAGATGGTGATTGCAGCCATGAAATTAAAAGACGGTTACTCCTTGGAAGGAAAGTTATGACCAACCTAGATAGTATATTCAAAAGCAGAGACATTACTTTGCCGACTAAGGTCCATCTAGTCAAGGCTATGGTTTTTCCTGTGGTTATGTATGGATGTGAGAATTGGACTGTGAAGAAGGCTGAGTGCCAAAGAATTGATGCTTTTGAACTGTGGTGTTGGAGAAGACTCTTGAGAGTCTCTTGGACTGCAAGGAGATCCAACCAGTCCATCCTAAAGGAGATTAGTCCTAGGTGTTAAATCAAGATTGCCTGAAGAACTATCAATAACCCCAGATATGCAGATGCACCACCCTTATGGCAGAAAGTGAAGAGGAGCTAAAAAGCCTCTTGATGAAAGTGAAAGAGGAGAGTGAAAAAGTTGGCTTAAAGGTCAACATTCAGAAAACTAAGATCATGGCTTCTGGTCCCATTACTTCATGGGAGATAGCTGGGGAAACAGTGGAAACAGTGGAAACAGTGTCAGACTTTATTTTTTGGGGCTCCAAAATCACTGCAGATGGTGATTGCAGCCATGAAATTAAAAGACGGTTACTCCTTGGAAGGAAAGTTATGACCAACCTAGATAGTATATTCAAAAGCAGAGACATTACTTTGCCGACTAAGGTCCATCTAGTCAAGGCTATGGTTTTTCCTGTGGTTATGTATGGATGTGAGAATTGGACTGTGAAGAAGGCTGAGTGCCAAAGAATTGATGCTTTTGAACTGTGGTGTTGGAGAAGACTCTTGAGAGTCTCTTGGACTGCAAGGAGATCCAACCAGTCCATCCTAAAGGAGATTAGTCCTAGGTGTTCATTGGAAGGACTGATGCTGAAGCTGAAACTCCAATACTTTGGCCACCTCATGTGAAGAGCTGACTCACTGGAAAAGACTCTGATGCTGGGAAAGATTGAGAGCAGGAGAAGGGGACGACAGAGGGTGAGATGGCTGGATGGTATCACCGACTCGACGGACGTGAGTTTGAGTGAACTCTGGGAGTTGGTGATGGACAGGAAGGCCTAGTGTGCTGTGATTCATGGGGTCACAAAGAGTCGGACACAACTGAGTGACTGAACTGACCTGAACTGACATAGCTTTGAGTATCTACCATCATGGTAAAGATACTAAATAGTTTTTCACTACAAGAATTTTGGAGTTTCCATTTTATAACTATCCCATCTGTCTCCTGATCCCTCTCTAAACCCTTGACAAAGTCTTTACTTAATTTTTGTTTTCCCAAAAACGACATGTAAATGAAATCATGTAGTATGTAATCTTTTGGAATTGCTATTGGAACTTTTACTGAGCATAATTTCCTGAAGATTCCCTAGCATGATAATTGCTCAGTCATGTTTGATTCTGAGACCCCCATGGACTATAGCCCACAGGGCTCCACTGTCCATGGAATTTTCCAGGCAAGAATACTAGAGTGAGTTGCCATTCCCTTCTCCAGGGCATCTTTCTTACCCAGGGATTGAACCCATGTCTCCTGTACTGCAGGCAGATTCTTTACCACTTGAGCCACCAGGGAAGCCCCAAGGAGATTTCCTAGAGTTGTTGCTAATACCAGTAGGTCTTTAACTTCTAATGCTGAATAGTGTTTCATAGTATGAATGTACCATCAATTCAGTTCAGTTCAGTTCAGTCACTCAGTCTTTGTGACCCCATGGGCTGCAGCATGCCAGGCTTCCCTGTCCATCACCAACTCCTGGAGCTTGCTCAGATTCATGTCCATCAGGTCGGTGATGCCATCCAATCATCTCTTCCTCTGTCATCCCCTTCTCTTCCTGTCTTCAATATTTCCCAGCATCAGGGCCTTTTTGAATGAGTCACTTCTTCACATCAGGTGGCCAAATTATTAGAGTTTCAGCTTTAGCATCAGTCCTTCCAATGAATATTCAGGGTTGATGAAGGAATTCAGGATTGACTGGTTCGATCTCCTTGCAGTCCACGGAACTCTAAAGAGTCTTCTCCAATACCACAGTTCAAAAGCATCAGTTCTTCAGTGCTCAGCTTTCTTTATCGTCCAACTCTCACATCCGTACATGGCTACTGGAAAAACCACAGTTTTTACTAGATGGACCTTTTTTTGGCAAAGTAATGCCTCTGCTTTTTAATATGCTGTCTAGGTTGGTCATAGCTTTTCTTCCAAGGAGCAAGAGTCTTTTAATTTCACGGCTGCAGTCACCATCTGCAGTGATTTTGGAATGCAAGAAAAAAAGTCTGTCTCTGTTTCCATTGTTTCCCCATCTATTTGCCTTGAGTAAAATGAATATATAAATAGAATATTGCTGAACAGTGTTTCATAGTATGAATGTGCCATAGTTTGGTTAATCAGTCACTCATTGAAGGCGCTTGGATTGTTTCCAGTTTGGGGCTACTATGAGTAAAACTTCTGTGTACAGCCTCTTGTATGAGAATTAACTATCATTCTCAGTCTCTCAGTCGTGTCCGATCCTTTGTGACTCTGTGGACTATAACCCACAAGGCTCCTTCTTCTGTGGAATTTTCCAGGTAAGTATACTGGAGTGGATTGCCATTTCCTTCCCAGCCCAGGGATCAAAAGTGAGTCTCCTGCATTTCCTGTACTGGCAGATGGATTCTTTACCACTGTACCACCTGGGAAGCCGGAATATAACTAAATGATGCTTTAATTAACCCCTCCAATTTTTATAATTTTTAGGCCAATCACAAACTCTTGTTTCTGTATCTCACCACCCCCATCACTCCATCTTCTCATTTCCCTTCTTCCATAATATCTAGACAATTCTGTTGTGAGAAAGTTGTGAAAGAGTTGATCATAAGAACTAAAGAAGCTTTCCTTCTGGGTATAGTTGAAGATGCCTAGAGGTCAGATGTCCAAGGGAAGGTCAGTGTCTTCACATGCGATAGCCCTGGCTCCATCAGTGGTCCACAGAGCCAAAAATTACTAAAAGAATGGGTATTAGAAAAAAGTTGCAATTATCTCTACTACACCTCCACTAAGGCCCCTAAAAAATCACTTGGGAGGGAGATTCTGCATGGGGCTCATAGGCTGCAGATATGTGCTATAAAAGTAATATAGTTGTATTTACCAGACAGTAAGGTCTGGGAAAGTTTGAGTCCTACATCTTCTGGTATTTTAGTGAAGATTGAGTAGTGAATATCAATGTCAATCACACCTTGATTACAAACTGTGCTTATTTGTGGCCAGTTACAGAAGATATATATTTATACCCAGAGCCAAGAAAAGTTAATATCCAAAAGTTTTGTTGATGGTTCTGTGCCTTACACTTTTGTGTTTGCTTTATTTCCATTTTCAATTGTGAAGGCAAAGCATTTATTAACAAATGCCTGAAGAACTCTGCTTATAGCTTTAGATGTCTGTAACAGGAAATGTTCATGGCCTAAGGGTCTCAATATAAAGAAAAATGTGTGTAATTCCTAAATACTTAAAGAATTTCAAGCACAAATTCACTTAGAGTATTAATGACTTTAATGAAGACAGACATCTAACTTAAAATCAACAGATCATTAGACCTTCAGTAAAAGTGTAAACAGTGTCTAATTAATATACTTGTTGATTATTTTCCTTGATGTAGACATTGGTCATTAAGTCTAATGGTGCCTCAAAGATCAACTGACTAGTGAGGAAGCCAATAACTTGAGGTCATTTAGTCAAAAGAGCACTTTCTTTCTACTCTCCTTCATCATCATAATATATCAATGATTATTATTATTATCATTTTGGTATTATTTTGATCTGGTTTTGTCTGAATAAATTTAAACATTCTGGCATACGGACTTAGCCTCAAAGTATTTTATAAAATAAAGCACAAAGCAGTGTGGTATTTGAAATACATAACAATTGATGTTTTTAATTGTTCTTGAATAAACCTTTTTGGGTTCAAGTTGCACTCTTACAGGGCCTTCTTTTATTTTTTATTTATTTATTTAGAAAATTTTTATTTTTACTTTATTTTGCTTTACAATATTGTATTGGTTTTGTCATACCTTGACATGAATCAGCCATGGGTGTACATGAGTTCCCAGTCCTGAACTCGCCTCCCACCTCCCACCTCCCACCCCAGGGCCTTCTTTTAAACAAGCTCCAGCCCAGGGAGAAATAGGTGGCTACCTTGTGATAACTGAGGACTGTCAACCATATAGTTCTGCTTTATAGATGAAGAATTCATGTAAATTAGCCAGTTTCTTTCTTTCTTTTCTTTTTTTAAAAGCATTTTCTTGGCCACACCACACCATATGGGGTTTTAGTTCCCTGACTAGGGATCGAACTTACACCCCTTGCATTGAAAGTGTGGAGTCTTAATCACACCAGGGAAGTCCCAATTAGCCAAGGTTTTATAGTTAGCAAATGGTAGATTATAAATTAGAAGCGAGTGCTCTGTGACTCCAAAATTCTCATTATGTTTCCTGTGCTGTGTTGAAGAAAAATAATCAGGATATATGAATCATTAGCTTTAGTCCTCTCTGCCAAGCATTTTTCATATTATGAGAGCAACTCCCTCCCTTGAGAAACAAGGAGTAAGTAAGCAAGCAAATTCCTTGAGGAACACAAAATATTTAATTGCTATTCGTCATTTCTCTTACTCAGGACAAGATTAATTAACTCTGATCTTTTCATTTGCATGGGACTAATGTGATGGCTTAATAATTGCTTCTTTAAAAAGAGACTCTTCTGAGAAAATATCATATGAATAAATCTGAACTCTCTTCACTCTTGCCTACTGTCTGAACTTGTTTTAAACAAAAGAAGTCTGTGATTAGGGAAAAAAAAAAAGCTGAACATTTCAAATCTGGTGGTGAAAACCCTTTTCATCATGCTCACAGATACCATCAGAGTCCAAGAAACACTGTAATGTATCAAGATGTATATTTACAAGCTTGATGTAAATGACAGGGTCTCAAGCTTCAGTGTGACTCCAGGCCAAAACTAGAGACAGTTCCCAAATTCCTCAAAGTTACATCCAGGAAGAAGCATTGTACATAGGCCGTTGATTTGTCAAAAACTTAATTTTCCATGACAATCTCCCTTGAGGAATGAGGAAAGTCAATAGCCTGAAGTTCACATTACCTTGGACAGCGCTAGAAGAGGGTAAAGAAAGAGACCATAAAATCTGATAAGTGGTGATTTACCAATTAGATGTGAGAAAAATAAAGACTCATTAAAATGACAAAATACCATGAGTCATTAAGGGTTGACCTAATTAAATAACAGCCCAATGTAAACCGGAGTTTTATGCTCTACCAGCTGCAATGTGGGTTTATCAAAATAATGGAAATTGACATGCATCATGTACATAGCCTCTCCTTTAGCTGTCTCTTTTAACATTTATCTGGAGGTCATCTAAGGAAACATGTCTCCAACCTTAACCAGTCACTCTATTATTTCTTTTGTAGCCCAGTCCCCAGTGGAGCTTTATTGCCCTGTCCTGCCTGATGGACAGAATGATGATTTTTCTTGAGTTTTACAGTTTTTCTCTACTTCAGGCTGCCTTTGTATATTTTGCTTTGCTCAGTCATGTTTCCCAACAGTGTTAACATCTGAATGTTTCTTTTGGCAAAACATCCAGAGCAACAGTGCTCCAAGCATTGCCCTCAGGGCCTTTGGGAAGGGTGTGATTTGGGTGGGATCCTTGTATGTCAGCTCTGTTGCACACTTTGGTTCAGTTCAGTGGCTCAATTAAATCTGCCCGATGGACTTGTGGCCTCGTGATCCTTGGCCATGTCAGCCTATGATTTGAGCTAGAGAATGGCCAGCTTTGGGATGTAATACGCTTTCCTCTAAAAACAGCCTCCATGCTCCTCTTCCTCTGTTCTAAGCTTCTGACTTCCCAAAGCCTAAGTTTGGAAATTGGGGTTCCATACAACATGACCTCTATTAAGAGCCTGAACACGTGTCATTTGAAGGTCGGGTCATTTGTTCTATTGTTTACTTCCAATTTATTCTTACATGATTTAAAATATTTCTTTTCACATCAATTTCCCCCTTGGTAACTGTGCTGGTCCTGGTATCAACAGCATCTGGTCCCTTCAGCTGTGATGGCTGTTGTTCCATTCTTCTCACCCGTCCAAGTGCCCGATGATCTGATTGTGTTCTCAGTATCACAGATGTGAAGTTGTGGTCCCTTCCAGGATATTTAAATCACCCCAGTTGATTGCAATGCCTTTGATAACACTATGATGCCTCCAATCTTTCTGATCAATTATCTGAAATAACAGAGGTGATTGTGAAACCAAGCTCTTGTCTGACAAACTCATCTTACCCTTGAGTTTAGCACAGGTCATACGCTTGGCTGTACCTTCCGTTTCTGGATGAGTGTGAAGGACCAGACAGGGTCACTTGACTTGTGTAATCTGTTTCAAAGACAACAAAATTTGGTATCTAGAAGCAAAAGCTCCCTAATAATACTATCATGATATTTCTATCTTTGTTCCTATTTGAGAAAGTTGTCCAGCTTTTCTTGATGTTTCCTTGTCTCTTTGGTTATGCTGTGTGCCTAAGTGGTTAGACTGTTTTAATCAGTTTCTAAAAATTTTTCAGATTTCTTTTTTTAAAGAAAATCTGCAGATAAAGCACATAAAATAGTGCCTGGAACATAGTTAATGCTTAATCAGTATATAAATTAATGACATAATAATTATATTTTTACACATAATATTATTACATTCATGCATACATGCTCAGTTGCTTCAGTCCTGTCCAACTCTTTGTGATCCTATGGACTGCAGCCTGCCAGGTTCCTCTGTCCACAGGATTCTCCAGGCAAGAATACTGGAGTGGATTGCCATGCCCTCCTCCAGAGGATCTTCCTGACCCAGGGGTCAAACCCACATCTTCTGTGTCTCCTACATTGCAGGCAGATTCTTTACTGCTGAGACACCAGACAGCCCATTATTATATTATATAATTAATATTACTATACTATATAATTTTTATTATACAACATAGTATTCTGGCTATCTATTGCTGCATAATTAATCACTTCAAAATTCAGTGGCTTAAAACAATAATAACTGCCATTTATTTTGCTCATGAATCTGCAACTTGGGCAGAATCAGTGTCATCAGCTGGGCATCTCGATTGGAAGTGGGCAGATCGTCTTTCAAGATGGCCCACTCACATGGCTGCAGTTAGCTTGGAGCTCAACCAAGGCTGTTGGCTACAGGCCACATTTCTCTCCATCTGGGTCTTGTAATGGAGCTGCTTGATTTTTTTCACTGCCTGAAGACTGGTTTCTAAGTCTTTGAAGTAAAAGAAAGTGGAAGCCACTCTTCAAGCCCTGAACCTAGAAACCAGTATCACTTCCACCCCCATTTTCTGTTGGTCTAATAGTCACAGAGCCTGTTCATTTTAAAGAGGAGAGGCCATAGGTCCCTTTTCTTAAAGGAGGATGGTCAAAGAATTTGTAGTCGTCTATAATCTAGCATCGGAGAAGGCGATGGCACCCCACTTCAGTACCTTGCCTGGAAAATCCCATGGGCGGAGGAGCCTGGTGGGCTGCAGTCCATGGGGTCGCGAAGAGTCGGACACGACTGAGCAACTTCACTTTCACTTTTCACTTTCATGCACTGGAGAAGGAAATGGCAACCCACCCCAGTGCTCTTGCCTGGAGAATCCCAGGGACGGGGGAGCCTGGTGTGCTGCCATCTATGGGGTCACACAGATTCGGACACGACTGAAGCGACTTAGCAGGAGCAGCATAATCTAGCATAGTGAATTAAAAATATGAGCTTAAAAGTTGTCTTTTTCTTTTAACAAAGTACTAGCTGACTTAAGTACAGCATGCTTGCATTTTAAAAGAAATTCCTTTTTTCATTGTGGATCCTTGTGTCAGGTGGGTAGAAGAAATGAATTTACTCTCATTCCACAGGTACTTGAGATGTGGGATTTTGATTACTTTAGGGTAACAGTCATACTCTAGCAAACCTGAAAAGGTTTGCTTCCTTCCCAGCCCCAAATACTTCCTACAGCTTTGTCCAGCTTGTGATTGGACTTTGACCATACATACTGGCCTGTATGAACATAATTTTGATCGTCAGACCAGTGCACCACTGGTACGCAAGTTTTATGATACCCGGTTGTGGAATGTCTCACCATGTCTCTGAGGCCTCATTTACTGCAAGCATTGTTCAGTTCAGTTTTGGTGTGCCATCTGTTGTCTGGACCTCCAAAGTGATTTTCTGGGCTGGTTTTCCTTTTCACTGAGAATGGAAGGAGTTGTCAAAAGCCTAGTACATCCTTTTGTTCATTGTAAAGCCATCAGGACTTAATTAGGGAAAAATTCTTCAGCAACAATTGATTTGTTCAACCATCATTCAATCTGAAGTACTCTCTGTTTATGAAAAGCTACTTGAAAGTTGTTGGATGCCCAGCTTTGGGTTTTTGAGTATGTCTTCATCTATTTTATATCCTGTCCTTAGCAAGTTTACCATAATTAGATTATAGTTTGAAAACTGCTTCTAGTTAGAATTTGTTAGAAATTTCATTTAACACTGATTCTTCTTAGATGTCTGTAGATGCTGATAACTAAGCCAAAAAAATAGAGTTGATTAAATCTGATGGCTTTGAATTTTCAGAAAGTGTTTTAAACCATTGCTCAGCATCTAGGCCTTTGGAAAATCTACTTCATGTTTGTCTCTAACTCTTGTTCCTGAATTTTTAGTCTCCTTTGTGTTTAGAGAAAGTTGCAGCCACATGTTTCTGATTCATTTAGAACTAACATTTAGAATTAGCTCATGAAGCAGTTGTTTTGTAAAAACATGTACTTTGCTATTGTGTGTAATCCATATGAAGCCTGTTCTCATCATCAAATAAGAAAAAATTCTTTGCTACATTTTATCTGAAAATTTAAAAAAAAAAATTTTTTTTAAGATGCTGGAGCTATGGACAGTACTTAGGTGTTGCCCTGTACTCTCCGTCTCTCCATGTGTCCCAGAATCAGTTTGGATAAGGATTTGTGGTTCATAGGGCTATGCTTGACTAGTTTGTAGTTGAAGTGTCCCCAGGACTCAATGAACATCCATTTATCGAGTTATCCAATTAACAGGTTATTACCAATTTTTAGAAATTAGAAGAGTAATAGTTTCACATGGAAAGATGAACACATTTGTAAGCCCAAGAAAGAAACAGTTTGTATAAACCAAATGCAGGTCAAAATATAAAGGAAACAAGATAATAGAAACTTTAAGAAACTAAAATACTGGAAGAGAGCCTGTAGAGGAAATGGTGAGGGTGAGGTGAGGAATAGATATTGTAACAAAGGTTCTAAACATGAGTAATCACACAAGTACAGATTCCTGGGTCTCAGGATGCGTTGATCTAGTCATCTGGAAACTTTTCAAAAGCTCCTTAAGTCATTCTGATGATAAGTTTAGTTACTGGAAATAATCTGCAAACTCTTCACACACATGCACACACACACACACATAAATACACAGTTATCAAGAGGAAATTAATATTCAGTCTGGGCTACATCACTTTATCCTTTTCCCTTAAAATCTGGGCTGCCCTTCCTCAAACTTCAGGAATAAATCTGTAGGTCTACTTCTGCAGAATATAGAGTAAGAGTATTTCTACTAACAGGTATCAATTCAGAGCCTGAGATGCAAGGACAAAACAAAATAGATGGCTGTAAGATCAAGAATTGAGGAAAAGGGTTTACCTGGTATCCCTTTAATCTTTAACTTCCAGCTCACAACTTTACTATGTGCTTAATGACGAAAGTCCAGTGTCATTGCTGGGGCATTGACAGATGCTTAAATCCTTTAAACCAGGATTATATTGTGTATATTTTACTGCCATGTGGGATCTTGTCAGTGCCCTCAGTGGAATTTCACAATTGCCCAAATGGAGTTGAATAAACAGGTTGGTGATTGCTCCAACTATACTGAGTGATTAGAGCCCCAAGACACCATGCTGCCTGTCCAGTCAGGGCTGTGCTTCCCAACATTTGCCTTGAGGAACATCGAGCACCAGGATTGATTGTTTGTTTCAAGAAAATATTTGGGAATCAGTCCAACTTGGTTTCAGCAATTAAATGTATCAAGTAAAAGCTCTTGTGATTTTATTAGGCTAGCATTTTCAACATCCATTAATGAGCCAAGTACTATGCAATTTTATAAATGAAAGGATTCAGGCTATCATTATGTATAAATCCTCCCCAAATTACCGGCTATTGTCAGAAGGCACGATCTGAAAAAACAAACGACCATGTTTTGGAAAATGTTAACATTCTGTAAATAAAATCTGGCAGCAAAATTCTTGGTGAGATGAATACTCAAGTCAACATGCCTCAATTTATTGCTGCATGAATCAGAAATTAATTCTTCCTCAATCATCCTTATACTTCTGAACTGTGACATTGTTAACAGAGTCTGAACACTCTACAGGTACCCAGGCTCTTAATCCAATAAGATAAAATGAGTATAAATGGTTGAAGAGGGAAATAAATTAGTTTTCTTGAAATTTTCTGGAGAATTGAGTTTATAGTGACTAGAATGTATGAGGCTGCCAAAGGGATGGGGTTCAGGGATGGGCAAAATGGAATTATTATGACTTTCATGTCCATAGCGGTTTTTGTGTTCCCTGGGTGATAACAAACACCAAACACAAGTATATACTGGCGAGGAGATGTTGTTGCTGGAAATGATTTGCATTCAGCTTCTTTCATTACTTTTTCCATCTCCAAGGAGTGCTGTATGCTCTAAATCTGCTTCTGGAGTCCTTTTCAGTCCATTTCTGCCCTTGTTTTCTAACCTTCCAACAAAATATCAGAAAGGTGTAAATATATTCAAGAGTCCTGCTGAAGAAAATATATTTACTGTTAATGTTGTTTGGCAAAAGACCTTTTGGGGTTTTTGGTTTTGAAACATTAAGCCCCAAGTCAGGCTCTAGCACTCTCCTGGTGGCTCAGATGATCAAGAAACTGCTTGCAATGCTGGAGATTTAGGTTTGATCCCTGAGTCAGGAAGATCACCTGGAGAAGGGAATGGCTAATCACTCCAGTATTCTGGGGGCTCCCAGGTGGCACTAGTGGTAAAGAACCCACCTGCCAATGCAGGAGACATAATGAGGCATGGATTTGATTCCTGGCTGGAGAGGATCCCCTGGAGGAGGGCATGACAACCCAACCCTTTCCAGTAGTCTTGCCTGGAGAATCCCCATGGACAGAGGAGCCTGACAGGCTACGGTCCACAGGGTCACAAAGAGTCAGACAGGCCTGAAGCAACTTAGTGTGCACGCAAGCAGAATCCAGAGGGAGGAAAGCAAAATAAGGGAGCCCTGAACTGCTCTTACATGAAAAGATGTGGATAGAGAATCAGAATTCAGACAAAGTAGAATATCAGAGCAGAAGGGAATTAAGAGACAATGAAGCCCGTGAGACTCCTCTACTGTTGTCTGAGTTGCCATCCACCTCCCAGGGATGCTAAGATCATCTCTCAAGTGGTCTTGCTATTCCCTCTGTTGCTCCGCTACAGTCCATTCTCCACAAAACCCATCAAGATGGACTTTTAAAAATGTAAATTAGCAAAAAGAGGAATCAGAGTCTCTACCATTGTTCCCCAAAGAACATGGGTTTTTTGACAACCACCTACAGAGAAGGCTGGTAGTTCAGTGGAGACGTTCCAGCACACAGTTAGAGTGAAAAATTCAAGAATAGATACATTAAAGATGGTAAGAAGAATAGTTTCCTTCTGTCCATGCTACTTCTTCCCCAAAGCACCAACAGAGGCCCCTTCAGGCTCTGATTTCTCCCACAGGGGAAAGTGAGAACATGGCAAGTGACTGCTCAACTTGCCCATCACATGCAGTGCTGTCTAAGAGGCCAAGAGCTGTGATGAAGTGATAAGCTTGGTTAAGGGGCTGGGAGAGTCTAGGAGAGCCTCCATCAGAACCTGTAACTCATCAAAGGATCACAGATCTTACTAAACTACTTATGGATGCTGTGAGAGAATGGCCCATAAGCTGTGCGGGGCTTATCATTTGAAGACACTCCCTCCTCCAACCCCTGGCTACTGCTCACAGGCCCTCCTAATGCTCTGTGTGCCTCACTCACTCCCTGGCTTCTCAAGCATGCCACCCCCATCCCAAGCCTTTACAGATGGCTCATAAGCACACACAGAGAACAGAAATCTGGCCTGACTCTACAGGATTAGGAGAAATCACACAAACTTGAGCAATTCAGAGCACTGCTCTCAGGAGGCTCTCAGTACCAGCCTGGTTTTGTAGGACTGAAAGAAGGCATACAGTGTAAACAATTTTCCTTCAAGAGGGAATAAGAGGTATGGAAACTATGTGAAAAAAATAAACTGTAGGCCGGAAAGTATCCCTGATGAACACAGATGCAAAAATCCTCAACAAAATACTAGCAAATGGAATTCAACAGCATATTAGAATGATCATGCACCATGATCAAGCAAGATTTACCCCTGAGAGGGGAAAATGGTTCAACATATGCAAATTAACAAATGTAACTACAGAATAACAGATAAAAAATCATATGGTCATCTCATCAATGCAGGAAAAACTTTTGATACAGGTAGTATCATTTCATAATTAAATCTCTCAATGTTAAGGTATAATAGAAATATATTTCAATGTAATAGAAGCTATATATGACAAGCCCACTGCTAGCATCACAATCACAGGTAAAAAGCAGAAAGATTTCCTGTAAGCTCAGGAATGAGACACCACTCAGATCAAGAGAGTGACCTACTTTCACTACTCCTATTCAACATGGGACTGGAAATTCTAATCAGTAATCAGTTAGGGAAAAGAAATAAAAGGCATTTAAATTAAGAAAGAAGAAATAAAATTGTCTCTTTTTGAAGATGACATGATCTCATCAATAGAAAAGCCTAAAGACTCCACCACTAAAGTGTTAGAACTAATAAGTAAAATTGCAGGATACAAATCAATATCAAAAAATCAGTGGCATTTCTATATGATGACAATGAATTATCCCCAAAAGGAATTAAGAAAACAATCCCCTTTACAATAGCATCAAGAAGAATAATATACTTAGTAGTATTTTCAAACAAGAAGATAAAACATCTATATATGGAAAACTATAAAACATTGATTAAATAAATTGAAGAAATCACAAATAAATGGAAAGGTATCTAATCTCATGTTTATGGATCAGAGGAATTAATATTGTTAAGATATCCATACTATCCAAAAGGGTACACAGATTCAGTGCAATTCTTGTCACAATTCCAAAGGCATTTACCTTAAAATAGGAAAAATAGCCACCATATTCATATAGAAATATAGATAACCCTGAATAGTTAAAGCAATCCTGAGCAAGAAAACAGAGCTGGAGGAGTCACACTTCTTGATTTCAAATTATATGACAAAGCTGTGGTAATCAAAACAGTATGGTACTGGTGTAAGCAACAGACATATAGACCAGTGGAATTTAAGGAAAAATCCAGAAATAAATCTATGCATACATGGTCAACCAGACTTCAACAAAGGCACTAGGAATGCACAATGGTGAAAAGTCAGTCTCTTGACTAAATGGGCTTGGGAAACTGTATGTCTACATGCAAATAAAATGAGGTTGAACATCATAGACAAAAATCAGCTAAACTGGTTTAAAGACTTTAAACATTAGATTTGAAAAGATAGAACTCCCAGAATAAAGCATAGTGAAAAAGCTACTTAACATTAGTCTTGGCAAAGATTCTTTGCATTTGACACCTTCAGCATAGGTTAAGTAAAATAAGCCAATGGAAAGACAAATACTGCAGAATCTCACTTACATGTGGAATCTAAAAAAGTTGAATTCAGAGTAACAGAAAGTAGAATGATGGCTACCAGGGGCTAGGGGAGAGAGACATGGAGAGACACTGGTTAAAGAATACAGACTTTCACTTGTAAGATGAATACATTCTAAAGAGCTAATACACATCATGGTAACTATAGTTAATAATAATGTATTGTATACTTGAAATTTGCTAAGATTGTATATCTCAAGTGCTCTTACCACACAAAATGGTAACTCTGTATTAATTGGCTGATTGTGATAATCAATTCATGATGTGTTTCAGTTCAGTTCAGTTGCTCAGATGTGTCCGACTCTCTGCGACCCCATGAATCGCAGCACATCAGGCCTCCCTGTCCATCACCATCGCCCGGAGTTCACCCAGACCCACGCCCATGGAGTCAGTGATGCCATCCAGCCATCTCATCCTCGGTCGTCCCCTTCTCCTTCTGCCCCCAATCTTTCCCAGCATCAGAGTCTTTTCCAATGAGTCAACTCTTCGCATGAGGTGGCCAAAGTACTGGAGCTTCAGCTTCAGCATCATTCCTTCCAAAGAAATCCCAGGGCCGATCTCCTTCAGAATGGACTGGTTGGATCTCCTTGCAGTCCAAGGGACTCTCAAGAGTCTTCTCCAACACCACAGCTCAAAAGCATCAATTCTTTGGCACTCAGCCTTCTTCACAGTCCAACTCTCACATCCACACATGACTACTGGAAAAGCCATAGCCTTGACTAGATGGACCTTAGTCAGCAAATTAATATCTCTGCTTTTGAATATGCTATCTAGGTTGGTCATAGCTTTTCTTCCAAGGAGTACGCATCTTTTAATTTCATGGCTGCAGTCCCATCTGCAGTGATTTTGGAGCCCAGAAAAATAAAGTCTGACCCTGTTTCCACTATTTCCACATCTATTTCCCATGAAGTGATGGGACTGGATGCCATGATCTTCGTTTTCTGAATGTTGAGCTTTAAGCCAACTTTTTCACTCTCCACTTTCACTTTCATCAAGAGGCTTTTTAGTTCCTCTTCACTTTCTGCCATAAGAGTGGTGTCATCTGCATATCTGAGGTGACTGACATTTCTCCCAGCAATCTTGATTCCAGCTTGTGTTTCTTCCAGTCCAGATGGTTTCTTCCAGTTTCTCATGATGTATTCTGCATATAAGTTAAATAAGCAGGGTCACAATATACAGCCTTGACATCTCCAAATATAATTTATACCTTAAATGTATACAAGTTTTGTCAGTCATACCTCAATAAAGTTGGGAAGAAATATAGATCAGATCATGATGACTTCCCATCCCTTTTAGAATAAAACCCAAAATTCTATGCCTTGGTCAAAAAGATCTTGTGTGCCCTGGCTCACAGTTGCCGTCTGAGCTCTTCTCTTTCCCTCAGTAACCCTTGTCCTCAGATCTGCCCACACTGGCCTCCTTGTCATTTTTCCAGCATGACAACTCTTTACCATCTCAGGGTTCTACATTTTCTGCCCTTCCTGCCTGGTATGCCCTTTACACAGATTCTGGCATAGCTGGTTCCCAAACATCATTCAGATCTTAGCTTACATGTCACCTCTGCAGAGAGAATATCCTTGGCTTTCCTATTTAGAATATTTGTTCCTCAACTCCTTCCTTTCTATTCTTTACCTGATTTTTTTTTTTTTTACTTTTTGTTATCTTCCATTTTTATTTATTTATTTATGGCCTGTCTCTGAGGTTGGCTGCTTCTAAAATGGCTAATGATCTCTGCCTTCTGCTATCTATTTGTACCCTTGTGAAAATTTCCACTATCTTGAGTGTCAGTGGGACCTAGTAACTCCTTTCTAATGAATAGTATCAGCAAAAGTAATGGAATTTGGTTACAAAAAGACCGTGACAGCCATTTTGCCTTCTCTTGCGTTCTCTCTTGCTCTGGGGGCAGCAAACCACCATGCTGCGAGTACCCTATGGAGAGGCCCATTGGTAAGGAACTGATGTCTCTGGCCCACAGTCAGCAAGGGCTTAAGGCCTATAAATAGCCACATAAGTGAGCTGGAAGCCGATTCTTTCCCAGTTGGGCCTGAGATGAACGCAGCCCTAGCTGACACTTTGTGCCTTGTGACCCTGAGTTGGAGGCCCTGAGCTAACTCTCAGAAACTGAGATAATAAACATGTGCTGTTTGAGTCGACTCTGTTTTGGGGTAATTTGTGACATAGCAATGAATAATTAACATTTCCAATAGAATGTAAGCTCCAAGGAGGAAAGGAGTTCCTGCCTTGTTTGGTATTCTCTCCCAAGTAGGTAGCATAAAGCTTGCTACCTATCAGAGGTACACAATAAACATTGACTTTAATTGAGTAGGGGACATTGGGGTGAGGTGCAGGATGCTGGGTTTCACAAATATGGAAGTTTGAACCAATGCTGATGTTTAAACAGGCTTTTCCTAGGGCCAAAGGTGACTCCAGAAGCCTCAGGAGTACTCAAGTAACAGACATCCTGGAAATACCAGGCTCTAAGTACTAATCTCTTGACCATGATTATTGAGGTTGGTCTGGGTGGTTTAGCAAACTCTCAGAGTGCCTAGACAAGATCAAATTTGGAGTTGCTCTGCACCTTTAGGAGACTGACTCAAAAATCGCTCACATTTTCCTCATCTCTGAAGAACTCACAGGGCTCTTGGTCATACATAGAATGAACTGCATAATGGGCTGTGGTTTGTTTTCAACAAATGGTGGTCTCTTTCTCCTCGGGGAGATTATTATATGAAGAGATAAGATTCATACACAAAAAAGGGAACTAATATAGAGTGGAATGTTTACACTGTTAAGTACAAGATGTTTCTGAGGCAGGAATTATAATGCAATATTTAATTATTCTCTGGTTCTTTTTCTATCTTGTGGGGTGTTGGGGCACATTTGTCACTTGGGAATGGCACCAGAAAACTCCATAATTTTTTCTCATGAGAACTAGAAAGAAAGAAAGCTGAAAATGGTAAAGTAAAACTAGTTTTACTGGTGAGGAAATGGAAACATGTGGTAGGAAAAAAAAATCAGAGCATAATAGATTTATTCCTACTATTGATTAATCATAGTATTAATTTTATATGATTTGTAGAACATGCATTGTTCTTAAAGGCTTAGTATCCACTTCTAGGAAAGACGGAACAGGGTTTCTCCATCTGTTCCTCCACAGGAAGAGTCATATTGAAAATAATGATTTCCTTCTAATGGCTTACTCTAAATTATATCAATAAGTCCTTGGGATTCTATGGAAAACTAATAATGATGATGATAATGGTCATAATCATAGGGGTTTTTTTCTCTTTCTATATGCTGACTAACATGCAGATTGTGAGCAGTTCTTTTGGAAGGCAAGGGGAAAGAATGGATGTGAAATTATATCAGAAATTTCCAGCTTTCTGAAAGAAATTTTACTTTTAAAGGAAAATAACAGCATAGTAGGCACTGCATTGAAATTAGCACACTCAGTACTATGGAGAAAAGTGACCATGGCTGTCTATATACATGGACGGGTCATTCAAACTGGCTCAAAAATTCCATTTTTCATCAGTGGTCTGTGTGTGTCCACATGGTACAAATAGCCCAAGCAGGGTTTTTGAGGTGTTGGCATCACCAATGAGTGCCAGATGGAATGTGGTGAAAGTTCTGATTTGGACCTTTCAGACCAGAGGTACTTGCCAAAATGGATGGATCCTTCTGGCCACCTCTTGTAAGTATAGCCACAGGTATTCCGTTGAAACCTGTGGGTGAGAAAGACATAAACAGTTGCTATAAATTTGTCAGACCGGGAAGCCACAGGCCGTTGAGTAAATGGTAAACCCAATGGCCCAAGAGAACAAAGGAGGCTCTTTTCATCAGAATGATCAGGCTCATTCAACAAATATTTATGGAGCACTTACTCTCTGCCAGACCAATAGAAACCAACAAGGTCTCTTATTTAAAGAGTGCTTGAAGTGAGGGAGCAAAACCCCAAAACACCTGGGGATGGTGTGGCCCTAGGTGTGCAATGCAACTTGATGGAGAGGAGGAGCTAGTGTTCTGGGGACAGGCAGGACAACCTGAATGGCATCCATTCTGCCCACAGACTCTTGGGGGTGCTGCTCTTATAGAGCGAGCCCTCTGCCTTGGTTTGTTGAGACCAAGACCTTTCTTATTTTGGAGGCAAGGCAGCTTTTGCTGTAGCATTTCACAAACAAATCAGCAATCTCAGTGCAAGTGAAATAGCATCATGTCTAAACTGAAATCTGAATTTCATCTCCCTGAGTTGATATTTATCAGTTGCAACTATCACTTTCAATTTTCACTTTCATGGATTGAAGAGGAAATGGCTACCCACTCCAGTATTCTTGCCTGGAGAATCCCAGGGACAGAGGAGCCTGGTGGGCTGCCATCTATGGGGTAGCACAGAGTCAGACACGACAGATGTGACTTAGCAGCAGCAGCAGCAGCAGCAGCAGCAACAACTATTGAGTTATAAAGTTTAAAAAGGATGTTGAATGTTAATTTACTCACCACACTTCTGGTTCGTATGATTCTAAAAAGATGAAAACATCTCCTTTTAAGGCAGGTCTTCTGAAAAGGAGAGGCCATTTCTTCTTGTAGTAATGGATTATGCTGTTTTGTGGCCACCATAGTTAATTATTTTTTTATCATAGTTAAGTCAATTCTGCAGCAGTTTCTATCTATTTAAAAATATTTTACTCCTGGATAGCAGTTAGCAGTTGATCACAAGCCTCATATAATAACAATTGTTTAATCGTCTTCTCGGTGTCTATCAGGTCCAATTCTTCTTAATTCTTTCTTGGGAACACTAATGTTGTAAATGAGCATGCTGAATGGGTTGCCAAGAGCAATGATGATATTGAGCTGTCACCATTAAGAGTTTTATCCAGATCATCTCAGTCCTCACTACAACAAACCTTTTGGGATATTTCAATACTTTCTTCCACTTTGTAAGTGGGAAAACTGAGGCTTTCAGAAAAGTTTGTTCTTTGCATGAGACTCTTGCTAGGAAGTGATGGAGCTAAGACATGGATACATAACTATGTCAAAGTTTTCCAGTTAATGATAGAGATAAGATTGCCTACATTTTATGCTAATAGACCCAAGTATTAAATTGAGTGCTAACTAATCAACATATCACTTTAAAAAATAAAATTGTTCATATTCTGCTAATGCCCATTTAAGTGTCACTCAAGTGTTTGCAAAATTCGGGGATAATTTTTCCAAACTCTTACTCTTTTTCCACTTAAAGGCTCTTTTTTAAACCTTTGTTTAATATTCAACTTCATATCCACAAAGGTAATGGCTGGTGATATGTCTAATACTTTTGCTATTTTCTTTGGGCGTACAAGTCATTAGAATTATCTGGTTAAGCCAGGTGCTTTCAATCTTGGCTGAGCATTAGCATCACTTAGAGAAACTTTTAAAGATCCTGAGTCCAGGGCCAAACCCATGACCAATTAAATTAGAATCCCTGTGAGTAACATCCAAGTGATTACAATGAGCATCCAAGGTTGAAACCACTAATTTAAAGAATTCTTCCCTGGACTTTCCCTGTATATTCATTTACCTGAGGCCTGTTCTGACTTCTGCTCATGTAGCTGAAACTATGTGTTTGCCAATTCAACAACCATTCTCAAAGGCCATCTCATTCAGTTCAGTTCAGTTCAGTTCAGTTCAGTCGCTCAGTTGTGTCCGACTCTTTGCGACCCCATGAATCGCAGCATGCCAGGCCACCCTTTCCATCACCAACTCCCGGAGTTCACTCAGACTCCCGTCCATCGAGTCAGTGATGCCATCCAGCCATCTCATCCTCGGTCGTCCCCTTCTCCTCCTGCCCCCAGTCCCTCCCAGCATCAGAGTCTTTTCCAATGAGTCAACTCTTCACATGAGGTGGCCAAAGTACTGGAGCTTCAGCTTTAGCATCATTCCTTCCAAAGAAATCCCAGGGCTGCCTCCTTCAGAATGGACTGGTTAGATCTCCTTGCAGTCCAAGGGACTCTCAAGAGTCTTCTCCAACACCACAGTTCAAAAGCATCAATTCTTTGGCGCTCAGCCTTCTTCAGAGTCCAACTCTCACATCCATACATGACTACTGGAAAAATCATAGCCTTAACTAGATGGACCTTACCTGACTCTAATATAGAGACTGAAGAAGCTAAATAGTCTCTTTCCCAGACTTTTTTGAAGATGGAGGAGCTAGTTCTGGTCAGTGAAAAGTGAGTGAAGGTCTGTTGAGGGCTTCCAGAAAGCCCATACATCTAGGTGTTTTTGATGACTTAGTCAATTCAGGAGATTGTTTTTTTTTTTTTTTTCCACTTTTCATCTGAATGTTTCCCTAGATATAGATTGAACACATGACTTGAATCAAATGTCCTTAGAATGGGAAATCAAGGGAGAATTTTATCTCTTATTAATGTAGTCTCTATTTCCTCTTAGAGACCTTGGAATCCATGACAAAATTGTCTCATAGAGAAGCCAAAGGCTAAGGAATTTGAGAACCCTAAAATTTTCTTTGAAATTTTGGGATGTGGATGACAGAATGATCACCTCCAACATGCTTGTCAGACCTAATTTCCATGTTAGACATACAACATTTACAGAGAGAAACAGAAGGGATTATATGTAATAGAATTTCTAGCAAACACTGAATCTGAGCCTGTGTATTCATAGTATAAAAATATAGATGTGTGTCTGCTAATTTTGTGTAACTTTTTATTGAAGTATAGTGTATAATACATGCTAATATGGTAAAGAAGGACTCAGAGAGTTTTCAAAAATGAACACACCTTCATACCTAACACTTGGGTCAAGAAGCAGAACATACGACTTTCCTGGTGATCCAGGGGTTAAGACTTCATGCTTCCACAGCAAGGGGTAAGGGTCTGTTTTCTAGTCAGGGAACTAAGATCCTGCATGTCACACTACAAGGCCTAAAACAAAACAAAACAGAATGCCAAACAAACAAACCAAACCAGAAAACAAAAAACACAAAAAAGAAATGGAACATTCCCAGGACCCTAATAACCCCCTGTTCCTCCTTCTAATGACTCCCCTGTCAACAAAGGATGACCACAAGGCTGCCATTTCTTTCTGTGTTTTTTTTTTAAACAAGTGAATGTGTAGAAGTATAAGGTCACCTCTTCTTTTTCACGTACTCTCTTTTGAGATGGGAAAATCAGACCTATTCCAGGGCACATTTAATTATGGAAAAATGAAAAGAAAGAAATAAAATCCAGACCAACAAAGCAAAGATTTAAGTTGGCATCGCTCTCCGTATAATTGTGATACCGGCAGACACTCAATAAACATATCAGCATTGTTAAAATGATTTATCAGCCAAATAGTTGAATGTAAAATATTATCAATACAGGTGTCATCACTGATCTTTCTTGGGTCTCACTGCTGAAGGATGGGGCCGCTAGATGATTTCAACAAACAATCCTTGACAGGAAACCAAAGGCAACAAGGCACAGGGACAGACAGCTGACAAATGCAGTAAGGGGCCATTAAAGCATGTGATGAATTTGCCAGGAAAGTATATATTTGTGCAAGAGGTGAGCTCATATCTCCCATAAATTTGTCAGCCGTGACACAGTGTTCTCTGGCTTGGCATGAGTAATGCCTTGCTATTGGCTGCCTTTGTCTGGCAAAAGCTCTATCAGTCACTCCAGGATTATTTACAAAGAAACGTGTCTATCAGTTACAAGGACATGACTTTGCCGCTAAAAGATAACAAAAGAGGAAATCAGGCAGTGGCCTCTCCGCGAGGGATGCGTCTTTTCCAGACAAGCTCTGGACTGGAATGAATCAGATGGACGGCAATTGGCCGGGCTGGCCCTGTGCCTGGCATGACCAGCCTTAGTACATTTATCCACACTGATTAGATTAGAAATTATTAATAGGGGGCTACGGAGTAGAGCAAAAGGTCATTTAGAGTTTAATTCTGTTCTCAGATAACTTCATTTCGGCTGATGGGATTGTTATTGTAGGGGTTTATATGTTTATAGGAAACAATATACTCAATAATGAAGTCTTGCCTCCTTCTGCAAGGTCAGGAAAGCTATTGTGTAGCTAGATTGAAGTCTTCACAATTGTGTTAATTAAGTAACAGTGATTGGGCTTGGTCTCCTCTTGAAATGCATTTAAGACCCTAAAAGCTGCTGAGAATGTATTCTTTCAATATAAATATATGGGAAGGCAAGTGCGACCAGAAAGCAGCCTGCGATTGAGTAAACAGAAGAGCTGACACGAAGCTTTTACTTAAGGCAGCCAGGAGCCTGGTTGGCAGATGTAACTTCTTGCCACATAAATACAAATATCTTGTCAGTTTAGGATTAAATCTAACAAGTTCCTTTTTCTTTACTCAATTCCTGACCAATCTGAAAGATGAAGCCATAGAATTTGATGTTGATGGTACATTATGTCTCATCAGTTATGTTACACCTTCCCAGGCCTGTCTGTTTGGGGTAGATGATCAGTGTGCAGTAATAGCCATGCCCTTCTCAGATAAAGGGCCATTTCCTTGGTCTTGTCTGATAGACCAGGCCCATTATTATCCTGGTCTGATAAACCAGGCAGCTCAGGTCTGTCCTCCACTGTGAGCCCCCTTTGGGAGTTTATACTCTGAACTTTAAATTTGCTGAAGGTTATTGCAATTTTGTTTGTTGCAATAGAAAAGATCCCTTCTAAATAGACAAAAATGATTTTTAAACGATTTTCAATGAAGAGTGGATTTGTTACTAAATGCAAGTTTGTGTGCCCAACACACACTGAAACCAAACAAACCAAAATGTTGGAGTTTGGAAAAGAGAAATGTTTACCACAGGGTCATGCAAGGAGACAGGTGACTCATGCCCCTCTAAAACCCTGAACTGCCTGAAGTATTTTAGCAAAGCATTTTAAAAATCAAGGTGAGGGAAGGGTGTGGTTGGTGTTGCAAACTTCTTGGTGTTGGAATCCTTTGTTCTTGCAGCTGTCCATGTAGGTCAGATCACAGTGTTCCTGTAAACCTCCAACAGACAAATGTTATTCTCTAACAACTTTTTTATCTCTATGTGAATGGAAAAGTGGTATACCCTTAAAGGTCAAAGCCTTGAGAATGGGCTATCCTGTATGTTTCAGGCTATAGGAAACATTCTCAAAGCAAAAGCAATAGAATACAAAGATTAAAGTAAAAGGAACAGATCTAATATGGAATCAGATTTGTTCTTCCCTATTAGAGGCTTGTAGTAAGAAGTTCATTGTCCTCTTTCTCAAAGACCACAGAAGACACTTGGGTTCTATTTGTAAGCAAACAACTTCCTATCTGACTCCAGATATAGCGACATCTGGGCTTCCCAGATGGCGCTAGTGGGAAAGAACCTGTCTGCCAATGCAGGAGACATAAGAAACGCAGGTTGATTCCTGGGTCGGGAAGATCCCCTGGAGGAGGACACGGCAACCCACACTAGTATCCTTGCCTGGAAAATCCCATGGACAGAGGAGCCTGAGGATGGTTATAGTCAATAGGGTCTTACAGAGCTGGACACGACTAAAGCGACAACACGCCTGCACGCACACGTGCATATAGTGATATCCCATGAAGAGGAACTTTGAAGTAAAACTTGGTGACTGATCATTGAGTCTTATCTTTCCAACTCCCCCATTCACACCCAAGAAAACTACCACCTCCAGACAGAACTTGGTTTTCCCAATAGGAGGACTATAGAATAGAAATGATATTTTCATTAAAGTGAGTTTTAAAAAATACCCCTAAGGTAGTGGATATTGACTAGGAACGGTTTTGTTACCCAGGGAATATATAGCAAAGCCTGGAGTTCTTTTGATTGTAACACCTGGGGTGGGTGGTGCTAATGGCATCTAGAGGGTAGAGGTCAGGGATGCTGCTGAAAACACCCTCCAATGCAGAGGCTCACACCCAAAACTAGGAATTATCTAGCCCCAAATGTCAAGTGCCAAGTTTGAGGAACCCTGCTCAAAAGAACCTTTAGGATCAATGAAGAATGAGGACTTGGGAGAGATTACTCTGTCTAGGGAATGGGTACCAGAACTTCTGTTTAGTAAAAGTCTATAAATGACATTATAAATAGATATTAAGATTCAAAGAATAAAAATTTCTTTTAAAGCCACTCATTTCAATTAAAACTTGGGAGCTAGAAAAAAGTACTCTTGATTTTCATTGTTGTTCTAAGATGGTCCACATGCTTTTAGAGTTATTACGATGCGGAGTCATGTCAAGATGCAAAATCTTTGAAGGAAACATGCAAAAGCAGCTGACATATTGGGCGAAAGGTTGAGCTGAGATCCTAACATCTAAAAACTACCCTGCCATCAATTAAACCTGAGCCTGGGCGAGTGATTCAACCCATCTGGGCCAGAGTTGCTATTTCTGGCCAGACACTGAGACTGAACAGCTTGACGTCATTCCTCAGCTATTCCTTCTCCTCCAGACATGGACAGAGCCAATGCAGATACTCGCCTTAGTTTCCCGGCTCACAGTCCTGCTGGCCTGGCTCGCTTAAGTCCTTGTTATTTCACATCTGGGCAGTTGCAGTAATTTCCTAGGTGACGTCCTCCCCTCAAATGTGTCCCATAAAATGCTGCAATCTTATCTGTTTAAACCATTACTTTGTTTACATTCAGTTCAGTTGCTCAGTCGTGTCCGACTCTTTGCGACCCCATGAATCGCAGCATGCCAGGCCTCCCTGTCCATCACCAACTCCCGGAGTTCACTCAGACTCACATCTATTGAGTCAATGATGCCATCCAGCCATCTCATTCTCTGTCGTCCCCTTCTCTTCCTGCCCCTAATCCTCTCAAATATCTGTATGACAACCAGTCCCTTTCTGATCTGCTCAAGAATGGTTTTCTGTACTATGGCACTTTCCCTCCTTAGATCATTGCTCTCCCCATCATGTGACTGCACTTAATGCCTTCTTCATGATGGAACGCACTAGATCAAGTGTCCCTGCTGGGCTTTGTTCAGAAGGACCCTCCTGTCTGCTGTGTTCTTTCCCTATTGATATCTTTCAACTTTCCTTCAAATCTAAAGTCCCGTGGTCCTCAGAACCTTTGCTAAGATCTCCATATCTCTGTCCTCTACGCTTTTAAGGACCTATTATTTGCACAATGTATGTGATACTTAACATACTTTACTATCTAGCTATCAGGCTAAATAATATTCTTCTCCCCTCATTAATATTTTTGACTCCTTCTCAATGATCCAAGGGAAAAGAGACACAAGCTATCACAGTGCAGTTAGGCTTTATGTGGGATTCTATGGGAAAGGATGCTTTGCACCATCCTCTGGTCAGTACATAATCATGATTGGATTAAACTAAGACATTCTCAGAGATAAAGGCATACTCATACATATTAAAAAATATTAAGTCTTTCTGGTTAGGCTGTAACCTAATCATGACAGTCATAATGATCAAACCCTTTGTGTCTTCTGAGCTTTGTGTCATAGAAAGTGTCTAAAGAATGATTATATGGCCAATTTTATTTTATGCATGCTTTTCTATGTAAAAACTATAGTATAGTGAAATAAAAGTAGTATTCAGGTTTGGGAGGCTTTTGGTTACTACAGGAAAAACTACATTAAAAAGTGTAAAATGTGTGTGCACATGCATGCACACACACACACTATATATATATATATATATTTTTTTTTTTTTTTTTAAGAGAAACATCTCTGTTTAAATAGATGTCTCTTGTACTCCAAGAAAGTCTCGGTAACTCTTGTTGTCCATTCCAAAGATAATGGAGTACAATGGGTTCCTAAATGTAAATTAAATTCTCAGATTTTGACATGGAGTTGAAGAGCATTGCTGAAGTTGCATTGTATTATTTTTTTTTAAACAGGCTGAATATAATATAGCTACAGCATGTGGTAGCATGGCCACACATGCATCAAAGTATTCTTTTTGTCATTTTTTTCTTTCAACTTAAGCATACTTGGGGTAAGGGCATGCTAGTGAAAAGTTCTGCAAGAACTGGCACCAAGGGTGCCCTTCATATATTTTAGCTATTACTATTCACATTTTCCCATTCTCTGGTCTTAGAGAGCCTCTTCCACTTGGTCTCTTTCCAAGCCCTGGATAAGCCAAAGGGTTCCTCTCCCTTAAATATCCCTTCCACCTCTCTTCACCTCTTTGAATGTTGCCACATTAAGGGTGAGAGAAACATTCATTTTTCTGTAGTCTGAGTTTCTGTTCACAAAGTAATTTTTTTCCTGAAAAAATCAGAACTAATGATGAGGACACATACAGACAGAGTACAACACATTTTAATTTTTTCTTAGATCTGGTTTCTATTTTAACTATAATGTAATTCCCTTGTGGTCCACTTGATTTTTTTTTTTTTCAGGCCTTGAGAATGTGAACTGGCATTTATTTTTATGGCTGATATAACTGATGTGTGGATGGATGGGAGTGTGTTTTCACCTTGTCTTCAGTGATGGATCATTCTTGTTTGTTCTAGAGGCTTCTGGACTTGTTATCCTGTGTCATTTCTAACTGGTGCCACTTTTTGACAAATGATAGCAGCAAGGCGTGGTGTGCTACCTCCGGTTCTTATTTTCCCTGAGTGTTTGGATGTAATAATTTTAGAGACGGCCACATGGCTAATGAGTCTTGCCCTCAGGAGCTCAGCACAGAGGCAGCCCTCACTAGCCTATCAGAGCCCTCTTTGAAAATGTTGGAAGATGTGAGAGAGCAAGACAAATGGACATTTGTGTATCATATTCTTTGAGAATTGAATAGAGGATTTATGGTGTTCCCTGACTTGACACACTTTACACTTGTCATGCTGGCACATTGCATTATATTCTGCTGCCCACAGGGCTTTTGATGATGTTTCAGAAACAAGTAATAGATGTCTCTGTGCTATATCCATACATTTGCAGAGAAAGATCCAATATGAAAAACAAAGGTACAGTAGAAACCATTCCCATCAACTGAACACAAAGGCCTACCTCTGCTCTCTAGTGTCTTATTAGTCCCAATTTCCTCCCTGGACATATATATATATATAGCCTTCTCCAGCTAGAGATAGTCCACCTGAAGTACAATGTAACCCACAATTTGCCTTATTTCATATGCATATTTAATCTGTACTTGGGGTATAGCAATTGATGATGACTATTATGGCAGCTACAGTGCAATATGGAAGAATTCAGTGCACTAAACTATTATATGTGGCATGAATAAACAACATTCTATATATGAGGGCCTGCTGTATAGTGCAGGGAACTGTATTCAATATCCTGTGATAAAACATAATGGAAAAGAATATTAAAAAACAAATGTATATATATATATATATATTTATAACTGAATCAGTTTGCTGTACAATAGAAATTAACACAATATTGTAAATCAACTATACTTTGATAAAACAAATTTAAAGAAGAGAATCCAGTGCACTGAATTAAGTATCAAGAACTCTTCATTTTAACCCTGAATTGGCTGTGGACATGACATCTGTCTGCTCAAATGAACTTCATAGGGCAATGTCACAATTTTTCCTTTTTTCCATCAATCCTATGGGCACAAGGTTTCCTGACCAGCCTACCTCCCAGAAGGCTTACATGAGAACTCATTTTGAAAGGTGTGTAGAAGTGACAGAAAGCCACCTATGTGACTCTTGATGAGGCAGTTGGAATACAAATGTGTTTGCCCTTCCTTTTACTGGAAGGAAAACAAGTCCTTAAAAGGGTGAGTGAGTTTTTTTCAAGGACCACAGCAAGTGATGGACAGAGAAGGTCCAGATTTCTATCTTCTGCTCCTTAGATGAAGTGCCCTGAGATTACTACCCACACTCCATGTTCAAAGGGCCACTGCAGGCCTGGGCACTGAGGAACCACCAATAGCTACACTGTTTTTGAAGTTAATGGCCTTTTATCCACCTTTCAGGTAGAATTCGGTAGTGATCCTTGATGAAGAAGTACTCCAAATAATGGCCACTCTCTAATTTCTCACTAGTCAGGTGAGAGACTCATTTTTATTCAGAATAAGTTTTAATTGGTTGTTTCTTGAACAACTGAGTTAATGAACTGAGATTCTTACTGGATTCACGTAAGTAAAGAGCACTATATGTTTACTAATTTCTGTGAAATCAGGATTTCCGTTTGGTATTTATAGCTCTTTATCTTATGGGTCCCATTTTTACATTAAAATATCTTGAAGAGCAGAGACTTTGATTTTTGCTTTTTTGTCCTATTCTTTAGTCCCCTAGGATTATTAAACATAAGCTTATCAACTTCAAGTGAACAGGTTGAAAACATCTGTAATAAAAGGAAGTGAAACGTCTCTAAGCCTGTGGTGTTTTGTTTCATCTCATTTGTATCTCTTTAAGACATTATCAAAATCACTACAGATGGTGACTGCAGCCATGAAATTAAAAGACGCTTACTCCTTGGAAGAAAAGTTATGACCAACCTAGATAGCATATTGAAAAGCAGAGGCATTACTTTGCCAACAAAATAATTTAGTCCATTTAGTCAAGGCTATGGTTTTTCCTATGGTGATGTATGGATGTGAGAGTTGGACTGTGAAGAAGGCTGAGACCCGAAGAATTGATGCTTTTGAACTATGGTGTTGGAGAAGACTCTTGAGAGTCCCTTGGACTGCAAGGAGATCCAACCAGTCCATTCTAAAGATCAGCCTTGGGTGTTCTTTGGAAGGAACAATGCTAAAGCTGAAACTCCAGTACTTTGGCCACCTCATGCGAAGACCTGACTCATTGGAAAAGACTCTGATGCTGGGAGGGATTGGGGGCAGAAGGAAAAGGGGACGACAGAGGATGAGATGGCTGGATGGCATCACCAACTCAATGGACGTGAGTTTGAGTGAACTCCGGGAGATGGTGATGGACAGGGAGGCCTGGTGTGCTGCGATTCATGGGGTTGCAGAGTCGGACACGACTGAGCGACTGAACTGAACTGAAGACATTATCTGTTAGAACTGCTTGTATATATTCCCTATTTCCAATTTTCTTGTTTCCACTTAGGGGTTTTGAAAGTGAAATTCACTCAGTCATGTCTGACTCTTTGTGACCCCATGGGCTATACAGTCCATGGAGTTCTCCAGGCCAGAATACTGGAGTGGATAGCTGTTCCCTTCTCCAGTGGCTCTTCCCTTCTCCAGTGCTCTTCCCAACCCAGGGGTTGAACCCAAGTCTCCCACATTGCAGGCAGATTCTTTACCAGCTGAGCCACAAGGGAAGCCCAAGAATACTGGAGTGGTAGCCTATCCCTTCTCCAATTGGATCTTCCCAATTCAGGAATCGAACATGCATTGCAGGCAGGTTCTTTACCAACTGAGCTACCAGGGAAGCCTGAAGTTTTTAGAAGGGCTCTCTAAATGTCTTGTGAGCCCTCTTATTGAACCTGGTGATACTGAATTTGCTGATGGCTTTGCCTGTTTGTGATGTGCCTATGAACAGGCAACCTAGCCTCTTTCATTCCTGTGTCACAGAAGTAACACCAGCTTCCTCAGTGTCCTTCTTGAAAGGATCTTGATGAAATGGGAAAGCCCTAAAGCACATACTAAGGAAACACCATAGGAAGCAGTGATGGTGAATACAGGATTGTAAATTTCCAGTCCCATGGACATCTAAGTCTCGGTCAAGTATGCACCCTGGTTAACATTTGTGTCACTAAGTTACACTGTTGAGTTCATGAGACGGGTACACTTTAATAGCCTAACATGTTGCTGCTGCTGCTGCTGCAGTCACTTCAGTCGTGTCTGACTCTGTGCGACCCCATAGAAGGCAGCCCACTAGGCTCTGCCATCCCTGGGATTCTCCAGGCAAGAACACTGGAGTGGGTTGCCATTTCCTTCAATGCATGAGAGTGAAAAGTGAAAGTGAAGTCACTCTGTAGTGTCCGACTCTTAGCGACCCCATGGACTGTAGCCTACCAGGCTCCTCCATCCATGGGATTTTCCAGGCAAGAGCACTGGAGTGGGGTGCCATTGCCTTCTCCGAACAGGCCTGACATAGGCCTGTGTAAATAAAATGATTTGATTTTTGTATACACTGGCAGTGCCTTTGCATTACTTCCTATTGCTGTGTAACAAATTATGCCAGAATTTAGCAGTGTAAAACAACACACAGGTATTATCTCAGTTTCTATGGCTCAAGAATCCAGGCATGGCTTAGCTGGATCTTCACATCAATGGAATTGACAAGGTGACAGTCAAGATGTTAACTCAGGGATTGCATTCTCATTTGAAGCCTGAACAAATGAAGGAACTGCTTCCATGTTTGGTGGTAAGATTCAGTTACTCTCAGGCTACTGAGCTGAAGGCTTCAGTTTCTTGTTGGCTATTGGCTGAAGGCCACCCTCAGTCTCTTGCTATGTGGGCCTCTGCAACACGGCAATTTGTATCATCAAAACAAGCAAGCCTAGTAGGCAGTAAAGCGAATTTGCCAGCAATATGAAAGTCACAGTCACAAAAGGGCTTCAAAAAGCCTCTGTTCTGAATTTCTGATTTAACAATTCTGATATCTAGAAGGGAAACAGCTACAGACTAAAAATAAACAGTTATAGGGACTGCAAAGAAAATCAGCTACCATATCTAAACATTAGCCCACATTATATTGGAATTACCTGTTTAAGATTCTTTCTTGATATATTTTAAGTGCTTTCGGGTTAAGAACTGAGCCTTATTCATCTTTGTAACATCAGCATTTGGTGCAATACCTGATCCACAGAGATGAACTGTTTGAACTGAACCAAGGGCAGTTCAATACTCCATTTTTCATTCTTTTTTTTTCCCCTAGCAAGAAAAGGCAGTATGTGTATGACAGTATTTAAAAGCATGGACTCCAAATACAGACAACCTGGATTAAAATTCTGCTTCTGCCCATTGTTAGCTGTTTGCTCTTAATCAACTTATTTATTCTCTTCCAGCCCCGTTTTCTTTATCTGTAAAACAAGAATGTGCATGATGTCTCCATTATGGTTGTTGTACAATTAAATGATATGTAAATGATATGCAAAGGGTTAGGCTAGTTCTTGGTACAGATGGTATATAAGTGTTAGCTGTGATTATTCTCTCTGTTTAGAACTCCCCTCTCTTTGTCCACTTGGTTGAATTCTGTTTCCCTCTCTTCTTCAGGTGTCCTTTGGGAACTCTTTCCTCTAGGTTGAGTACTGCTCCAGTATGCTTCCTTCCTTAGCTGTGCATCTTCAGCCTTTTATAAGATACATTCAATTATATTATAAGGGGGATAGTTCTACATCCCCTTTGGATTGGCCAAGATCTTATTATTCATCTTTATATGCCCGACATTTATCACAGTGCCTGGTGGATAGCAGATACCAAACAAGTGTCATTCAGAGAAGTATGTAAAGATTCATCTGCTCTGGTGATGGCTTGACAGCTAGCTTGAGTCTCTCCAATGCTCCATTTTCTATATCTAGGATCAGTCTTGCCCACAATAAATGGGATTCTTGGTTCTTTCAATAAGCTCAGAGAATGTGGTTCACTGGGGACAGAATGCCTTTGAAAGAGATATGTGTGCTGGTTCCCTCTTTGAACTATATTATAGAATGATTCATCTTCCATGAGCAGTATAACCTCAATCAGGGCTCTCATCTACCCTCATCTTTCATTCCTTCTTCAGTTGCCCATTTTTCCTCCTCTCTTCCCATTTCATCCATCTCACCTCCTGCCAGACCTGGGCAGACACACAAACGTGCGCGCACACACACACCTTTGATCCTGCTGACACCAATGGCACTAAGGAAAGAAGTTCAATATGTCCACCCGCATCAAAATAGAGTAATAACAATTCTTCAAAATGACAATCACAAGCAGCCTAAGGGCATTCAGAGGCTCTTCTGCTTTGTGTTTTTCTGTAGTCTTTAGTATTTTTCTCTGGTATTTAAAAGCAGAGGTGACTGTAGTTTGCTCTGCCTGAGAGGTGCTAATGAGCTGGCACTCAACAAACAGTTATGGCAGTCCCATGGTGAGGAACAGGCGGAGCAGGGGAGAGTTTTGTGCCCCATCTCACAGCCACCAGCAGAGCACAATCTCGCATTTACAACCAACTACTCAGCTGCATTTCATGTTTGTGATTGTGTTGACAAAGAAAAAGTTGCCATCTCTGGTAGCATCTCTTAGCTTCCTGAGCTGCCTCAGGCATGTGGAGAATGCAGGAGGCACATACTATCTTGGTTGCCACCTGACACCTCTTCTGCTTATCTGACCCAGAGTGCCCACTGGGAATGCATCAGTGGCATCCTACAGCATCCTAGCTAGGCAGATGTTCCTGGATCACATTCATTTTCCTGTGGCTCCCACTCCTCCTCTCCTGCCAGATACAATCCAGCATCCACAGGCAGAAAACACAGACTTTCTGCTGTACTGATTCCTAAGACAAGACAAGCCAAACTCCCCAAGTAGAGAACCAAGATGGACACCATCACTGCTGTTTTACTTTTATTTATTTTCTGGCTTTTGATTCCTCTTCTCTGTCAGCAGGAGCAAGAAAAACCTGGAACATCAAAATCAAATGCTGCTCTGTATTGCACTGGCCTGGCCCTTTCTATGTGTGATTCAAAATTCAGCATTCTGTCTTGTGTATGGCAGGGAAAATATAGCTTTCTGTTCGGGGGTTGGTTGCTGGTTAAAAGAATCATAAAACAACTTAGATATTTCTTGGTGATACACCAGCTATGTTAAATCAATATTTGATGATTTATAAATGAATGAGGCATATACAGATTAGATTTTCTTCTGAATACACACTGGCATAGACCACACTGGCAAAGATAGTCTTGATTTAGTATTGTCTAGGGCATCTGAAACACAGACTGCCAGTCTGAAGATGGGGCAATTCTAGATGGTCTGATACACAGCCTCATATAACTGTGTTGAATGAGACGTTTTTCTTGTTCTTTTGATTGGATGTGGGAGTGATTCTAGTTTCTATGTATTTCCAACACATTTTCAAAGATGAGTATTTAACCATCTTCTGTTACAGTAACCAAACAAAGAGAAAATCTCAAAAGCATGAATTTAGAGGCTGAAAACTTCTATATAACTATTTTTTTTCAATTTTTTAAATGAAAATATACATTGTAGGCTTGGGGAGGAAAGCTTATATTAGAGTTGGTAGAAATCTTCAGCAAAGTTATGTTAGCAATATTAGGCATTTAGCTTTCAAAACTGCCTGGCCAATATTTAGGTGAGATAAAACTAGCAATACAGTTAGAGCTTAAATAGTCAAAATAGTTGAGGAAAGACCTATCCAAGTATGATAATGTGTTTGCCATTTTTTGACAATTATTTTTAATATAGGATTTTTGGCTGTGGAGATTCTCTACATATTATAGTGCCTTATGGGTTATTTGGAAAGCTAACTACAAGCTAAGAATAATGATCTGCGTTTTTCATTCAGAAATCAATTGGCTAAGCTATTGCTTTTAAACAGCCAGTTTAGCTGAAGTTTGGCTGGTCACCCACTTTAACTGTAGAAGAGCTCAGTGTTTTGGCTCCATATGTATATAGGATATAGTAATAGCCAACACATGTTCAAAACTTATCATGGGTTAGGCATTCTCCTAAGCTCTTCGTATTACTCTCTCAGTTAATCATCATAAGACCCCTCTGAATTAGATTACTAGTATTATCAATTCATAGGTAAAAAAACTAAGACGCAAAAAAGTAAAACTTTCCCCAGCGATAGAGTGGAGATATGAACTTACCACCATGCTAAAGAAAATATCAGAGTTGAATGATTTGTTGGAAATATTTGTCCCAAAGATGAGAAAATTGAGGTCTAAGATGAAAGTATCTTGCAAGGTTCATGTAACTAACAAGAAGGACATGATTTATGGTGAGAAAAGCACTCAACAGAGATTCCAGGCAAGAGTGGGGTTTTATTTCACATGGCCTTATTTCTTGTCATATGAGCTGAGAAAGTCACTTTTCCCTATTTGATATTCAGTGCCTGTATATGCAAATATTAGATCATTCAATATTAAACAAATACAACATAGCAAATATGGCAAATATCCAGCATGTGCTATGAGTGGAAGTAAAATATAGCCCCCATTGGAGGTGCTCACAGTCTAGCGGTAACGTGGAATTATGCAAGGGCTAGGTTGTATCAGAGAAGTATGCACTGGTAGAGGGTATCTTCCCAAAGCCATAGATTAGTTTCTGGAGCTGGACTTGGAAATGTAAACCACTGAGTATGTTGAAGGGTAGGGCAGTTGTATGTGCTTAAGTGGTAACATGTTTCAGGAGGTAAGCTGTGTAGGTCTTATATGTCATACTGCTGCTGCTGCTAAGTCGCTCCAGTCGTGTCCAGCTCTGTTCGACCCCACAGACGGCAGCGCATCAGGCACCCACGTCCCTGGGATTCTCCAGGCAAGAACACTGGAGTGGGTTGCCATTTCCTTCTCCAATGCATGAAAGTGAAGAGTGAAAGTGAAGACTGAAAGTGAAGTCGCTCAGTCGTGTCCGACTCTTCGCGACCCCATGGACTGCAGCGCACCAGGCTCCTCCGTCCATGGGATTTTCCAGGCAAGAGTACTGGAGTGGGGTGCCATTGCCTTCTCCAATATGCCATACTAAGTGGTTTAAACTTAGACATGTGGGTCATGGGGAGTTATTCAATAATTTTAAACATGGGGTGATTTATTCAGTTTTGCATTTACAAAAGTTCACACTGATGACAACATGAAGGATGTCTTGAAGGTGGTATCACTAGAGATAAAAGATGGTATGAGTTCAAATGAGGAGCAGCTAATTGGAAAGGTTTGAGAGATATTTAGGAGGTAGAGTCAAAAGACCCTGGCTATTAGATATAATAAGAATCAAGATCTTCTAAGCTAGGAGATAGGTGAGCATTTTCTAACCTCCAGAGAAGAAGCCAACAGAAATGGATGGTTGTTGAAAAAAGCAGTTTAATGAATGAAATGAGGAGATAGAATTGGGTGAGCTCCAGAGCACAGTGTCAGAATCTACCTTAGCCCAAACAAGGGTAATTTATTTACTATCTTAAAAACACTATTTCTTTAAACATTTTTCAAAGTTATAGAAATGCACACGGTATCAAATTTAATAGTACAGAAGCAGGTGATATAAAATAATAATCCTTTGTACCACTCTCCTATCCTCAGTTTCATTAGAAATAAGGAGTTTTTTAATACTAAAAATTGGTTTATTGTTTTATACTGATTGTGTAAATAATATACGTTTATTATAAATAAGGGTCTTCCCTCATGGCTCAGCAGTAAAGAATCCTCCTGCAATTTAGGAAATCGACAGATGTAAGTTCTATCCCTGGATTGGGAAGGTCCCCTAGATGAGGGCACAGCAACCCACTCCAGTATTCTTGTCTGGAGAATCCCATGGACAGAAGAGCCTGGCGGACTGCAGTCCACAGTGTCCCAAAGAATCAGACATGACTGAAGCAACTGAGCACGCATGCAAGCATTATAAATAATTTTAAATATAACATACAAATTTCTAAACTTATTTACAAACAAATAGTACATACAAATATAAAGAAAGAAAAGCTTGCTTAAAACCCCAACCTCCTAAAATTATCACATTGAAGGAGCCATCCATTTTTATGTATATGTTTTCTCTGCTTTTGTTTGGCTCACCGTAGTTTTATCCTACTTTCCTAACCATACCTTTAGCTTTGTTAACAGCCTAATGAGTGGCTTTCTATAGTCACTTTATCTCTGTGTGTGTGTGTGTGTGTGTGCTTAGTCACTCTGTCATGTACAACTGTTTATAATCTCATGGACTATAGTCTGCAGGCTCCTCTGTCCATGAAATTCTCTAGGCAAGAATACTAGAGTGGGTAGCCATTCCCTTCTTCAGAGGATCTTCCCAACCCAGGGATCAAACCCAGGTCTCGTGCATTGCAGGTGGATTCTTTACTGTCTGGGAATCACACGCGCACACACACACGTGCACACACACACACGTATATGTACATACGCTACTGCTAAGTCACTTCAGTCGTGTCCTACTCTGTGCGACCCCATAGACGGCAGCCCACCAGGCTCTGCCATCCCTGGGATTCTCCAGGCAAGAACACTGGAGTGGGCTGCCATTTCCTTCTCCAATGCAGGAAAGTGAAAAGTGAAAGTGAAGTCGCTCAGTTGTGTCCAACCCTCAGCGACCCCATGGACTGCAGCGCACCGGGCTCCTCCGTCCATGGGATTTTCCAGGCAAGAGTGCTGGAGTGGGGTGCCATTGCCTTCTCTGATATGTACATATATATGCACACATAACCTTTCGTTGCCCATTGTTTTACAAAAAATGAGCTGTATAATATGCACATTTTTGTGTTTTGCTTCTCTCATTCAATGGAGAATCACTCCAAATCATCTGGTATTACTCTGATTCATTTTTTTACCACATAATATTCCAATATGTGGTTATATTTCAACATATTCAGCCATTTCTTTATTAAAGAACATTCACTTTTAGTTCACCACAAACAGTTCTGTAATAAACGTCATTGTACATATGCTTCTTTATATTAATGCATTCATTCTTATGGAATAGATTATGAGAATGAAATCATGGTATCTAAGTGTTCTTGCCTGGAGAATCCCAGGGACGGGGGAGCCTGGTGGGCTGCCGTCTATGGGGTCACATAGAGTCGGACACGACTGAAGTGACTTAGCAGCAGCAGCAGCAGCAAGGGTGTGTGTATTTTATATTTTCATAGCTGTTGCCTGATTGCTTAGTGTATTTGGGTATGGTGCTATTTCTAGAGTGTTTCCTGTACTGCAGAGGCCAAAAGGCTAAAGTCTCCATTTCCCAGAATCCATTGCAGCCGGACATGACTTGGGTTGGCCAATCAAATTCATGCAAGATTTGAAATGCAAATACAGTGAGGTGGAGAACTCATTTCTACTGGTTATGGAAACTATAGATGGAACACAAAGACATGGAAATGTTTATGTGATTTTGTTTCTGAAGTAGCATTAACAAAAGTTTCCATGTGGAGAAATAAATCAAATATCACACAATACAATGGAAATTAAGTTGTGAAACAGAGAATGGAATACTATGCAGCGATTGAATTAACTAAAACTATTCGCTGCTGCTGCTGCTGCTGCTAAGTCGCTTCAGTTGTGTCCGACTCTGTGCGACCCCATAGATGGCAGCCCATCAGGCACCCCCGTCCCTGGGATTCTCCAGGCAAGAACACTGGAGTGGGTTGCCATTTCCTTCTCCAATGCATGAAAGTGAAAGGTGAAAGTGAAGTCGCTCAGTCGTGTCCGACTCTTAGCGACCCCATGGACTGCAGCCCACCAGGCTCCTCCGTCCGTGAGATTTCCAGGCAAGAGTACTGGAGTAGGGTGCCATTGCCTTCTCCCCATTAACTCCAAATATCTCAATAATATATTCTGGAGTGATAAAAGAAAGTTATAAAATAATATATTTCCTGTCTCCTGAGAAACTTGTATGTAAGGCAAGAAGCAACTGTTAGAACCTGACACGAAACAACTGACTGGTTCAAAATTGGGAGAGGAGTACAACATGGCTGCATATTGTCACCCTGCTTATTTAACTCATATCTAGAATATATCAGGTGAAATGCCAGGCCATGTGAATCACAAGCTGGAATCAAGATTGCTGGGAGAAATATCAAAACCCTCAGATATTCAGATGGTACTACTATAACGGCAGAATGTGAAGAGGAACTAAAACTTTGTCTCTTGATGAGGGTGAAAGAGGAGAGTGTAAAAGCTGGCTTGAAACTCAACATTCCAATAACTAAGATCATGGCATACGGTCCCATCACTTCATGGCAAATACAAAGGGAAAAAGTACAAGTAATGACAGATTTTATTTTCTTGGGCTCCAAAATCACTGTGGATTGTGACTGTAGCCATGAAATTAAAAGATGCTAGCTCTTCAGAACGGAAAAGGCAATGGCAACCCACTCCAGTACTCTTGCCTGGAAAATCCCATGGGTGGAGGAGCCTGGTAGGCTGCAGTCCATGGGGTCGCTAAGAGTCAGACATGACTGAGCGACTTCACTTTCACCTTTCACTTTCATGCATTGGAGAAGGAAATGGCAACCCACTTCAGTGTTCTTGCCTGGAGAATCCCAGGGACGTAGGAGCCTGGTGGGCTGCCGTCTATGGGGTGGCACAGAGTAGGACATGACTGAAGCGACTTAGCAGCAGCAGCTCCTTGGAAAGAAAGCTATGACAAACCTCAAACCTAGACAGCATATTAAAAAGCAGAGATATCACTTTGCCAACAAACGTCTGCATAGTCAAAGCTATGGTTTTTCTTGTAGTCATGTACAGATGTAAGAGTTGGACCATAGCTTTTTTGTCCGACATCTTGTGAGGCGGCGGTGGTTGTAGCTGCTCTCCGGGCTTCGCTATGCCGCCCATGGACGACAAGAAGAAGAAAGATGCCGGAAAGTCGGCCAAGAAAGACAAAGATCCAGTGAACAAATCTGGGGGCAAGGCCAAAAAGAAGTGGTCCAAAGGCAAGGTTCGGGACAAGCTCAATAACCTAGTTTTGTTTGACAAATCAACGTATGACAAACTCTGTAAAGAAGTTCCCAACTATAAGCTTATAACTCCAGCTGTGGTCTCTGAGAGACTGAAGATTCGTGGTTCCCTGGCCAGAGCAGCCCTTCAGGAACTCCTTAGTAAAGGACTTATTAAACTGGTTTCAAAGCACAGAGCTCAAGTGATTTACACCATAAACACCAAGGGTGGAGATGCCCCAGCTGCTGGTGAAGATGCATGAACAGGTCCCACCAGCTGTACATTTTGAAAAATAAAACTTTATTAAATCAAAAAAAAAAAAAAAGAGTTGGACCATAAATAAGGCTGAACACCAAAGAACTGATGCTTTTGAATTGTGGTTTTGGAAAAGACTCTTGAGAGTCCCTTGGACAGCAAGGAGATCAAATCAGTCAATCCTAAAGGAAACCAATCCTGAATACGCATTGGAAGGACTGATGCTGAAGCTGAAGCTCCAATACTTTGGCCACCTAATGTGAAGAACTGACTCCTTGGAAAAGACCCTGATGCTGAGAGAGATTAGTGACATAAAGAGAAGGGAGTGGCAGAAGATGAGATGGTTGGATGGCATCATTGACTCAGTATACATGGGACATGCCTAGTTCTAAGTGTTGAATACAAGTTTTCCAAAATTCTAACTATTTGCTGCAAAGCTCAAATTTTACAATTGGCAGCAAATACTGAGTTATTTTCCTTGAAGTGATAGACTCACTCCATTCATAGTAACTACTGTTTCTGTGTGATGCATCGACCCATTTTTTGGCTCCAGCATTTTTACTCACCATCATTTTGGAATTGTAGGTACAAATGTCAGCACGGTGGAAAAAACATAATGTCTCAGTTTTCTTATAAAAATAGTTTTACCCTACAGAAAGTTCTCAGAGAACTTTCAGTTCAGTTCAGTTCAGTTGCTCAGTCTTCTCTGACTCTTTGAGACCCCATGAACTGCAGTAGGCCAGGCCTCCCTGTCCATCACCAACTCCTGAACTCCACCCAGACGCATGTCCATCAAGTCGGTGATGCCATCCAACCGTCTCATCTTCTGTCATCCCCTTCTCCTCCTGCCCTCAATCTTTCCCAGCATCGGGGTCTTTTCAAATGAATCAACTCTTCACATCAGGTGGCCAAAGTATTGGAGTTTCAGCTTCAGCATCAGTCCTTCCAATGAACACCTAGGACTGATCTCCTTTAGGATGGACTGGTTGGACCTCCTTGCAGTCCAAGGGACTCTCAAGAGTCTTCTCCAACACCACAGTTCAAAACCATCGATTTTTTTTTTTTTTCAGTGCTCAGCCTTCTTCCCAGTCCAACTCTCACATCCATACATGACCACTGGGAAAACAACAGCCTTGACCAGATGGAACTTTGTTGATGAAGTAATGTCTCTGCTTTTGAATATACTATCTAGGATGGTCATAACCTTCCTTCCAAGGAGTAAGCGTCTTTTAATTTCATGGCTGTAATCACCATCTGCAAGGTTTCGACTGTTTCCCCATCTATTTGCCATGAAGTGATGGGACCAGATGCCATGATCTTCGTTTTCTGAATGTTGACCTTTAAGCCAACTTTTTCACTCTCCTCTTTCACTTTCATCAAGAGACTCTTTAGTTCTTCACATTTTGCCATAAGGGTGATATCATCTACATATCTGAGGTTATTGATATTTCTCCAGCAATCTTGATTCCAGCTTGTGCTTCTTCCAGCCCAGCGTTTCTCATGATGTACTCTGCGTAGAAGTTAAATAAGCAGGGTGACAATATACAGCCTTGATGTACTCCTTTTCCTATTTGGAACCAGTCTGTTGTTCCATGTCCAGTTCTAACTGTTGCTTCCTGACCTGCATACAGGTTTCTCAAGAGGCAGGTCAGGTGGTCTGGTATTCCCATCTCTCTCAGAATTTTCCACCGTTTATTGTGATCTACACAGTCAAATGCTTTGGCATAGTCAATAAAGCAGAAATAGATGTTTTTCTGGACCTCTCTTGCTTTTTCCATGATCCAGCAGATGTTGGCAATTTGATTTCTGGTTCCTCTGCCTTTTCTGAAACCAGCTTGAACATCTGGAAGTTCATAGTTCACGTATTGTTGAAGCCTGGCTTGGAGAATTTTAAGCATCACTTTACCAGCGTGTGAGATGAGTGCAATTGTGAGTTAGTTTGAGCATTCTTTGTCATTGCCTTTCTTTGAGGTTGAAATGAAAACTGACCTTTTCCAGTCCTGTGGCCACTACTGAGTTTTCCACATTTGCTGGCATATTGAGTGCAGCACTTTCACAGCATCATCTTTCAGGATTTGAAATAGCTCAACTGGAATTCCATCACCTCCACTAGCTTTGTTCAAAGTGATGCTTTCTAAGGCCCACTTGACTTCACATTCCAGGATGTCTGGGTCTAGGTGAGTGATCACACCATCATGATTATCCGGGAAGTGAAGATCTTTTTTGTACAGTTCTTCCATGTATTCTTGCCACCTCTTCTTAATATCTTCTGCTTCTGTTAGGTCCAGACCATTTCTGTCCTTTATTGTGCCCATCTTTGAATGAAATATTCCCTTGGTATCTCTAATTTTCTTGAAGAGATCACTAGTCTTTCCCATTCTATTGTTTTCCTCTAAGTCTTTGCATTGTTTGCTGAGGAATGCTTTCTTATCTCTCTTTGCTATTCTTTGGAACTCTACATTCACATGGGTATATCTTTCCTTTTCTCCTTTGCTTTTCACTTTCCTTCATTTTACAGCTATTTGTAAGGCCTCCTCAGACAGCCATTTTGCTTTTTTGCATTTCTTTTTCTGGAGATGGTCTTGATTCCTGTCTCCTCTACAATGTCACGAACCTCCATCCATAGTTCATCAGGTATTCTGTCTTTCAGATCTAGTCCCTTAAATCTATTTCTCACTTCCACTGTATAGTCATAAGGAATTTATTTAGGTCATACCTGAATGGTCTAGTAGTTTTCTCTACTTTCTTCAATTTCAGTCTGAATTTGGCAATAAGAAGTTCATGATCTGAGCCACAGTCAGCTCCCGGTCTTGTTTTTGCTGACTGTATAGAGTTTCTCTGTCTTTAGACCAACCTGAAGAAATGTGTTTTTACATTATATATACCTTTTTAGTATATATTTCCCAATAATCAAGAAGACAAGTCAAATATCTAAACTGTTAATAGATATTTTAAAAGTCATCTCACCTCCTTTGTTAATTGTATCATAAGCAGATTTCTGGTTGAATAGCCTTTCCTGGTCTCTTGTCTTGGAAACACTGCCACTCTCTACGCCCTCCCCACTGTCTCCACACAAGTCATATAAGCACGTGGCTTTTTTCTATTGTTGATAAACATACTTTTAGAGTAGTTGTAGACTTACAGCAAACTTCAGTGTAAATACAGAGTTACCATATACTCCCTGTCTCCCCACACAAACAACTTCCTCACAACCGATATTCTGTGCCACAGTGATGCATATATTATAATCAGTTGATAAACCTACGCTGACATCGGGATCACCCGAAGTCTGTAGTTTATATTAGCACTTATTCTTGGCATTGCACTTTCTGTGGGTTTCAAAAAAAGCATAATAGTATGTATCCACCATTATAGTATCATACAGAATAATTTTATTGCCCCCACAAATCCTCTTTACTCCACCTTTTTATCCCTCCCTCTCCGCAACCCTTGGCACGATCACTGAACACTTTATTGTCTTATAATTTTGCCTTTTTCAGAATGTCATAAAAGTAGAATCATATAGTATGCAGCCTTTTCAGATTGGCTTCTTTCACTCAGTAACATGCATTTATATGTTCTCCATGTGTTTTCATGGCTTGATAGCTCATTTCTTCCTAGTCTTGAATTCCATTGTCTCGATACATCACATTTTATCAATCCATTTACCAACTGAAGAGCATTTTGGTTGCTTTCAAGTCTCAGAAATTACGTATAAGCTGCTATAAAATTTTTGTGCAGATGGGCATACATTTTCAATTCATTTGGTTAAATATCAAAGACTATGATTGCTGAATCATAAGGTAGGCATATATTTGGTTTTGTAAGAAAATTCCAAACTGTTTTGCGAAGTGGTTGTACCATTTTGCATTCCAACCGCAACGAACACATGTTCCTGTGGACTTCCCTTGTGACTCAGCTGGTAAAGAATCAGCCTGCAATGTGGGAGACCTGGTGGAGACCTGGGTTAGATCCGTGGGTCAGGAAGATCCCCTGGAGAAGGGAAAGGCTACCCACTTCAATATTCTGGGCTGGAAAATTTAATGAACTGTATAGTCCATGGGATTGAAAAGAGGACACGACTGAGCAACTTTCACTTCACTTTACTTCAAGTTCTGTTGATCCAGATCCTCACCAGCACTTGGTGATGTCAGCATTTTGGAGTGTGGTTATTATAATAGGTGAACAGTGGTGTCTCATTGTTTTAATGTGCGATTCCCTCATAATATGTGATACTGAATATTTTTTCATATGCTTGCTTGTCATCTATGCATCCTCTTTGGTAAGATGCTTGTCCAGGTCTTTGGCCCCTTTTAAAAATTGGCTGTTAAGTATCAAGAATATAGCTGATATTTTATAATAACTGTAAATGTAGTATAATCTCTGAAAATATTGGATCACTCTGTTGTACACCTGAAACTAATATAATATTGCAAATCAACTATACTTCAATAAAAAATATAATATAAAAGTCAGGCTGTTTGTTTTCTTATTGAATTTTAAGAGTTCTGTATATATTTTGTATAACTGTTCCTTATCAGATGTATGTTTTGAAAATATCTCTCTGTCTACAGCCTGTCTTCTCACTCTCTTTGGATTGTCTCTCACAGAGCAGGTTTTAAATTTTGAAGTCTAGCTCATCAATTATTTCTTTTGTGGATTGTGCCTTTGATGTTGTATGAAGAAGCCATCACCATACCCAAGACCAATCAGGTGTTCTCCTGTGCTATCATCTAGTTTGATAGTTTTGTGTTTCACATTTAAGTGTGTGATCTATTCTGAGTTACTTTTTGTGAAGGGTGTAAAATCTGTGTCTAGATTCATTTTCTTGCATGTGCATGTCCAGCTGTTCCTGCACCATTTGTTGAAAAGACTATCTTTGCTCCATTGCCTTGCCTTTTTACTTTATCAAAGATTAGTTTACCATACCAATATGGGTCTATTTCTGAGTGCTCCATTTAGCTCCATCGATCTATTCGTCTGTTCTTTTGCAATAGTCTACCATCTTGTTCACCAAAGTTTTACAGTAGCTCTTGAGTGGTATATTCCTCCAACTTGGGTCTTACCCTTCAATAATGAATTAGCTATTCTGGACCTTTTACCTTTTCATGTAAATCATAAAATTAGTTTCTCAATACCCAACAAATAATTAACTGGTCTTTTGAAGGGGATTGTATATGGCATTGAATTTGCAGATCAAGTTTGGAAGAGCTGACATCTTGATAGTCTGGTTTTCTTACAAATGATTGTGCAATATCTCTATTTAATTCTTCTTTGATATCTTTAGTCAAAGTTGCAGTTTTCTTTGTACAGATCTTATATAGTACGTATTTTGTTAAATAGCATTTGGCTTTTATACTCTGAAAAAGTGTATAACTTTTTGACCTAGACATTCTTATGCCATAATTTTGACTTGGGAGCATTTCGAAAGTGCTTAAAAATCAAGTTACCAAGCTTTAGAGTTTTAGACTCTAAATAAAATTTTTAGCAGGTGCTTTCAGCATATCTTTACCAAGAATTGATGCTTTTGAACTGTGGTGTTGGAGAAGACTCTTGAGAGTCCCTTGGGCTGCAAGGAGATCCAACCTTTCCCTCCTAAAGGAACTCAGTCCTGATGTTTCATTGGAAGGACTGATGTTGAAGCTGAAACTCCAATACTTTGGCCACCTGATGGGAAGAAGTGACTCATTGGAAAAGACCCTGATGCTGGGAAAGATCGAAGGCGGGAGGAGAAGGGGATGACAGGGGATGAAATGGTTGGATGGCATCAAACCGACTCAATGGACATGAGTTTGAGTCAACTCTGGAAGTTAGTGATGGACAGGGAGGCCTGGCGTGCTGCAGTCCATGGGGTCGCAAAGAGGCAAACACACTGAGAAACTGAAGTGACCAAGAAGATATAAAAATAAAAGTTTGAGGAGTATCCTCTAGAAGGACTGAGGAAGGAAACAATGGTCAAAGACTGTATTCCTCTTTTGAGGAAACAACTATTTTAACTTAATCACTTTAAACTGCATCAAGATGTCCTGTTTGAGTTACTATTTCTATGAAAATGCAAGTTGGCTGCTGGAATCTAGCCTGAAGGCAAAATCCAACGTAGCTCAAGAATTCCAGTTGGTAAACCCCAGAATCAGACTTTATTTTTCTGGGCTCCAAAATCACTGCAGATGGTGACTGCAGCCATGAAATTAAAAGACGCTTACTCCTTGGAAGAAAAGTTATGACCAACCTACATAGCATATTCAAAAGCAGAGATATTACTTTGCTGACTAAGGTCCGTCTAGTCAAGGCTATGGTTTTTCCTGTGGTCATATATGGATGTGAGAGTTGGACTGTGAAGAAGGCTGAGCGCTGAAGAATTGAGGCTTTTGAACTGTGGTGTTGGAGAAGACTCTTGAGAGTCCCTTGGACTGCAAGGAGATCCAACCAGTCCATTCTGAAGGAGATCGGCCCTGGGATTTCTTTGGAAGGAATGATGCTGAAGCTGAAGCTCCAGTACTTTGGCCACCTCATGCGAAGAGTTGACTCATTGGAAAAGACTCTGATGCTGGGAAGGATTGGGGGCAGGAGGAGAAGGGGACAGCAGAGGATGAGATGGCTGGATGGCATCACTGACTCGATGGGCATGAGTCTGAGTGAACTCCGGGAGATGGTGATGGACAGGGAGGCCTGGTGTGCTGCGATTCATGGAGTCGCAAAGAGTCGGACATGACTGAGAAACTGAACTGAACTGAACTGAAACCCCAGAATATATAAATATAATTCTTGAATTCCCTATCTTTGGGAACTTCATTCCATTTTGCACTGGGAGTCAGAAGCTGCAGTAATTTCTACCCTGGTTTCTTTTTCTCTCTGGTGTTGTCTGACTCTCTATATCTGTGACACTAGATATGCTCTTCCAGCTCATGCATTTCATATCTCCATTTTGTTTCTAGAGTGAATATTCATGTGGATTTCTGGTACCATCTTTAGTGATTCATAATCACATTCTACAAGCCAACATTTTTCATGCTTGGTTTCATCTCCAGCTTAGTATTTTTGGAGAGCTTGTTTCCAAACTAGTTTGGCTTTCTTTGAAGCCAAAAAATAATCCAACAACCCACAAACAAAACAATAATAAATTGGTGAGTAGATACTATAATTTAACCATGTGTTTTGTTCTCACTGAGAAAAATCTCTTGGGTAATTTTGGAAAGCAAATTAAAAAGTCATGAATTTCTCAGTGATTAAGGCTTGCATTTTTATATGCAACTATTCTTTGCAGCATGATATTTAGCCTTAATTTTTAAGTGCAAAATCTCATAGTATTATTTAAAATAAGAATGTATTCCTTTTAATTTTCTTTTATGACTATGGTATTTTTAAATGTATGGGCTTAGATTTTAGCTCAAACTATTTATTGTAGATCATGTTTGGCTGACTCTTAACACTACAGTTTTAGAGTTGCAGAGCTGTGGTTTAATGTACCTACTTCCTTTATTATCATTTTTGTTCATGGATCATGCCCATTTTTGTAGTAAATCTCCCCCTTTTTTATAGTGATCCCTCACTGTTTTAGAAAACATATCTGGAAACCTAAAAAAAGTCCCTGTAAAAGGATATTCACTATTCATGAGTTTCCCATGAGTTCTGCAATGATGCTCTGGTTTAATACTGACTAGCAAACAGTTCTCAGAATATTCTGATTCTGCAGGAATTCAGTACAGTGATTGAGGCCCTATCTCCATAATATTTGACACCTGTCAAATAATGCACAAGTTAGTGAAACCAGCAGATTTTTTCAAGTATCTTTCACTCCTCAAACAGTGGCTTTGCTGAATTCATATGCTTAAAAAAATTATTTCACCTTATCAATTTTATGACAACAGATTCTGGAGATGGCTGATTACTGTGCCTCTTATGCCTGTTACTGAAAAACCAAGAGTTTTACAAAAGTGAAAGGTAGCAAGATATAGAAGGAAGGACCCAATTTTAAGTAAGTACCAGCTTCAAATTCCATTTCTGCACCGTGCTAGCTATTTGACCAACAGCAGATCATTTAGCCTAAGCTTCAGTTTCTGTCAAATGGGTCTCTTTGTCTTACACAACTGTTGTGAAGATCAAATATCAATTAATACGTGGTGAAATTAGTGCCAACACTAATCCTGGCACATGAATTGCTGTGTAAGGCTGTTTCTAATAATGTTGTATGTCTTTTCTTCCCAGTGAGGTTTACATCTTCCTGTGAGCACATATGATGTCATCTGTCTCCTAGTCTCCCATGGTGCCCAAATCAAGGTGAACATACATAACACAGAGGTTAAATATTTCATGGATTTTACTAAGGCAATCACATGAGAGTACCAGTGAGGATACATCAGTAAGTTCTTGCCACTGTTAGGCCACTAATTTTGAAATGTCATTTGTCTCTCAAAGCCTGTGTTTTCTTGTCTGTAAAACAATGTTGAGTCATTTGGCTAGAGGACCCCTGAGAATTAAGGAGCCCTTAATACTGAATTTGCATGAAGCCTGATAAGCTTTCTTTTGAAATCTCCAAATAGCTCACTTCCTGTTGCAGAAGTAGAAACATTTTGTTTAAAGAAAATGTGTCTGTGAAAAGTTCTGACCTTTCACTATTTACAGATAATCTCAGTACCTGGATGTGACAGTTCTTTAACCTAATTTATCCAATACTAAAATCTGCTTTTTTATTTTCACCAAATTAAAGACTCTTATCTTCCCAAGTGGAGCTAGTGGTAGAACTTGTCGGCCAATGCAGGAAACATGAGACACAGGTTCGATTCCTCGGTCAGGAAGATCTCCTGGAGGAGAGCATGGCAACCTACTCCAGTATTCTTGCCTGGAGAATCCCATGGACAGAGGGGCCTGGCGGGCTATAGGCCATGGAGTCACATAGAGTCAGACTTAATAAAGCGGCTTAGCACCCACCCACACCCCAATTTCCTCTCCTTTCTACTTCAGCTTGAGCCTTGCAGAAGGGAAGGGAGCGCTTGCCTCTGATCTTGTGGAAATGCCCATACAATCTCTCAAGAGAATAAGTGAATACAAATTTAATCAGAACTTCTTTTCTGTTCAACTGAGAATCTTACTGGATTTTGCTTATTCTAAGGCTTCAGTTGGAGAAGGCAATGACACCTCATTCCAGTAGTCTTGCCTGGAAAATCCCATGGATGGAGGAGGAGCCTGGTAGGCTGCAGTCCATGGGTTGGCTAAGAGTCGGACATGACTGAGCGACATCACTTTCACCTTTCACTTTCATGCATTGGAGAAGGAAATGGCAACCCACTCCAGTGTTCTTGCCTGGAGAATCCCAGGGGTAGCCTGGTGGGCTGCCATCTCTGGGGTCACACAGAGTCGGACACGACTGACGTGACTTAGCAGCAGCAGCAGCAGGGCTTCAATTAAACTGTCTTTCTATAAGTTTACATCAAATCCACTTGAACTCTGTCTTTGGAAGATGGCAAATGCTCAATACCAATTTTTCTTCTTTTCCAAGGTCATTTATATTAACATTCTGGCAAGTTCCTATTTCTCTCAATATGATCAGGGTCTCAGGAATTCATCCTTTTCTACAACTTCTTTTTGAAAAAGCTATCCAAATGCTCCTTTCCACCAGATCCTGACACCATGATGTAGTATATACAGGGCAAGGGAAACGGATGTACAAGGGGACTCCACAGGAACTATATTTTAGCCTATCTCAGATTACTCTAGTTCCCTGCCCATACCTCTCATGCTGGATATATGCCGGAGTCACTATATTCATCAGGGAAATTTTCTGGATGTTCAAATACAAGGTTTGAAAATCAGTGATCCCTAATCATATTTTGATAAAATCCAACTTCTTGTGCTCATCTTTCATTCATTCAATTAACAAATGATTATTAAAGGATTGAACGCAATGTCTTTGGCCCTGTGAAAACACCTTTTTACTTCTCTTTAATCTCCTGTACTTGCTTCACAATATCTCAGGTTCATCCTCTTCTTTCCTTCAATTTCCCAGAAAGGTATATCTTATCTTGGGGATTTCATCTTTGAAATAGTTTTTTTTAAATTCTAAGATAGACATAAGAATGGGTGTTCTAGTTCAAATTTTGATAAGACAAGAACAATTCATGTTAGGAATGAACAGAAAGGGCGGACCTTTGAATGAGACCAGCCAGAAAGGGAGTGGGCAGGATTGAAATGGCCCAGTTGCCTTGGCTGATTTAGAAGCTCCTGGTTGTCTACAGAGAATGCCCAAGGGTCAAGGTGACTTCTGTTCTCAAATCAGACAAACCAAGACTGAGCACTCTCTGACTCATGCCCACCGTCCACAGCAGAGGGAAAGGAAAGTGCTCTTACCTGTCCTTGATGAGTTTTACTTTTGTAAGAACCCTAAACATAAGATCTACCCTCTTAACAGTTTTTTAACTATACTATATGGTATTGTTATGTATATGGGCATGATATGGTAAAGAAAATCCCTGGGATGTACTAATTTTGCATGACTCAAATTTTGTTATGAATCAATTTTGCCTGAGCTCCTCAACTAAAACTTGATTTCTCACCACTGCCCCACCCTCGTAGTTCACTGAATCAACATTTTGGCACAATTCTGCCTTCTATCATGTTGACCCTGATCATCGCTGGAGTAGTAAGAGTTTCAAACCCTGCTTCATGATAAATTTGGTAGTAAGAGTTGTCCTTCAGAATATAAGCAAATGCTGTGGACGCCAGAGGAGCTCCCAAGCATTTCTTATGATTAAGGCAAGATGCTCTCCTATGCATGAAAACCTAAGATGAGAACCAAAAATCAGCTGGTAAACCAAGACATCCCTAAGCTCCTGTAGTGACCATGACAGGAATGCAGCACCTCTTCTGTTCTGTCGGAAGGAGGTCATGCTGCTGACACCTGCCTCTAATCCTCTTTCTTCACAGGTGGGCAAGTTCTACCTCCCAAAAAGATTAAGTGGCAGGTGGCAGAAGGCAGGCTACACTGGCCTCCTGGGCAACCCATTGTGACATCTTGACCACGGGCCAGCAGGACTCCCAGATTGTCACCAAATATGTCACAAAATGCTTCTCATCCTCAAAAATTAAATTTTCTTTACAAAAATAAAAAGTTGGATTGCTCTCTCTTTTCTCCCCTCATGTTCCTTTTTTAGTAGGACTCTTTTATTTTGAAAAAGGAAGACTAACAGGAAATCTCACTGTATAAAAAGACCAGAATGGGATCTTTAGATAAGATAGTGGGTGGGTGGTGGAGATGGGAGAGCATATCCACTTTAATTTCTCTAGTTATCCCACCTTCTTAAAGAATTCCAGTTAGCTCCCTGGAATTCAAACACAAAAACTTTGGACTAAATCATCTCGAATGTGCCTCCATTTCAAGCTCCAAGAAGGCAAGGCTCTGCCTGAGTCATCTCTGAATCCCCAGAGCCTAGCATGATTCTGACACATAGGAAGCACACACACACACACACACACACACATACACACACTGTATGCATTGTTGTTTTTTTGTCCCTTAGCCATATCCAACTCTTTGCAACTCCATGGGCTATAGCCCATCAGGCTCCCCTGTCCATGGGATTTCCCAGGCAAGAATACTAGAGTGGGTAACCATTCTCTTCTCCAGGGGATCTTTCCAACCCAGAGATGGAACTCCCTTTTCCTGCATTGGCAGGTGGGTTCTTTATGACAGAGCCACCAGAGAAACCCCACATATATATACATACATATATACGTACATGTATGTATGTATTTACAATGAATTGGTACCTACCAGATTTTTCAGCTGTCATGAGATGTGTCTACACACACACATACATGCATACGCGTATATGTATATATACACGTATATGTACACATGTACGTGTATATACATGTGTATACATATATGTATACATATATGCACACGTATGTATATACGTGTGTATACATATATGTATACATGTATATACATATGTGTATATATGTATATACATACACACATGTATATATACACGTATGTGTATACGTGTATATGTATATACACGTATGCATGTATATATGTAATGAATGGACACATACAGATTTTTCAGTTGTCATGACATGTGTCTATTTCAGACTCTAGTCCCTCGTGTGTGATAGATTTGAATTTTCAGTGTTAACCTCCCCTTCTGACCATCTACCCTCTACCTACCCCCCCACTTTTCTCTGCACAACATAGAGACTCAGCCATAGCTTTCCTCAGATTGAATCTAAAACAGCAAATGTGAATGTCTCTCACATGGGGAGACGGCTTGTTTACACAGGAAGAATTGCTTCAGCACACTGTCCTTAACAGCAAAACGGGGAGAAAATGCTGAGTTGCCAGATTCCTTGCCTGCACTAAAAAGGAATTTGAAACCGATTTCAGTCCTTTCTTGGGCCTCATGTAAAAATAAAGCTTTTCTCCCCAAGTTTGGGACTAAGTAAAACAGAAAAAAAGGAAATCTAACCCTGATTTATAATTTCCCTGAGCTCCCAAATAAGTCCAGGTGATTTTGAAGTTTTTTTCCCCTCATTTTCTTAAACCAGGGCCAGAGATGAGTGGATATTCATGTGCCAGTTTGAAACTGTTGTGAAAGATGTAAACAATATGTCTCCTTATGGTTACATTTCCCTCCCTTCCCCAGAAGCGGGGCTGCTGCAAAGTGTGGATGCTGCTAAGGAAGATACTGCTGGAGGCTTTGCCTGGATCCTGGGGTGAGCCATCAGGTGGCAGATTCGCCCAGCAGCCTGCCAGCTGCTTGTTATTACTGTGTATCATTATGTCTGCTTCTTTAATTTTTTTTCTTTCTTTAATCACCTAATACTATTTTTATTGGCCTGTCAGAATGTGGGGGAGAGTAGAGGGGAATTCATTTCATGTGTTGTGGAACATTATTAGGGTAAAATATTAGGACAAGTCTATACTTTCCTCCTTTGAAAAATAAGATACAAAACCAATTAAAGTGAAGTGATTACTGAAATGCATCTAATTAGTTATTAACTTACACACATCAACCCACAATGGCAGCTCTCACAGTAAAAATTCTGTTTAGTGTTGATACAGAGGATAATTGATATCAAGAGGTCTTTGCTTCTCAGGCAATTGCTTAAGAAAGCACCTTCACAGCTCAGAGCCTTCTCTCCCTATGGGTTGGGGTACCTTTCCGTCAATCTGACAAGATCTGTCAGATATTATCAGACAATTGATCACCAACGCCTGGAAAGTCTTAATCCATCGTTTGATCACACATCAAGAAAAATGGCTTTTTATTTCTTACATCCTGGCCATGAGAAAAAGGAAGAAAGTGGAGACGTAGGCTTCCGGCTCCAGCTCATTACTTTTTTGCAAATGATAGATGGGTTCACCAGGCAATTTAACTTTAAAATGATCTTTTCCCCCTTCTCAAATAAGCAAAAGAAGGAGCTTCATGGCATAAGTTGAGTGGAAGAGGAGCCTGCCGGCTGTTCCTTTCACATTTCTGCAATGTGTGTGGCACCCATGTGTGGATGGAACTATGGGTGGTTAGTAAATATGTATTTACTTAGTATTACTGCATCTACTCCTAAATAATAGAATTTAAAGTGGACACACACAGAGAGACTTTCACTCTCCAGGACACAGCTATAATCATTTTATGCATTTCTTTTAGAGCCCTTATGTTTCATATAAAGTACTTTGAAATGACTTTGAGTTTACAAAAAAAAAGAAAAAAGTATTAGATAAATACACAGTAAAAGTTCTTAAAAAGATCGTTCTCCCCTACCATGAATCCAGTTATTGACAAATCCTGACCTTATGTATACAACAATGTTACTGAGCATAAGTTCATGTTCCTGATGTCCAGTGAGGCCAGACTATACCAGAACACTAGAGTTGGAACAGAGAAAGGTTTATTGCAAGGCCATGAAAGAACAAGTGGCTCATGCTCCCCAAACCCCAATCTCTCTGAAGGGTTTCAGCAAAGCATTTTCAAAAGCAAGATGAGGGAGGGGTGGTGTGGTTGGTTGTTGCAAACTTCTTGGTGTTAGAATCCTTTGTTCTTCCAGTGTTCAACATAGGTCAGGTCATGATGTTCCTGTAAACCTCCAACAAGACAAATGTATTCTCTGTTCAACAACTTTTTATCTCTATGTGAATGGAAAAGTATTATACCTTTAAACGTCAGAGCCTTGAAAATGGGCTATCCTTTATGTTTCAGGCTATAAGCAAAATTCTAAACTCAGAGCAGAAGCAATAGAATATAAAGAAACAGATGACATGGGAAAGAGTTAGATTTGTTCTGCCCTGTTACACCTATATACATGAGCTTCCTCAGAATGGGAGAAACCTAACAATGTAGAAATCTGTCCTGTATCTAATGGCTGGTGTCTACTTAGTATCTTAATAAAAACTATAATTACCAAGAAAATAATAGACAATAGCTCAAAGTTTTTGAGGGATTCTATATAAGTTATCCAAGCTTCCCTGGTGGCTCAGTGGTAAAGAACCACCTACCAGTGCAGGAGATGTGGGTTTGATCCCTGGGTCAGGAAGATTCCTTGGAGAAAGCAATGGCAATGCACTCTAGTATCCTTGCCTGGGAAATCCTATGGACAGAGGAGCCTGGCAAGCTACAGTCCATGGGGTTTCAAAGAGTTGGACGTGTCTTAGTGACTGAATAGCAGCAGCAGCATGTAAGTTATCAACATATCCATAAATACCCTGAAAGTGAAAGTGAAGTTGCTCAGTTGTGTCTGACTCTTTGCAACCCCATGGACTGTAGCCTATCAGGCTCCTCCGTCCATGGGATTTTCCAGGCAAGACTGCTCGAGTGGCTTGCCATTTCCTTCTCCAGGGAATCTTCCCAACCCAGGAACAGAACCTGGGTCTCCTGCATTGCAGGCAGATGCTATACCATCTGAGCCACCAAATACCCTCAGTTCAGTTCAGTCGCGCAGTCGTGTCCTACCCTTTGTGACCCCATGAATCGCAGCACGCCAGACCTCCCTGTCCATCACCAACTCCCGGAGTTCACTCAGACTCACGTTCATCCAGTCCGTGATGCCATCCAGCCATCTCATCCTCGGTCGTCCCTTTCTCCTCCTGCCCTCAAACCCTCCCAGCATCAGGGTCTTTTCCAATGAGTCAACTCTTCGCATAAGGTGCCCAAAGTACTGGAGCTTCAGTTTTAGCATCATTCCTTCCAAAGAAATCCCAGGGTTGATCTCCCTCAGAATGGACTGGTTGGTTCTCCTTGCAGTCCAAGGGACTCTCAAGAGTCTTCTCCAACACCACAGTTCAAAAGCATCAATTCTTCGGCGCTCAGCCTTCTTCACAGTCCAACTCTCACATCCATACATGACCACAGGAAAAACCATAGCCTTGACTAGACGGACCTTAGTCAGCAAAGTAATGTCTCTGCTTTTGAATATACTATCTAGGTTGGTCATAACTTTTCTTCCAAGGAGTAAGCGCCTTTTAATTTCATGGCTGCAGTCACCATCTGCAGTGATTTTGGAGCCCAAAAAAACAAAGTCTGACACTGTTTCTACTGTTTCCCCATCTATTTCCCATGAAGTGATGGGGCCAGATGCCATGATCTTCGTTTTCTGAATGTTGAGCTTTAAGCCAACTTTTCCACTCTCCTCTTTCACTTTCAACAAGAGGCTTTTTAGCTCCTCCTCACTTTCTGCCATAAGGGTGGTGTCATCTGCATATCTGAGATTATTGATATTTCTCCCAGCAATCTTGATTCCAGCTTGTGTTTCTTCCAGTCCAGCATTTCTCATGATGTACTCTGCATATAAGTTAAATAAGCAGGGTGACAATATACAGCCTTGACGTACTCCTTTTCCTATTTGGAACCAGTCTGTTGTTCCATGTCCAGTTCTAACTGTTGCTTCCTGACCTGCATACAGATTTCTCAAGAGGCAGGTCAGGTGGTCTGGTATTCCCATCTCTTTCAGAATTTTCCACAGTTTACTGTGATCCACACAGTCAAAGGCTTTGGCATAGTCAATAAAGCAGAAATAGATGTTTTTCTGGAACTCTCTTGCTTTTTCCATGATCCAGCGGATGTTGGCAATTTGATCTCTGGTTCCTCTGCCTTTTCTAAAACCAGCTTGAACATCAGGGAGTTCACGGTTCACATATTGCTGAAGTCTGGCTTGGAGAATTTTGAGCATTACTTTACTAGCATGTGAGATGAGTGCAATTGTGCGGTAGTTTGAGCATTCTTTGGCATTGCCTTTCTTTGGAATTGGGATGAAAACTGACCTTTTCCAGTCCTGTGGCCACTGCTGAGTTTTCCAGATTTGCTGGCAAATTGAGTGCAGCACTTTCACAGCATCATCTTTCAGGATTTGAAACAGCTCAACGGGAATTCCATCACCTCCACTAGCTTTGTTCGTAGTGATGCTTTCTAAGGCCCACTTGACTTCACATTCCAAGATGTCTGGCTCTAGATTAGTCAACACATCATCATGATTATCTGGGTCATGAAGATCTTTTTTGTACAGTTCTTCCGTGTATTCTTGCCACCTCTTCTTAATATCTTCTGCTTCTGTTAGGTCCAGACCATTTCTGTCCTTTATCGAGCCCATCCTTGCATGAAATGTTCTCTTGGTATCTCTAATTTTCTTGAAGAGATCTCTAGTCTTTCCCATTCTGTTCTTTTCCTCTATTTCTTTACATTGATTGCTGAAGAAGGCTTTCTTATCTCTTCTTGCTATTCTTTGGAACTCTGCAAATACCTAGTGATCTTTAAATAGTATTTTCAGAATTCAAGCTGTTCAAAGATTCCAATTGTGTTTTTTGAGGCCAGGAAAGAAAACTCCCCAATTCTCACATCTTCCCCCACTAAAAACCTTCCTGGAAATCCTTCACTATTGTACCTCCTCTGTAATTTGAAGACACAAAGACACCAGATTCAGTCTGTGTGCTTAAGTAAAATAAAAGGTGCTCAGAAATGTGTAATTGTGTCATACTTTTCCTGTGTCATGGCAACTGAATGAGATAACAGGTTTTCCAAATACTAGTCACAAAATTGTACAGTCAAGCAGTATGTGATTGGTGTTCAGCTTTTGTCAATAAGCTGAAGATACTTAAACCCCAGAGACTATACTCCAACCCCTGGAGCAGTTTGCATTAGGCACCAAAAAGAGTGCAAAGAAGGTCTACAGCATGGTTAAAAATATGGTATCAATGCCAATTTCCTTTTTTTGATCATCTTACTCATGTAAGATGTTATCCTTGGGGGAAATTAGAGTAAAGATACTTGGAAACTCTTGTTTCTTTTTGGCAACTTTAAAGCATCTGTCTACTATGCAGGAGACCTGGGTTTGACCCCTGGGTTGGGAAGATCCCCTGGAGAAGGAAATAGCAATCTACTCCAGTACTATTGCCTGGAAAATCCCATGGACAGAGGAGCTTAGTAGGCTACAGTCCATGGGGTCACAAAGAGTCAGACACGACTGAGCGACTTCACTCACTCACAGTTATTTCAGAAAAGAGTTTCAAGGTATTTATTGAAAAAAGAACATATCTCTAATCTTTTAAGCCAGCTGAACATGTTACCCATTTGAGGCACTGATGCCTCTGGACTCCTCCTAGCAATCTCCTGTACAATTTTTCTGCATGTAGGTCAAGAAGCAACAGTTAGAACCAGGCATGGAACAACAGATTTGTTCAATATTGGGAAAAGAGTATGTCAAGGCTGTGTATTGTCCCCTTGTTTATTTAACTTAAAGGCAGAGTACGTCATGCAAAATGCTGAGTGGATGAAACACAAACCGGAATCAAGATTGCTGGGAGAAATATCAATAGCCTCAGATATGCAGATGACACCACCCTTATGGCAGAAAGTGAAGAGGAACTAAAGAGCTTCTTGGTGAAGGTGAAAGAGAAGAGTGAAAAAGCTGGCTTAAAATTCAACATTCACAAAATGAAGATCATGGCATCCAATCCCATCACTTCATGGCAAATAGATGGGGAAACAATGGAAACAGTGACAGATTGTTTTCTTGGGTTCCAACATCACTGTGAATGGTAATTGCAGCCATGAAATTAAAAGACACTTGTTCCTTGGAAGAAAAGATATGACCAACCCAGACAGCATATTAAAAAGCAGAGACATCACTTTGCCAACAAAGGTCCATCTAGTCAAAGTTATGGTTTTTTCAGTAGTCATATATGGATGTGAGAGTTGGACCATAGAGAAGGGTGAGCAATGAAGAACTGATGCTTTTGAACTGTGATGTTGGAGAAGACTCTTGAGAGTCTCTTGGACTGCAAAGAGATCAAACCAGTCAATCCTGAAGGAAATTAGTCCTGAATATGCACTGGAAGGACTGATGTTGAAGCTGAAGCCCCAATTACCTTGCCCACCTAATGCGAAGAGTCGACTCATTGGAAAAGACCTTGATGCGGGGAAAATTTAAAAGCAGGAGGAGATGGGGATGACAGAGTACAGGATGACTGGATGGCATCACCAGCTCAGTGTACATGAGCTTGAGTAAGCTCAGGGAGATGGTGAAGGACAGGGAAGCCTGGTGTGCTGTTGTCCATGGAGTTGCAAAGAGTCAGACATGACAGGGCAACTGAATGACAACAAATTGCGTCTTTTTCCCACTAAATGCCTTGGTCTTGTGCCCAGATCCTGGGTCTGCCTCTGGTCCTCTGCCAAAAACATTTGATCTTTTCCAAAGTTTGGCTATTAGCCCTTGAAGATTTTAGCTCATATTTACCTCATGCTTTTACCTCTTTCTACAACCACTGCATCTTTCTCCTCAACCTTCTAGCACCCAGTTTTCCTTTTGCCCAGCTAGCTTGTGTGTGTGTGTGTGTGTGTGTGCATGTATGTCTGTATACTCACGTGTGTGTGTGTCGGTGGGGGGAAGTGCAGGGTGGAAATATGAGGGGTGAGGTTGAGATTGAGCCTGTGGTACCTGCATCTCTGAAATGGATTTCTATTTATAAAGAACAAATTCTTAGCAGGGAGAGAACTCAACCTAGTTCATCAGATCCATCAGGTTGACCTCTTCTGCTTCACTGTATATTTTGTGAAAATACTATTACAGCACTCAAAAGTTCAGTTCAGTTCCATCACTCAGTCGTGTCTGACTCTTTGCAACCCCATGAATCACAGCATGCCAGGCTTCCCTGTCCATCACCATCTCACTGAGTTCACTCAGACTCACGTCCATCGAGTCAGTGATGCCATCCAACCATCTCATCCTAGGTCATCCTTTTCTCCTCCTGCCCCCAATCCCTCCCACCATCAGAGTCTTTTCCAATGAGTCAACTCTTCGCATGAGGTGTCCAAAGTACTGGAGTATCAGCTTTAGCATCATTCCTTCCAAAGAAATCCCAGGGTTGATCTCCTTCAGAATGGACTGGTTGGATCTCCTTGCAGTCCAAGGGACTCTCAACAGTCTTCTCCAACACCACAGTTCAAAAGCATCAATTCTTCAGCACTCAGCCTTCTTCACAGTCCAACTCTTACATCCATATATGACCACAGGAAAAACCATAGCCTTGACTAGATGGACCTTAGTTGGCAAAGTAATGTCTCTGCTTTTGAATATGTTATGTAGGTTGGTCATAACTTTTCTTCCAAGGAGTAAGCATCTTTTAATTTCATGGCTGCAGTCACCATCTGCGGTGATTTTGAAGCCCAAAATAATAAAGTCTGACACTGTTTCCACTGTTTCTCCATTTCTCATGGAGTGATGGTACCGGATGCCATGATCTTTGTTTTCTGAATGTTGAGCTTTAAGCCAACCTTTCCACTCTCTCTTTTACTTTCATCAAGAGGCTTTTAAGGTTAGCTGGTTCCATATCTATTCTCACTGCTGCTGCTAAGTCCCTTCAGTCATGTCTGACTCTGTGCGACCCCGTAGATGGCAGCCCACCAGGCTCTGCCGTCCCTGGGATTCTCCAGGCAAGAACATTGGAGTGGGTTGCCATTTCCTTCTCCAATGCACGAAAGTGAAAAGTGAAAGGGAAGTCGCTTAGTCGTGTCCGACTCTTAGCGACCCCATGGATTGCAGCCCACCAGGCTCCTCTGTCCATGGGATTTTTCAGGCAAGAGTACTGCAGTGGGGCGCCATTGCCTTCTCCAATCTATCCTCAGTGCTGGGTATCAAAAGCATGATCTTTATCTTCATAAATGACAAAGAGAATGGACTTAGACTACATCTTGAGGCAAAACAGCCTGATCCGTACTTTTATCTCAAACCTGATTTGCCATTGGGGAATCATTTGGGACTTTCAATGCCTTCTCCACCATGTTATCTAGAGAGGAGGCAGGCAAATATAATGGTTAACAACATCAACACTGAGGCCATGTTGTTTTGAATCCAGCTCTGTTTACTAGCAATGCAACTAAACAAATTCCTTAATCTCTCTGTACTCTTGTTTTGCCATATGTAAAATGGGGATGATAACTATGCCTAACTCATAGGGATCTTGGGAGAATTAAGAGGCAGTACTTTGAGAGAAGCCTTAGGCATGCACATAGTTGGCACTCAGTAAATGTTGTTACTTTCCTCTAAAGTCTTTCCCTCTGCTTTTCCCTGGATACTCCTTAAATGTCTCCTGAAAGTTCAGTATGGTGATTTATCCTTAAATATGAGAATTAAAAAAAAAATTTTTTTCTTGAACATTTCACTAAAATTCTGGAAATAGTAGAAGATAATCAATCGAATCTCAGAAATAGGTTGGAAATTAATCAGTATCAAAGAAACTTGATACAGAGTCACTCAAATTTCCAAATCTACTGATCAACCATTCTTTGAATGAAGGCTGTGGTGAAGCTGCTGGTGAGCTTTGTGAAGTCATGGACTTCTTGGATTGGTTTTTTCTTGTGACTTACACTGCTCTGATATGCCAGAGGCTGGGCTGGATTTGAATTAGACTAGATAGCACACTGGAGAAGGCAATAGCACCCTACTCCGGTACTCTTGCCTGGAAAATCCCATTGGCGGAGGAGCCTGGTAGGCTGAAGTCCATGGGGTCGCCAAGAGTCGGACACGACTGAGCAACTTCCCTCTCACTTTTCACTTTCATGCATTGGAGAAGGAAATGGCAACCCACTCCAGTGTTCTTGTCTGGAGAATCCCAGGGAAGTGGGAGCCTGGTGGGCTGCTGTCTCTGGGGTCGCACAGAGTCGGGCATGATTGAAGCGACTTAGCAGCAGCAGTAGATAGTACATTGTTCAGTTTTCCCAATATTTTCAAGGATGAGGGCTTCCCAGGTGACTCAACGGGTAAAGAATCTGACTGCAATGGAGCAGATACAGGGTTTGATCCTTGGGTTGGGAAGATCCCCTGGAGAAGGAAATGGCAACCTACTCTAGTATTCTTGCCTGGCGAATCCCATGGACAGAGGAGCCTGGTGGGCTATCATCCATGGGGTCACACAGAGTTGGATACGACTGAGATGACTGAGCACAGTACTATCTTAGTCCCAAACTAATAGCACCTCAATCCCAGGTGAATGGTGTTCAACCCACCCCACCCTTTCCAATCAGCCATTCAAAGCACTGAAACTTGTTTGCCTGGGTCTTCCCTCACTAACTCTGGAGATGCAGATTAAAAACCATCCTTTTTGCAACATTTATTAAGTTTGTACAATGTGTTTTCCAAGAAGTGTTTAGAACAACAATGAGTTATGGCTAAAGCCAATGTGAGTGAGCAATAGACTCAAATTAGACAAGATAAAATTAAATTTTCATGTATCATAAATGAAATACCCATTAGGGACTTTGCAGATGACCTTCAGGTTCAGCAAATTCTGTATTAAAACTTCCAACCTGAAAGTGATGGCTGCTGGGCTAGATGGCATGCATTTCAGGGACTGTGGAGAAAAGGCCCAGCCAGCCACAGTAAACAAATGTAACTAGTTTTGGAGAAATGCTATTGACAGTAAAATTCTAATTTTACTCCAGCTCCCAGAACAGATGTACCTCTGAGTCCATAGACTGCAATACTTAACTGCAGCTACTCAGCTGTGACCTTCAGCCCCAGGCTCACTGCAATAAAATTTTCATGCAACCATATGGAAGAATATTTTAATAGAGATTTACTGTCAGTAACTGTCCCAAAGGAGCAAATAAGGAAGCTGTAACATATTGCGTACAGTAAATCAAGGGGACTTCAATGGAAAAACGAAACCTCCCGGAGGCAAGCATCTTTAAAATTACAGGCAACACTTTGTACAAATATGTGTACAAAGGACTAGATATGCACTCGGTTAAGTAGCTCAAAATGGTTTCGATTTGCAGATATATTTATTTAGGATTTATTTATTGGATTTTATAAGTGGCAAGCACTTACCTGTCAGGCCTGAATGCCTATGTATCTCCCTTCCCTGGGGCAAAATGGAAGTGAGGGAGGGGTGACTTTAACTGAAAATCTCACCCAACCAGGCAGTGTGGCAGGCAGCATAAATTGCATCCTCTCCATAGCCAGGTTTACTTCATTTTAGGGTGAAGTATTAACCACTGGGACAAAAATATTCCCTGAGCCAGTATGTAAAGAGTTTTGGACGAGTTAAATGGTTAAAAATTCAGCTTAAAGGATAATTGGGGAGACATGTCGATGAAAACTCCCAGTGGGACAGAAGGTGTTCAGAGGCCCTGGGTAAATACTTGATTATGTTTTACCCAACATTTTTGCATGTAAGAATATCTCCTTTTTGTGAAGCTGCAAAATGTAGTTTTATCTAAATGGGTCTTGTGCTGGCAGGAATCAGTAAACCGGATCTTTTACTTATCGTCTCCTGACCCTGTGTTTATTTGGAAGATGTGAGTTAGGGGGCACAGGGCCACGGGTAAGTAGAGAAAAATGGTTGGTGCCTGGGAGTGTTACCTACCCAACTCCACAGTCAATTCTCTTAGTTACCATCGCTACACCATTCTCTTGCTTGGCTTCAGCCCTTGCTGTTAAGAGCGTTTCAGCTTCAGACGTTTGTTTCCTCAGGGCAAACAAGCAGCCATCTTCCCCCTCCATTCAGCTGATGGAAACTCTAATGTGAGGGGCAGTAATTCAGAGATAAATAGACCGAACGCTGCCCATGACAGTTCATATTTTATGGTATAGAGAAGGCCTAAAACCTAAAAAAACTCATGTGTAGGAGGCATAGCACAAATGCCTCATCCATGGTGCATAATGAAGGAAGATGTCTTGACATAAAACTGAAAATCAAAATATCCAAGTGACCGTGAATAGGGGCATCGGGTGATAAATCTTTATGTTTTGCTAAATGCCTGTGGGTTGTCACATTGGACAAAGAGTGATAACCACAGAAGAATTGTCATATCTGATAAATGGGTCTTAGGCATTCTGTTCTTCTGTGGAAGTGGTCCAATTACTGCAAAATACAGATGATCTGTGTACACAAACCAGGCTATGCACACGCAGGTTAAATTACACACTAAAAGTGGATTACCTTGAGTAATCAGAACCTGGCTGAAATTGTAATACAGCAAGAAAAATGCTTGAATGTTAGTTCATGCAGTTAGATTAATGTATAAATCGTGTTACATGGTCAACGACTAGTGTTTCCCCAGCGTTTCAATGAATGTACTTTTCTTACACTTGGTATTTAGTCCCTGAACCCTTTAGCTGTACTGTATTTCACATTAAAGTGACATTGAGACTAGAAATGCTACTCAAAAAAAATGTTAGTTAGGGACATAAATGTGTGCATGATATGTGTAGCTTGTTCCTTTGAGAGAAAGTCTGGTTGAGATAAATCTCCAGAGTCCTTGCATTATTTGGCCATGACCACGTTTAGAATCATTCTTTTTTGTCTTTATAAGGAATAGAATGGGCATGTAGAGACAATTCTCGTCTGTGTTTAATTTCGTGAATTTACCAAGAAGGGTGAGTCATGTCTTATATTTTGATCCCATCTCTAAAACAAGTGATGTCAGAATGCTTACTCATTAAAGGCATTTCCCTTCCATCTCCTGGAAGGTTCAATGACCTTGGTTAGCTATATGCCAGGCCTTTTCATTGTTCTGGGCAGTAAGCTTGTCTCTCCATTCTTCAACCCACTCTATTGGGCAAGTTAATTTCCTCTCTCTTCTCCACAGGTTCTATATTCAATTTCTCATACCCTGAATTCACAGGACTCCAAAATATAATTGTTTTCCTCCCTTTAAACCTCTCCAGAGCTTAGCTGGTTTTCAAGACTCAGTTCAAAACTCCAGGTATCCAAACTATCCTAGTGAATCATTTTCAACCCATCACTAAATACTAAAGGCCATTTTCCACTGAGCTGCTAATGCATTCTGAGAACATTAATAGTTGTTTAATAAATACCCATTTATAATCAATTTGTTGATCTTTGACCTTCTTCACTTCCTTTTCACCACTTTGCATGCACTACAGACTTGGGCTTCCCCAGAGAATACCAAAAAATGTGCTCTGAAGAAATTTTTATTCTTATTCCCCCCACTGGGAACAAGCTGGAAAGTAGTCATTACTTAATGTAATTTTCCACCTGTAGACGTCATTTTACAAGCTCAAATAATGTGAGCAAAATGTAACAATATACCCACTCAACCAACAAAATCTCTCAAATTAAAAGCAATGTACAGCTGGAATGAGTAAAATAAGTTGCTAATTAGAAAAATATCCATGATAGATAGTAAGCTCCTCACAGCTGGAAGTCATCAGAAACTAACAAGAATCTAGGAGAAAGGATTTTTATAAAGGATTGGAAGTGGGGTTCAATAATTCTGGAGTGAATGCCAACTTCTTGAGAGGCTACAGACTGTAGCCTACCAAGCTCCTCTGTCCATGGGATTCTCCAGGCAAGAATACTGAAGTAAGTTGCCATTTCCAACTCCAGGGGATCTTCCTGACCCAGGGATCAAACCTATGTCTCTTGAATCTCCTGCACTGGCAGGCAGGTTCTTTACCCTAGGGCCACTTGGGAAGCCCCAATAATTCTGGAGTCTCTTTCAAATCTTAGATTCTATGATAACTGAATTGAACCAATTAAAATTGATTTTAGTAGTCCTGTGAGGTGAGTTTTTAATATCCCAAATACTTAAAAACTACAGTCAGAGTTAGATATTAATTTGTAAGAAATTTGAAATAATTGGTCACTAATTGATTGACTAAAGTCAAAAGGATGGTTTTTTAGAATGATCTGAATGTATGGACACAGCCACAAAGCACATTGAAATCTGACCTATTCTTAGAACACGCATCTGCAATTTAATTAACCTGTACACCTAAATGGGATGGCCACTGTGCACATTTTAATAAACAAATATTTATGTGCCCATCGGTCTTGTTGATTTTCCTGTCTGTGATTTGTTAACCTTGGGTACATAAAGAGAAGAAGTGGAATGTATTGCCCTCTTGGGAGTCCTGGGGATCTGTGCCACTGTTGCTGTTCCCAGCCAAGGTCAGAAACTAGGCCATGTCTTTGCATAGTCCTACTTCCAGACACACAGTATTGATATTTCTTAAGTAGGCACTAACTCAAACATACCAACCACAGACCAGCACCTGTTCTCATTATTTGTTACATTGATTTGATTGGTTGCTAAATATCTTGACAGACACCCCTAAAGACAGGGTTCATAATCCAGAATTTTTAGACACCAGATATTAGGTAAAGTAAAACAAACAGCTGATGACCATAATTTCTTGTTTCATTTTCATGTATTCTTTAGATACATTTTAAGAAAAATCATGAAATTTTGTCTTTTCATTATTTCTGTTTCAGTGTGGTCAGGGTATGAGAGGGAGGCTGACAATGCACTCAGCTGAAAATAGTACCACTGTGTGCAGATTCCACTTATAATACATATGTAAAGAAAAGAAAGAAAAAGAAAGTGAAATCACTCAGTCATGTCCAACTCTTTGTGACTTCATGGCCAGGCGCCACCATCCATGGGGTTTTCCAGGCAAGAATAATTGAGTGGGTTGCATCTCCTTCTCCAAGGGACCTTCCTGACCCAGGGATCAAACTCAGGTCTCCTGCAGGCAGACTCTTTACCATCTGAGACACCAGAGAAGCCCAATACATATGTAAGGCTTGATAAAACCTTATTAATTAGCAATAATTTAGGCAACTTCTAATTATAGAATTCCTACAAATTAATACAGTGCTGCTTCTTTCACATGAACTGGGATGCTTTATTATTTGTAAGTGTCTTCTAAACAAGAATATCTGTTGTTTGTAAGTAAATAGGTGCTTTGAAAGTGTTTGAAAGGAGTTTACTCACTAGGATAACTGCTGGTTTTAGAATTATTTTTACTTTTCTATTTGGGGAGGCAAACTTTCCCCACCTAAGGAAAAAAAGAAATTTCTACCTGAAAATACACACAATGTTTGAATCAGCAGTGTCTGAATCAAATTTTTGTATATAATAGGAAATGTCATAAACCCAGAAATGTATTAAATGTGTTTTGGTAAAAATTAGTATGATTCCCTCAGACTGATTTAGATGCATCCACTTAGGTAATTAGTTGGTCTAAAATTTCCTGAGTTCAACAATGAGTTTTTTCTAAACTTTTTGGATATTTTTGCCCCATCTTCTATTAGCCAGGATCATACTTAAACATCCTAAGATGCAGCAGAGAACAGAGAACTGGATGGTAGGCAAGAGACCAGGGTTCTGAGACTTAGGTTAGCTTTCTATTTAGACATTTAAGAAGCAATGACATGAAGAACTACAAGCCAGCCTACTCCACTGGCCTATGGCAATAATGACCCCAACCATAACTATGAAAAAAACGGCTTCTCTTAAAGTAAACTATTGGATCAACCCAATTTTGTTATTTTTATTCATATCGTTAATGCAATTATAATTAATATAATTATACAAGCTGAAATCCTTCATTCACAACTCCCTTGTGTGGGCAAAGCAAGATCAAATTGCCAACATCTGCTGGATCATGGAAAAAGCAAGAGAGTTCCAGAAAAAACATCTATTTCTGCTTTATTGACTATGCCAAAGCCTTTGACTGTGTGGATCACAAGAAACGGTGGAAAATTCTGAAAGAGATGGGAATACCAGACCACCTGACCTGCCTCTTGGGAAACCTACATGCAAGTCAGGAGGCAACAGTTAGAACTGGACATGGAACAACAGACTGGTTCCAAATAGGAAAAGGAGTACGTCAAGGCTGTATATTGTCACCCTGCTTATTTAACTTCTATGCAGAGTACATCATGAGAAACGCTGGCCTGGAAGAAGCACAGGCTGGAATCAAGATTGTCGGGAGAAATATCAATAACCTCAGATATGCAGATGACACCACCCTTATGGCAGAAAGTGAAGAGGAACTAAAAAGCCTCTTGATGAAAGTGAAAGAGGAGAGTGAAAAGGTTGGCTTAAAGCTCAACATTCAGAAAACGAAGATCATGGCATCTGGTCCCATCACTTCATGGGGAATAGATGGGGAAACAGTAGAAACAGTGTCAGACTTTAGTTTTTTGGGCTCCAAAATCACTGCAGATGATGACTGCAGCCATGAAATTAAAAGTTGCTTACTCCTTGGAAGAAAAGTTATGACCAACCTAGATAGCATGTTGAAAAGGAGACATTACTTTGCCGACTAAGGTCCGTCTAGTCAAGGCTATGGTTTTTCCTGTGGTCATGTATGGATGTGAGAGTTGGACTGTGAAGAAAGCTGAGCACCGAAGAATTGATGCTTTTGAACTGTGGTGTTGGAGAAGACTCTTGAGAGTCCTTTGGACTGCAAGGAGATCCAACCAGTCCATTCTGAAGGAGATCAGCCCTGGGATTTCTTTGGAAGGAATAATGCTGAAGCTGAAACTCCAGTACTTTGGCCACCTCATGCGAAGAGTTGACTCATTGGAAAAGACCCTGATGCTGGGAGGGATTGGGTGCAGGAGGAAAAGGGGACGACCGAGGATGAGATGGCTGGATGGCATCACGGACTCGATGGACGTGAGTCTGAGTGAACTCCGGGAGTTGGTGATGGACAGGGAGGCCTGGTGTGCTGCAATTCATGGGGTCACAAAGAGTCGGACACGACTGAGCGACTGAACTGAACTGAACTGTGTGGGCAAAGCAGACAGTAAAAAACAAGAAATAGTTGATCTGTAGTATGGTTTTAGTGTCCTCCCATGCCCTCTCAGAGTTAGGAGACTGAATCTTGTTCAGTGTGAGAGAACATCTTTCTAGAGGCTGGGAAGAAGCACTGGGATAAATTCACTAGGTCTTGATGAGGTAGGAAACATCTTGTCACATTTCAGGGTGAAATAGATCTTCAGCAAGACATTCCCCCCTCAACTACCCACCTCTACCATTTCACAACTTGTATTCCCAGAACATGAGTATCAGGATTTCATTTGCCTTGGAGCCCTTCCAGAAATTAACAGTGTTAAGAAGAACCATTCTATTAAGTCAGGATGGTGTCCAATAAAAGCAATGAATGATAGGAAAATGGACCGTTTTAATGCAGTTCAGTAAAACTGTCGTGAATGTTCTTAATTATGCAATTCCATCCTTCCTGTGTAATTGGCTCATTCGATTTTTTTCTCTCATGGTATAGAATAAACCGAATCGAGGGTCAGAGCCTTTTAATATTGTTATATTTGACTAATATTTGAAGATGATGAGGTAAAATACATAAGAGCATAGAATGATATGGGCTTCCCTAGATGAGCAGAGAGACTAAACTCTTATAGGACTGGCAAGAACAAAAAAATAATTGTACTTTCCAGAGGCCACCAGACTCTGCAAAATAGAACACTCTATTTTTCAACTTTATTTTGTTTTTTACTGAAGTGTATTTAATTTACACAACTGTGTTAGTTTCAGGTATATAGTAAAGTGATTTGGTTATACGAACATATATGTATATGTCTGTATTCTTTTCTCTCCTTTTCCATCATAGTTTGTTATAAGATATTGAATAAAGTTCTCTGTGCTATTCAGTAGGTCCTTGTTTAGTAGTGTATATCTGTTAATCCCATACTCCTAATTTACGCCTCCCCTTCTTTCCCCTTTGGTAACCATAAGTTTGTTTCCCATGTCTGTGAGTCTATTTCTGTTTTGTAAAAGCTCATTTGCATTATTTTTTATATTCCATATATAAGTGATATTGTGATACATGTCTTTCTCTTTCTGACTTACTTCACTTAGTATGATAACATCGAGGACAGAGTCACATAAAACAGAAAACAGCCAAACTCTGTTCACCAAAACAGAGCGCTCCATTTTTAAAATGTTTATTCATTTGGTTTTAAATAGTTACTATAACCACATGATTCAAAATTCAAGTGGTATAAAAGGGTATAGTGAAAATTCTCCCTCCTTCCTGACGTGCAAAGCAACTAATGCTATCAGGTTTGCATGGTGCTCTCAGAGATATTTTATGTATATTCAAGCAAATAGGTGTAAACTTTCATCTGTTTTTCTATTTGCATGCATGGCAGCATTCTCCACTAGGAGTCTACATTTGAACATTCAGATGCTGGGGACACAGATGAGCAAATCAAGCCCTATCAGGAAGTTTACCTTTCTGTGATGGGAAGCGAGAAAAAACAAAAAATGAACAAGATAAGTTCAGAAAATGTATATGATCTGATTTCCCCACAAAACATGTATGTGGGGACGTGGGAGTTGACACACAATTTGTAAACATGCTGATCCTTCATCGTAATTTGAGTAAGTGTGTACTCAGTTGCTTAGTTGTGTCAGACTCTTCATGACCCCATGGACTGACTCCTCTGTCCATGGGGTTTCCCAGGCAGGAATACTGAGTGGATTGCCATTTCCTTCTCCAGGGGATATTCCTGACTCAGGGTTTGAACCTGGGTCTCCTGCATTGCAGGCAGATTCTTTACCACTGAGCCACTGTGGAAACCCCTTTGGTGACCCCAAATATCAAATGTACACTCATCGTTGCCTGACAATGCTTGAAACCTTTATCTTGCATAGCAAAAGGTGTAGATAGGAGAGGCCCTAAAAAGTTCACTCCCAGATATGATATTTCATGGAATGTTTACCAAGAGGCTGGGAATATGATGTTGACATGTGATTCTCATGTACTCACCATTACGATGATATCTTAGTCATTCTATAAAACCAGCAGTTTGGATATAGAGAATTTGACTGTTCTCTTACTGTGGTAGAACTCTCCCGAGATAGCTACTTGCAGTTTTCCTATAGGTGTGCAAAAAATGTTCATTTTTACTTCTTTAAAATAATTGAGTTTTCTGGTTAGTTTATCTATGTTGGTTACTTCTAAGAGTGGCAAAATGCATACCAATTGAGCTTTGGATTTATGTCAAATGGAATTCTCCTGAAAGTAATAAATCATTTGATGGCACAGAAATTACTTTATATCTCTACTGAAATTCTGTCCTCATTATGGATATCAATTATTATTGTTATAAAAAAAATGAAAAGAGAGACCGAGATTGGGGAAATTCTAAAGCATCTTCTTCTTCCTACCACACAAGATGTGCAGGAGATTTCTTTCTTTCTTTCTTTCTTTTTTTTCTGGATCCTCACAGCAATTTATACATTTGTGTTTCTCGTAATAGAGGACTGGAGGAGAGTTCCTTCTTTCCTCCTGTGTTGTCCTCCCTTCAGGGCTGCCATAACAAAATATCACAAACTGTACAGCTTATAAACCAAAAAATTTTATTTCTTATTGTTCTGGAGGTTGAGAGGTATAAGATTATGATGCCAATATATTGGGTGTCTATTGAGGGCCCACTTTCTCTTTAAAAAATGGCCACTTCACCTTCTTGTGTCTTCACTGCCATCTATGGGGTTCACAGAGTCGGACACGACTGAAGCGACTTAGCAGCAGTAGCAGCGGAGAACTCTCTAGAGCCTCTTTTTCAAATTAATTTTTATTGGAGTATAGTTGCGTTACAATGTTGTGTTAGTTTCTGCTGTGTTGCAAAGTTAATCAGATATACATACACACATATCCACTTTTTTTTGGATTTCCTTTCCATGTAGGTTATCACAGAGAACTGAGTAGAGTTTTCTGTGCTATATAGTAGGTTCTTGCATATATGCTCAGTCGATTTGGTCATGTCTGACTCTTTGTGACCCCATGGACCGTAGCCTGCCAGGCTTCTCTGTCCATAGAATTTTCCAGGCAAGACTATTGGAGTGGGTTGCATTTCCCACTCTAGAAGATCTTCCTGACCCGGGGATTGAACCTGTGTCTCCTGCATTACAGGCAGATTCTTTAGCTACTGAGCCACTTGGGAAAACAGTTATCATTAGTTACCTATTTTATATGTAATAGTGTATATACGTCAATCTCAATATCCCAATTCATCTCACCCCTTTGCCTGGTATCCATAAGCTGGTTCTCTAGGTTTGGAGCCTTATTTATAAGACACTAATCCTGCTCACAAAGGCTCCATCCACATGACATAAGCACTTCCCAAGGCCCACCTCCTAGTACCATCATGTTTAGGGGACACAAACATTCAGATTTAGAATCCCATCTTACCAATCAATTCCTTGCACTTTCCAGTTGTTTAAATTTCACATATGTGGGGTTTCTCACTACTAGTCAGTCTCTTCTGGGATAACACTTAATCCAAGCCATAATCCAAATCACTGATTCCAAATGATATGCTATTAGACCTTTCTTGGTTGACGCTACCTCAAATGCAGGGCGCTTATAGATAAAGAGTAAGTGGACTTTTATTTCAGGTCATTTTTATGTCTATTATTAGATCCCATGCTCAGAAATCTAAAGGGAAAACGGCAGTTCCAACAACTGTACAGATGGAGCAATGGAAGCACCAATACATTAGATTAGAGTTGGAGGGTAAAAACCACCCTGTCATCGAGGACATTATTTTTGAGTTCCTTCCACAGGATCAGATGGTTTCTGGGAGCTGAGCTGGGAACGTGACACACTGAGAACTTGAAATTTCCCGATGGTGGGAAGAAATGCCTACAGATTCCAACTGATACCAGAATCCTACTTTTTATAAAAGAGAGATGATGGTGAGAAATATTGAGGGTTAGTCACTTCCCTCTTTTCATGTCTTCTACTTCTGAGAAAGGGATCTTCTCTCCTGGGACCCTCTTCCTCCATCAGGGCCTGGGACAGAGGGTGAGAAGCCATCAAGAGTGACACGGGAGCTGATTCTGTGTGTCTCTCTGTGGGTTCTTGGTATCTGTGGACGTGTTCTGCTTCCCCTGTGGGACAACCACAGGTTTTTTTCCCCACCCCCACTCAGTGGAACTGGCCTGAGACCAATTCCAAAATTAACATTTGTTTGCCAAACATGCACAGCTGTGATCAGCCTGCTGCTGGTTTGCTGGATAGCATGCCACCTGCTAGCTCTCTTTCTAGAGAAAAAGAGCTGGGAGCAAAGCTGAGGGCAAAGTTCAGGCAATGGTTTGGGAATCTCTTTCCATCTCTGTGCAGTCTCCTGCTAAACTCTCTGGTTCACCCCCAAAAGAGCACTGCAAACTTGCTTATGGTTTCGATCACAGTTGGGGCAGAGACACTGCTTTCTGTTTTCCAAATGGCAGAAAGCAACAAATCAGTTTCTTCTCAAAGGTTATGTTGTTGTTTTGTTTTGTTTATCTTGGCTAGAAGGAGGGAGCTCTTTCAAGGAGAAGAGGTCAAACCATCTCTGTTATGACAGTTATCTAGGTGAGGGAGGGATAAATCCACTCTCATTCAGGATGAAAAATGTTAGATGAGAAATTAACCATCACACAGTTTTGCTACCTGGAGTTGGAGAAGGGAAAGATGGAACATGGTTAAAGTTTGACAGAACACAAAAATCGAGAGAAACTTCTGCAAAGTTTTCTTACAGCGTTAGCAGTATTTTTTACTTGCCTGAGGTCATTTCCTCTTATCTTATAATCCATTGTTTTCTAAGAGAAATTTCATAAAAGAAAGTCTTTTGTAATAGCCCAACTGAAGCTGGTGTGATGAAAACAATAAAAATTCTTGTTCATAAGTGATTCTTTCTCTGCTTCTAAGACAACCAAGGGAATAGATAGCACAGTGTGCAGCAGCCCAGAGCTTATGATTGCTAAGGCCAAGTGAAATTGGAAGGTCTGGAGGTTCAGAAGCATCACATCCTGTTTTAAACCCAGAAGACTTGCTTCACTGGGGTTCTTCTGGAGTATAATCTCCACCTAGTTGTAGGAGCCACTTCATACCATCCAGCAAGTGTTTACTACACTTCCCTGAAGCTTACATCTATTCCACTTTTTTCTCTGTATTCAGATGCTGCATTTTTTCTTCACTCTTCTATCCAGATTCTAGATTGTCCATGGTTTACTTTATTCAATAGATGATTACTTTTGATGGAGGAAAATGGGGAAAAACCAAAAGGAAGACTGAGAGATAAAAACTTGAACATAAAGATGGATTTTTATTTATTTCCCTAATATTTTATGACATGAAGGAAAATAAAGACTATCTTCAGAATCCTGAAAGTTCAATGCCTTGAAGCCACCCCTTCCAGACAGACAGTAAGGTCTTAGTCTTTTTTCAGCTCTGAGCATGTAGGGAGCAGAATGCATTGATGGTAGGTGACAACCCTGTACAGTTCTCTGCCCAAAGTCACTGCTACATTGAGTTCTTCATGTTTGGAGGAATCTCTTAAATAAATTGATAGCCACTGTTAGCTAAATGATGAAACAGAGAGGAGAACTCTCTGGTTGCCTTGAGTCAGCTGGATATGCTATAGCAGAAAGGTGAAATTGCCTTTCAGAATGCATGCCATACTAGTGGGACTTTCTCTCTGCAACGCAGCTTAAGAACCTTCTAGAACTCTGTTTCTTCATTCCTGTATTTAACCTGCAGGTGCTCTTTTGACTTTAACTTCCCTTTCCAGGCTTATTTTGATGGAAGCTCCTGACTATTCCCCATTCATAAGAGATGACTTGTCATTTCCAAAATATATCCTGAGTTCTCCTGTCCCAAATGTCTCTGCCCTTCACTTCCCTTTTGCTGGGCTTGCTAGTCTCCCACCACCCCTTTTGTTAGTAAAATTCTGATACACTGCTGAGATGAAATATTATCTTTCTTTTTAATTCAAATATATTTGACACATAATATTGCTTTAATTTTAGGTATACAACATAATGATTTGATACATGTATGTATGTATGTATGTATATTGCAAATCTTTAACTTGTGAAACAGTCTGCAGTCCTTCCAGATGGAAGGAAGCCCTTGGTTTTGTTCCACTAAGACTTTATGGTGCTGATGATCTCCTAGTGTGTTAGGCTGTAGCAAGTGATGTGTGTGTTTGCCTTCGTGCACTAAGCAGGTGGCTCCTTGAGAGAAGTTTCCACAGTGGCCTTAGTCGCCCTTGCATCTTCTATTCTTCCTGCCACCAAGCCTAGCATGATGGACATACTCCATGTGTATTTGTTAACCTACATTGAAAATGATAAAAAATATCATTAATGATCAGTTACATATATTAAAAGAGCATATAAAAAAACATACAAAAAGGCAATTGGGAAGATTAAAAACAGTGTGACCCTTGGCAGACTCAAGCGACATAGAAAGTAATTCTCTCAAGAGAGAGGAACAAGAAAGAGGGGGAAAAACATAAGGAAATGATGATCTTTTGAAAAAGCAAAGTGAGTATCTCTCTAACCTGTCAATAAGCTTGGCAATGGTTTTTTAAAGAAGGAAGAATTTGGGGCTGGACTCTAGGTAAGAAGGACACACATCCTCTTCTATGATAACCAAATGGTCCATAGAACCAGCGGAACACCCAGGATACTGGCTGGTGATGGTAGGGCTGACAATCACAGAAAGGGCTCATGGGGCAACCATTAACGGGTTTCTCAAGCAAGGGAATAGCAAAGCATGAACTGAAGTATAAAGCAGAATAGTCCACGATTTTCATAAATAAATGGTTTTACAGACTGAGGTGAGCCAGGAAGTTTTAGAAGTTGGCTATACACTATACATAAATATTATATTCCTGGCACAAAGGCACTGGGGTAGAAATAGTAAAAAAAAAAAAAAAAGTTAGACATTCTTTCTTAGTCCCTCCTCCATGGAACTCTGCTGGGTCCATTTGCCATCTATGATTTTCTATTAATCAAACTTCCTACTATAGATTTATGGTAGGAGAATCATAGTCCAGATAGTCCCAGGAGTGCCAAGAAAGAAAATATGCCATGAACCAGAATTCTATCAAATTTAATCACCTGGGAAAATTAGTGAAATTGTGCTTGAATGAAGGTATGGCACATAAAAAATATCTATGACTTCTGCCTCATTCTTTGAAAATGAGGTTTCTATTTTTATACTTTTGGAGCACAGTTGTGAGCAGAAATAAGTGGGTTCAACCATCAAGGCTAAGTGGTTTCAAAAGTTTCTACCTGACAGGTGAAGGGGGACACCAGTGCTTTAGTCCAGGTAGAATCTGGAAGACAAGACTGTTTTTCTGTCTGTTTTCTACACTGTGATTTATTCCTTCATCTACAGAGACCCTGCTCAGTACCTGGCCTATCGTAGGTACACAATAAACATTGGCTGTAATCATGAATACGTGGCAGCCATTTAACTGAGAAAGCAGAAATGTGAAATGTATAGATGTCCATAGTTGTTGAGCTTGGTGATAGGCTATATGGCCTCAGGAGAGAAAGCCATAGGTCTTCAGCAACTAAATATTATGGGAAGGAGAAATTTCCACTCTCAGAACTTATAGTTTAGAGCCCTGTTGCTCAAAATGAGCTAAAGATAGAGGCTCTCTCCAAAGGGAGAATTAATGGCCATATGCTGAGAAATCAGAAGGGTATGGAGCAGACATTTTGGAATGCGGGTGAATCAGTTCAGTTCAGTTCAGTCACTCAGTCGTATCCGACTCTTTGTGACCCCATGTATCGCAGCACGCCAGGCCTCCCCGTCCATCACCAACTCCGGAGTTCACTCAGACTTGCCGTCCATTGAGTCAGTGATGCCATCCAGCCATCTCATCCTCTGTCATCCCCTTCTCCTCCTGCCCCCAATCCCTCCCAGCATCAGAGTCTTTTCCAATGAGTCAACTCTTTGCATGAGATGGCCAAAGAACTGGAGTTTCAGCTTCAGCATCATTCCCTCCAAAGAAATCCCAGGGCTGATCTCCTTCAGAATGGACTGGTTGGATACAATGGCGTAAAATGCAAAACTCGTGAGAAAATAAAACCTGAAGCTTCAGGGAAACTTGATTTGCCTGTAAACCCCCAGTTTTGCATTCAGAATGCTTTGAAGGAGCGTTTCCTGGAAACACATGAGAGTTGTCCTCTCTGGCACAGAATCCATGCTGCTGAGAGGGCTTGAGGCTTGTCTTCTGGACTCTTGGACCTTTCGGACAAAAAATCTGCCTTTCTCCAGATCACCAGAACCCTTCAAAACTTTAAATTTTCTATCTTCAGTCACTCTGTCACTCTCACTTCAGTCCAACCAATGCACATACAAAGAAAGACAAACTTTAGAAGTTATTCTCCAGATGTTCCAAACGACAACCACACAGATCAGAATAATTCTTGTAGAACTGGGTTTTTGCATGCATGATCAAGATAAATACCATCTCCTGCATGACTGCAGATACTGGCTCTTTTCCGGCTTCCAGAAACCTGGCAGGGAATGCAGAGAAGGCCTAATCACAAAACAGGGAAATGCTTTCAGGAGTAGAGATTTCAGATTTACAAGTGTATTATTTCAATGGAAAAGGAGGGGAAAAAACAAACAAGATACAAGGTATATAACTTTGCAGCCAGTTCCCTCATCCTTCAGCATCATAGTTGCCTGGAAGAATGGTTGCTTTCTTAGAATTTGATCTCTGCTTCCTGGGAGGTGATGCATTTTGTAGAACAGAAACATTTGAAAGAAAATTCTAGTTTCTTTGTATTTAAATTATTTCCTTTGTGCTTCCTTTGGATCTTTGTGCTTCTCAAGCCTTCCAGACCAGAGGACTCCAAGTTTTTTTTTCCCTTTTAGTCCACCCACCACCATGATTGGATTGGTTCAACATACACTTTTCCATTTCTAAAGAGTTTCCCATATTACTCCAGGTAGGAGGGATAAAAAACACATAAAATAAGCCCTGCCTAATGACAACTTCCATTCTAACAGGGCCACAGCTGTATTTCTCAAGTGATTTCAACCTAGTAAGCACTAAGATAGCAGTATGAATCTGGTGTGACTTTCTACTATTGCAGCTAAAAACTTCTGCCTAGAGGTAGGTAGTGTTGGACACTTTCTCACTGGTTTTTCTTCTCTCCATGATTGCTTTCAAACTCCCTGAAGACAGTGGCCTTATGTTTTCAGCTTCCTTATTTCTCTCCTAGACAACATTCTCAAGAACCGCTAATTGAAATAGGTCTAGGGGCATGATTGATAATGCAGTCATTTTCACTGGATTATCTTACAGTTCTTACAGTGTAGGCTCTGAAGTCGCTGAAGGTGAAGGTGAAGGTGAAGTCGCTCAGTCGTTTCCGACTCTTTGTGACCCCATGGACTGTAACCTACTAGGCTTCTCCGTCCATGGGATTCTCCAGGCAAGGATACTGGAGTGGATTGCCATTTCCTTCTCCAGAGGATCTTCCCGACCCAGGGATCGAACCCAGGTCTCCCACATTGGAGGCAGATGCTTTAACCTCTGAGCCACCAGGGAAGAAAAGGAGACCCCAAACTCAGAGTGGATAGCATATTCATTACCTAGCATGACCATCCTGTCTCCTCTGAAAGACCAGAGTCATCTTTTGATCTCTGCAGGGTCTTAATTTAGAGGTTCTGTTGACTCTTCATTACCATGGCATTGTTCAAGTGGCAAGGAGCATGTGCAGTATTTAAGGTGCTCTTAAACATTACTATCTATGGTAAATAAGAAAGGGGCACACGTATTAGAGTTGCTGTTTAATGATGTAGGAAAAAGCTGCCCGGTACAGCGCACCATTAAAAAAAGCTGAAATCTGTGCCAAACATGACCTGATGATATACTGAGAGCTTCAGGGTCAACACCACATCTCCTAACTTGAAACGTGATGGGTGTCAAGCGTCTTTGAGGAGTCAAGAAACCTAAGGAGTGGAGGATGCTAGGTTGGAAGAGGAAGTGATTGATGAGACAGGGCTTACATCCACGTGCATCCACGAAGCCTCTCACTGAAAGTCTGCTTGTGTCTCATTTTCAGATCTTCTTTCTTATTAAACCAATGAAACAAACCCACAAGCTTAGAAAACAAATCAAAACCCCAGTCAACAAGAGTAATCTGTATCTGTTAAAATGGCATATAGTAAGCAAGTTTTGGATCCTTCAAAGAGATGCCCAAAGCAAAACTACTCTTACTATTATTTTTCTGCTTTTACAAACACAAGCTAGTAATTGCAATCATGTCTTTGGTTTAAAATGCTTTGTGCAACATGAGACAGCAAATTTATCTGTATAGTTCTAGTAAGCTGTAACTTTAGAAACTACAATGGATTTTACATCCTCCCAGGCAGATTTTATGGGTCTTTAAAAAAAAAATGTTGAAGAATGATAAAGTCTGTATCTGCTTGTTTAGTAGAAGGAGAGTTCCAAAGGCTATTCCTTTGTAATTTTTTTAAATTAATTTTTATGTTTTTAGTTTGTTTTGCTTTACAATACTGTATTCGTTTTGCTACACATCGACATGGATCAGCCACGAGTAATTTTTATCTAATTGATCACGCTTACCATCTGGTAACTTATAGGTTGCCATTTATAAGTATTTCCTGAGACTTACAGGAGTGTAAGTCCATGATAAAGTGTTCTCTGGGTCTCACCTGAACATCTCTTAGACTCTTTCTGTTCCTTTGTATAGACAGAGCTAGTCACCTGAATTGAACCCAGTGAGGAACATGCTTCCCAATCCTGAAACGCTAAGAACAGGGTTGGTGAGACAAGACATAACTACACATGGAATGATATTTAGAAAGATATGGCAAGGGGGTAAATGTTTTCTTGGTTTTCCAAGTGAATTATACTATGAGATATATGTTGGCTCAGAAGAGAGGGGACCTAACGTTACATTTAGATGGTCGGGGAAGTTATAACATGTGAAGTTGGCAATGGATCTAAAGGAGCTGATTTTGAAGTCAGAGGAAACAGAAGGGTGTGCTAAGTGAGTCTAAGCCCGAGCAAATGAGCAGAGGAAGGAGAGCTCCAGACGGGCTCTGGAGAACAGAACCCTAAACAAACCAGATTGCCTGAAGCAGCTGCCATATGCATGTTGCAGGATTGTTTACTACAGAGGGAGGCTTAGATTAGGCCATGATCCCCTTCTGTATCAGGCTAAGGAGTTAGCATTTTACCCAATGCTAACTATTAATGTCTAAACTATTAGCTATGGCTAAGGTTTATCAAGATTGCCTTGGTTAATAAAATGGAAATTTTAAAATTTTCTCCTCCAAAGATTGAAAATTGGCCTCTCTTTCAAATATTTGTCCATAAGGCAGATAGAACATTTGAATCTTTACATTTTTTGTCACTGTTTTATTGAGTGCATTTTTATTTATTTGTTATTTTATTAGGTTGATTTTTAAATAGTCCTACTATACACTAAGTCTGGTCAAAACTGTTGACAAAGATGGAAAGAGTTTGAATGCTTCTGTGACAAGAAAACGTATTTGGAAACTTGGATAGAAATCTCAAGAGGAAAGGACTTATCACTGAGTTTATTCTTCTATTTTTATTTTCTATTGCAACTGAATATCCATTAGTGAGTGCATCATGTAAAAGAAAACTCTGATTATAAAACATTCTGCTGCTGCTGCTGCTGGTAAGTTGCTTCAGTCATGTCCGACTCTGTGCGACCCTATAGACAGCAGCCTACTAGGCTCCCCCATCCCTGGGATTCTCCAGGCAAGAACACTGGAGTGGGTTGCCATTTCCTTCTCCAATAAAACATTCTATACAGAAGCAATTGTTTATGTTCTGGCAGAGTTGAAAGGACCCTAAAGTAGTGTCCTTTGTATTTGAGATTGATAAGTACAGTTAATCAAATCCTATCTTACTCTGGCTTCCCTGGTGGCTCAGAGGTTAAAGCATCTGCCTCTAAAGCAGGAGACCTGGGTTCAATCCCTGGGTCTGGAAGATCCCCTGGAGAAGGAAATGGCAATCCACTCTACTATTCTTGCCTGGAGAATACCATGGATGGAGGAGCCTGGTGGGCTACAGTCCATGGGGTTGCAAAGAGTTGGACACGACTAAGCAACTTAACTTTCACTTTATCTTACCTACACTTTAAACATCCAGGAGGATGTTTACTTTAAAAGAAAGGCTACTTTTAGACAAGACATGGAAGAAACCTAAATATCCATTGACAGAGGAATGGATAAAGAAGATGTGGTATATATATATATACAATGGAATATTACTCAGCCATTAAAAAAGAATGAAATAATGCCACTTGCAACAACATGGATGGACTAAAGATTGTCATAATGAGTAAAGGAAGTCAGATATAGAAAGAGAAATATTATATGACATCCCTTATATCTGGAATCTAAAAGAAAATGATACAAATGAATTTACAAAACAGAAAGAGACTCATAGACTTTAAGAATGAACTTATGGTTGCCAGAGGGAAGGATGGGGGAAAGGGATAGTAAGTTTAGGATAGATATGTACACACTGCTATATTTAAAATGAATAACCAACAAGAGTCTGTTGTATAGCACATGGAACTCTGCTCAGTGTTATGTGGCAGCCTGGATGGGAGGGGAGTTTGCAGGAGAATGTGTGTGTGTGTGTGTGTGTGTGTGTGTGTGTATTCTGTGAAAGCTGAATCCTTTCACTGTTCACCTGAAACTATCATAACATTGTGAGTCAGCTATACCCCAATACAAAATAAAAAAGCTTAAAAAAAAAAGGCTATTTTATTTTACTCTTAATACCCAGATCAAACCAAATTGTGAGAGCATGGTATGTTAGAATGTAGCTGATAAATATCAAAGAATGTAAACATTAGGTAACCAAAGAGCTTGGGCTATCTCATTCTTAAAATTAATTGGAAGTTTTATATCCTTGCCCAAGCATAGGGAATGAAGGCATACACAGTTACATGGATAACACTTGAAGGACATATTGAAAGCTTATAAATCTGGCAGATACTCAACAAATTCAGCCTGTTCAGGTTTTGTGTGGTCTTTACCATCCATATCAGCCATCTTTTATGAACACAGATCTAAAGGATTTGACACTTATTCCCTGTGAAATGGTTATTTCAGAACTATTTACACATTTCCCTAGAATGCCAGTGAAAGCTAAAAATAGTGATGAGTGTGAACACTTGAAATTCCAAAACCATCAACCTGAAACCTATATTTTTCCACTTTTCTTTTCAGACTCACTTCTCTCCTCCCCTCTCCTCCACCTCCTCACTTCTTTTCATTCCATTGTTTCTCCACTAATTTCTATCCCTCTCCATTATGTATTCCACCTCAGAAAATAGATGAGCACCAATTTTTAAAAATTTGGGTGGACAATTGGCTTTTTGGTAGAGTTACAAAGAGGAAAGTTGCATCTGACAGGCAGATTCTTTACCACTACCCATAGGAGCCTTGACATCAGGCAATTTTTACATCCCTAAGGTTGCCATGTAATGTTTCCTTGCCTCCTGATTCCATGTAAATGCATAGGAATAAAAAATTCACATATAACCTAGACCAAAAAATGAGTCTTTGACCTATATTATCTTCTAGAAAATCCTTAGCTCCTTAAATAACTAAGCTACATTTGGATGCAAATGATGTGATTGTAAGCTCCTTAAGTTTCAGTAAACCCTTTTCCCAGGATTTTTGCATCTTCTGCCAACCTTTGGGAGGATGTGTTTATAGCTTTCAGGTCAGCATGCATATTTCAGGGTTTTCTGGTTTCTAAATTGGCACAAAACTCAAGGAGAGAGAGAAAGCATCCAACAACCACCTGCAAAACCTCCAATAGGTATGTTTCTTCTCAACCCAGTGGTTTAGAGTGCTGTAACAGCGGGTTATGATCCAGAAATGGTTCTCCAACATGCAGTCTTCATGCTTTGAACTCTCTACCTTTTGAAATAGTCAAGGCAAGGAAACAAACTATATGTCCATTGAAAAATGAATGGATAAAGAAGATGTGGTATATACATACAATGGAATATTATTACTCAGCCGTATAAAGAATGAAATAATGACATTTGCAGCACCATGGATGGGCTTCGATGTTATTATACTAAGTGAAGTAAGTCAGACAGAGAAAGACAAATATCATATGATATAACTAATATGTAGAATTGAAAAAAATGATACAAATGAACTTATTTACAAAATAGACTCACAGATATAGAAAACAAATTTATGGGGATAGGGGGAAAGATAAATAAGGAGTTTGAGCCATGAGGTCGCTAAGAGTCGGACACGACTAAGCGACTTCCCTTTCACTTTTCACTTTTATGACTTGGAGTAGGAAATGGCAATCCACTCCAGTGTTCTTGCCTGGAGAATCCCAGGGACGGGGGAGCCTGGTGGGCTGCCATCTATGGGGTCGCAAAGAGTAGGACACGACTGAAGCGACTTAGCAGTAGTAGCAGTTGAGATCAATAGATACACGCTACTACAAGAAAACAAATTTATGGGGATAGGGGGAAAGATAAATAAGGAGTTTGAGCCATGAGGTCGCTAAGAGTCGGACACGACTAAGCGACTTCCCTTTCACTTTTCACTTTTATGACTTGGAGTAGGAAATGGCAACCCACTCCAGTGTTCTTGCCTGGAGAATCCCAGGGACGGGGGAGCCTGGTGGGCTGCCGTATATGGGGTCGCAAAGAGTCGGACATGACTGAAGCGACTTAACAGTAGTAGCAGTTGAGATCAATAGATACACGCTACTACAAATAAAATAGGTAAACAACAAGGACCTACTGTGTGTCATAGGGAATTATGCACAATATCTTCTAATAAACTATAATGGGAAAGAATGTGTAACAGACTATACCTTTATGTTGTTGTTTAGTTGCTAAGTTGCGTCCGACTCTTTGAGACCCCACGGACTGTAGTCCACACAGCTCTTCTACCCATGGGATTTCCCAGGCAAGAATACTGAAATGGGTTGCCATTTCCTTACCCAGGGAATCTTTCCAATTGAGGGATCAAACCTGTGTCTCCTATATTGACAAGTGGATTCTTTACCACTGAGCCACCAGAGAAGCCCAAATATCTTTATCTATATACATGTACATGTGTAACTGAATCACTTTGCTGTACACGTCAAACTAACACAACATTGGAAATGAACCATACTTCAATTTAAAAAAAAATACTTGATCTAAAAAAAAGAACTCTCTGCCTGTTATGCCCATGTAGTTTCTTGAGGTTGTATTGCAGATAGCACACATTCCACTAAAGAGGGAGTTTTGAGAGGGTATTTTCCAAAGTTCTTTAATATGAAAACTCAGTTTTGCCCCTGCTTCCAGGAACCCCAGGACACAGGAACATGTGCTTTGGGGAAATTCAGACTGTTTCCTACCTGTAGTCTGCAGCATCTTCTTTTCGAGGATCCCTTCGTAAATGAAGTTGAATGCATATGAATGTTATCTTTCTCCTCAATTCAATTTTAACATATATTTCAGAAAATTGTCTGTATGCTTTATTACATACCTGCTTACATAGAAGAGACAGGTTCAAATCCTATAATTTCCACTCAGTGTTCTACCAAAATTATCTGAGAATTTTCAGTATTGTATGTCACTTTTCTTAAAGATAAGAACAGAGACAAAAACAGTTGCTGAGAAAGGCCCTGTGCTCAGTGCTTTATTTATATCAAACTTATTTATTCTCCTAATAACTTAAAGCTGTAATAGTCATTTTTCTACTTTACAAATGAGGAAACAAAAACTCTAAGAGTTTAAGTTGTTCGAAGTCTCACAGCTCACACTGGGTGCAGAATTCCAGCCCTGCAGTCCTGATACAAAAGAAAGTAAACAGAAACAAACCTGTGCCCTTTCTACTGTAACTTGCAGTCTCCCTACTAGATAACTTGCTTTCACTCCTGTGTCTTAATCTCTTAATGGGATGCGCTCTTTTTCTTTCTAAAAAAGACAAAACAAAACTCTACTCCTTTGGCTTCCAACACCGGGAATGGGTGAACATCAGAAGGCTCGGACTTGGGGAGAGGCTCACATCACCTCCTCTGGGTTCTCATCCAAGAACCTTCCTGTAGGTGATCAACACTTTGGAGAAAGTAGCGTTCCTCCGCCTGTAAACGCGAGATACTGTGAAAATTCAGAGACACAGATGCAGTAAATCTCATCGTATCAGCAAACACGGAGAATCAAAGGAAGGGTTGAAGTTCTGACATCCTGAGAAACGTTGAACAGAAGTTGGCCAAGGAGCCCATGGATCCAACTTGTGCTTCTTCCTCCTTCTGCCAGGACCCTGCCCTACCTCTCACACCTCTGAATCCTTCAGTGAGGGTTATCTCATTCGGTGTCCAAAAGATAGAGATGGGCACTCCCGTTATCTCCGTCTCCTAGATGAGGAAACATGGGGCTAGCAAGATAGGTGATTTGTCCACAGTGTCATGGTTACCAAGTAGCAGAGCTGAATGGGAATGGCTAACCATCTGTAAGATACGATGCTTAAGCCAAGACAGTCACAGGCTCCCTGGGATCATTGGTCAGCCTAGAATCAAAATTAGTACTGCCTGGCTTCATCCTCTATGCTTAGCCTCTTTACAGAACAGGCCCATAAGGTTTCCCTTTTAACCTGAATTCAGAGATGACATTTAATTCATACAAAATAAGGTAGGGCACTATGGGTTCTAGAGAGGTTCTGGACAAGATGGATCTGTAAGCCTGTCTTCCTTCTGTTTGACCCTTTGCCTTCCTGCTGCTTCCATTCTCTTCTCCCAGTCTCTAAGGAGCTGGTGGCCACAGATGGAGTTCAGCCTCTTACTCATTCAGGTTGCTCTGAATGGTGGGCACTGATGGAGTTCTAGAAGGGGAGGAGAATCCAGATTACAATCAGGTGTGGTTTCTGTGTTATGTTTCTGATACACGGCCTAAGAAACCACGGACAAAAAGAAGCCAGATCCCTAAACCTCCAGTAATGTGTTGTAATCTCTTTTCTCATGCTGAATACAAATTCTATTCATCTTTAATTTTATGTCACAATTTTACATGCCTTTTCTTAAAGACTTCCCAATTGTATAAGCTTCAGGTCCCAACAAGCTCAGATCTGCCTCTACCAGGCCCTCTGGGAAACTACCCAAGTCTCTCTCTACCCTGGATAGGGCCTCAAATCACCTCTGTCCACACTGTATGCATCCTCTTAACAAAAATTTTTGAGCAATCCTTCAGTGTCTGTATACTTATTTATGTTACATACATAAATAAGTTACATATAAAACATAGTCAAAACCAAAAAGTTTAAAAAATGAGATGAACTATAAATATCCCAGGTTTCAGTATGGCCTCCTTCCCTAGTGGATGGTCAATGTGAACATTCCTTGGTGTGTGCAACCTGGTTAGGAGAGTCTAGTCTGATGACTGGTTTTGATCTGAGTTTTTCTAGAACTGGTTACACAGTGACACAAGATTTGTACAGACACCAGATTTAAATACTCTGCCTTCCTGAGACGGCAACTTTCGTTCCCAATTCCTAAGTTAAAGATTTTTGAAGCAATTCCATTGATCTAATTAATGGACTTTATAATAAATATATGTTATTAGATGAGAGCTTCACACTACATTTTTGAAAAAGGCCCTGCCATGAACAATATTTCAAATCCACTTCTCTGCTTATTACACTTATTACATTCCCCCAGGTGGCTACTACTACAAAAATATCTGATGGGTTCAGTTATTATAAGGAACTAACAGCCAATAGTTATTAATGCATTATCTCTCAAGAGGTAGATGAAGTTTAGATAACATTTCACAAGGGTTCTCAAGAATCATTATGGGCAAAAAAAAAAAAAAAAAGAATCATTATGGGAATCACTAGCATAGTGGGGTCAGATGAGGAGGGGAGAGGTTTTAGAGACAACCTCATTTCCTGATCTTTCAGGGTATCCACCTACTGGTGAATTGGGCCAGGAAAGGACTTTCCTCTGCTGGGGTCGTCCATTCTCAGATTTAGTGAGATGAGCTCAAAGCCTCACTTACTGCCAGCAGGAGAAGGTGACTGCTGAGTGGAGAGATGGCTCACCACCCAAAGCCAACAGCCCAGGTCTTCACCTCTGTTCTGCTACTTAGAAGCAGTGTGTGTTTGGGTAAGTCACTTTCTGGACCTCGGCTCCAGCAGCAGGAAACTCTACCTGAAGCAGAGGTGACCATGTCACCTTAAGTTCCTTGGTAGAAGGTCAGTGCTGTAGTTTCATGACGTCAGTGTTGCTGCATGTGGGAGAAGTCTGAGGGCAAGGAGGTGCCTGGGGTCTCACTCACTCTGTATTCATCCTTGTCAGGTTTGTGCCAAGTGGCTCCACCTTTAAATTTGGGTTTAATCTCACAATTAATTTCCTTTCTACTTGATGAATTCCTGATGTGCATGTGTCTCCACACAGGGATTTTTGTGTATGTGTGCTGTCTTTATTTTTTAGTTCTTTTTTAAAAAATTTATTTATTTTAATTGGAGCCTAATTACTTTACAGTATTGTAGTGATTTTTGCAATACATTGACATGAATCAGCCATGGGTGTACATGTGTTCCCCATCCTGAATCCCCCTCTCACCTCCCTCCCCATCCCATCCCTCAGGGTCATCCCAGTGCACCAGCCCTGAGCACCCTGTCTTATGGATCAAACCTGGACTGGCGATCTGTTTCACATATGATAATATACATGTTTCAATGCCATTCTCCCAAATCATCCCACCCTCTCCCTCTCCCACAGAGTCCAAAAGACTGTTCTATACACTGTGTCTCTTTTGCTGTCTTGCATATAGGGTTATCATTACCATCTTTCTAAATTCCATATATATGCGTTAGTATACTGTATTGGTGTTTTTCTGACTTACTTCACTCCGTATAATAGGCTCCAGTATCATCCACCTCATTAGAACTGATTCAAATGTATTCTTTTTAATAGCTGAGTAATATTCCATTGTGTATATGTACCACAGCTTTCTTATCCATTCGTCTGCCCATGGACGTCTAGATTGCTTCCATGCCCTGGCTATTATAAACAGGGCTGCGATGAACATTGGGGTACATGTGGCTCTTTCAAGTTTGGTTTCCTTGGTGTCCACACGGGAATTTTTAAAGCCTTTACCATGGGCAAGTTCTGGTCTACCTGCCCATCCCTCACCTAAATTAACAACTATCCATTTATAATGATCTGTATGGGCTTTCCTGGTGGCTCATGTGGTGAAGAATCTGCCTGCAATGTGGGAGACCTGGGTTCAATCCTAGGGAAGATCTCCTGGACTGAAGACCAGCAGACTGGCAACCAGAGGGACTGGCAACCCTCTCCAGTATTGTTGTCTGGAGAATCTCATGGACAGAGGAGCCTGTGGGCTACAGTCTACGGGGTCCCAAAGAGTTGGACATGACTGAGTGACTAACACTTTCACTATAATGATCTGTATATCACTCTCTGAGTCATACAATGGAGGAAATCCTTAAGAGGCTTTGTTTCCCTTTTTTACCTATACTCTTGCTTTCACATCTAAAATTTTCTTTATTGAGTATATGCTCACTTTAGCTTCTGTTCTGTGCCTTCCCCATCTTCAAAGGCAACACTTCAATGCTGTGACCTCCATAAATGCTGCTGATATTTGCCCGGTCACACCCAAATTCTTCCTGTGCATCAGGCTTCTAGTATAGAAACTCTTATCCCTTGGGGTATCATTATTTTTGGACATTGCTGTTCCCTCCCTAATGTCATATGGCTTTGTTTATTCATCTTTATTTGTCCTCCCTCTTGTTAGTTTTTTTTTCCCCTTTCTCTGTCTTTTACATCCCCCAACTTCTCCCAAATAAACAGCATCTAGCATTCCCCCCAGTCTTAGAAACTGAATTCCTTCTTAGGGTCATTGTCAAGGACATGTTTAAAGTCTTCTTCTTAAAATGTATGATATGGTATATTTTTTCTTTTAAATTGATACCTCTCTCTAAAGGCCCTTCAGTGGTCTGCCTGTAAAATAAAACCAACTGTTGTGCCAAAATCAACTTGCCTGATGCCTTCTGAATCATCAAACAATAAACTATAGCTATGTTCATCACCAAATGGGAAAATCCAAGCCGCTGTCCTGCGCACAACTCACTCAACATGAGGTGAGGTTGGAATTTAAGTTCCACAAAGCAGGAGTTTTGAAGATGAATAATGAAAGAGATCCCTGAGATGATGCAGCTCTAAGACTGTCTAGAGAGGCCCTGAAGGAAAGCTGCTAAGATGATAATTAACTCACAAAGCACAGGCAATGGGAGAAGCTGCCTGTGGCCCTTCCTCTCTGGTGATTAGAGAAAGGAAAGCTTGAGGAGTACTTCTGGAGGCTGAGACAAGCATAATTTTTTCCCCCTAGAACTTTCGAGAAAGAGGAAGCAACCACAATCCAGGGATCTTTGGCTCTGTTCATGTACCCACCTCAGGAGCTGGGGAGCCAGCAGTGGCAGCTTGTGCCTAGTTATTAATTTTAGTCAGAGCAGATTCTCATTGTTTTGGGCTTGCTAGGTGGTGCCAGCAGTAAAGAACCCTCCTGCAAATGAAGGAGATATAAGAGACGTGGTTCAAACCCTGGGTGGGGAAGATCCCCTGGAGGAGGGCACGACAACCCACTCCAATATGCTTGCCTGGAGATTCCCATGGACAGAGGAGACTGGAGGGCTACAGTCCATAGGGTCACAAAGAGACATGACTGAAGTGACTTAGCATGCACATAGAGCTGAGGCAGAAATTGCAGGACCCAGTGGGGAACAAAGTTAGAATTCCCTAACATTTACTGAGCACCTATTATATGCCGGACTGNGGCTCGAATATGGGGCTCTGTTAGCAAGAATATAGGCATTAATTCTGGGCCGGCACCAGGTAGGCCTACCTCCCTACAGAGGGTGTCCTGGAAGCAGGACAGGAGAAAGCCTCTTCTTTAAGGAAATAATCCACTCCATCAGTTTGGGGCTATCGGATCAATCAGTTTGGGCAGATCAGCTCTGCCCTCCAGTAAGTACGTGCAAAATCTACCTTTTGTATTCCAGTCTGTTTCCCCCATATCTCTTAGTAGTTAACCCTTTAGTTAGAAGAATCCACGACTTGATTTTGAATTTTTTTCTTCCAACTGAACAACAATGAAGAAGAAGCATTCTGACTCTTTCAGGTTGGGGAACCCAAAGCATCCAGCATGGAACTTGCCTGAAATCTGGGATGTCTGTCCACTCTCACAATAAAAGGTCTCACACATCTGCGCGCCCCTAGTTAAAGTCTTCCCCCTAAGACAAAACAGAAGGAGAGAAAGGTGTATCAAACTATGACTCAAAAGCATAGATCATGGACTCTCCGACCCACACTCTCAGAAAGAGAAGAAAAGAAAGCCATCTTGGGCTCAAACTGCCATAAAACTCTAAATCCCAGAGCTACACCCACATTTCCAGCAGCCTGTCCTGCAAAGGTCTCCATGTTTGATAGTGGCTGCTCTGACCCGGCTTTGGGCGATTTGCAGAGCTTGACAATTTAGGGCCACATTTTGCAAAAATACCAAGAACCAAGGAAAGAAAAGGGGAGAACAAGAGAAATAGCAGGGTTAGGAGAAGAAGCCAAGAGCTGGGGGAAGGGGGGCTTATACCTGAAGTTTAGAGGTGAAGCACAGGGGACCCTGGAACTTCAGAGTGCTTGAGGGTGCAGGCTGGGGCTGCTTGGGAGGATGTCAGAACCATTACTCCTTTCAAGAATCTCACTACCCCAGTTGCCCCAACCCTCCCCCCAACCCAAGTCTTTGGTTACCTCTTTATCCTTCACTCTCCCCTCAAAGCTTCCTAGTCAGCTTGATCACCATTCACTTCCCATTCTTTCTGGGACTTTTAAAGTGGCAAGCCCAACTTTTTCCCCCCCAAACCTCACTTATTGTGATTAACTTCTCTTTTGGTGTTTAGATCTTCCCCCCTTTTACTGTACTGTGACACACGCTGTCTACCTCGCCTCACTGCTTTAAAAAGTACAAACAGGAGGGGGTGAGCGTGGTCGACAAAGCCTACAGAGAGCGAACAATGGCTTCTATTCTCCAGCTCTCCCCAAACCCAAAGAGCAAAACTGAATCTCCCTAACTAGCAACAGAGCTTCCAACCAAAGGAACCAACAACTCACCAACCCATAAAGGGAGCAGAGGGACACTTCTCGATTTTTAAGTCCTGACCCAGCGCTAGTCCCCCAAGGTGAACACCTCCTCCACCACAACCCCTCTCTGTCTTCTTTTAAGAAGAAAGTTCTGGGTGGGGGAGAAAATAGAAAAGTAATTTCTTGTTATAAATATCTGGAGGTAATTGTGTTACTGGTGTGAGTTGTTAGGGGCTGTAAAAAGATACAACGGCACCGTGGGGAGCTCAATTGGGAAGAGAGAGTTACAATAAAGAACCCATTCAAAAGGTTTGCCAAAAAAAAAAAAAGTAAAATAATTAAATAGTCACTTTCCCTGCTTAAAAAATTAAATATTCATTCTTTTTTCTGTCTTGCCTATTATCGTTATTAATTTTGCCTGCCTGCAAGTAAAGAATTCTAAGAAGCAATTTTTTTTTCTTCAAGGCTATTCATGGTCTAATTTATTAACTAGCTGGGAGGCAGCTTAAATCCATAAAAATAAACTTAGAGGACTTTCCTCCAGCTTCCCAAGGCAGTTTCCCAAAGCCTCTCTCCTGTCTCTCCATCCGGAGACCAAGTCAAGTCCAGGAGAGGCAGAAAAACCCAACTTTGCGCAGAATGCCCAACTCCCCCCCACACACAAAGTCGGATTCTGAAACTGCAAATAGTAGCTGGTGGGGGGAAGGGGAACTGAATTTCCCCTAGAAGGGTAAAACTTCCTACTGTAACCTATACCTATACTTAACCACAACCGAATGCCCCCCATCCAGGTTGGTACATTCTTGGAGCCATTTTTTAAAAATCCCTAGCTGATTCCAGAGAGGCCTAACCGATTAATTTTCCAAGCAGCTGGGAAGGTGGAAGCATTTCAAATCCTGGTTTTGCTCCTTTCCCACCCTCCTCTTAACTAAGAAGCTATCTCATTACTTAAGTAATCGTTAACACGGTGCAAAGGCAACCGGGGAAGCCAGGTATCCGACACCCGGAAGCAGTCTAGCTCGAAGACTAGACTCCCGCTCCCCCAGCCACAGCTTCAGCCCCCCAGCTCAGCCCAGGGCTTCCTATAGCCCTAGCCCAGTCAGAGACCCATTCTGCAAAGGAAGGGAGTCTCCAAATACCTCGGAGTCACCTTGCCTTGGTCCACTAGGCCACTGGGCCACTGCCTCCCTATCCCAGATCCAAGCCTCAGCTTTTGCTGCTGTTGTTTTAATTACTTCATTCTCAAAACCATCTCCAAACTTCTTAGCTGGGGTGAAGGGGAGAGCTCACTTTTGGCCCTCCCCGTCCCCAGCCAAAGAGTAATTACCAATTAAGATGACAAAGTTTTACTCTCTAGGGCCAAATAAGATAACAACTAATCAAATTGCCTTCAGACGTTTGCAAAGGTCACCAGCTATAAAAAATGTAATGTCAACGGCAACAACTATTATTTCTCCTCCGTAAAGTCGCCACGCTTTCAAGGTCTTTGCTTTTTATTTTCTGCTCTCACCCCCTCCTCAAATCTTCCCAAGTTCTAGTTAAACGTCCAGTATGGCTTAGGGAGCTTTAGATAAAATGAGGGAAAAAAGAGAGAGAGAGAGAGAGAGAGAGAAACTACATTCACTTTGTTTTTAAACTTTCTAGAAATCACTCATGACGGGAGGGCCGAGTTTTAGCACTCGAAAAAGAAAGCATGTCCACTTGAAATTCAACTCCATTTCCCCCAATTACACTTGCTAAAATTCAGGGCTATTATGGTGCAGGGAGACTGAGAAAATCTGCACAAGGAAAGAGGCAACAACTTTATGAACTTTGAAAAGACACTTTTTCTCTTGGGGTCTTAGAATCGAAAAGCTCTCGAATTACTCAGACTAATTAGCAGGGAGAGGATGTGATCAGACCAACGGAAAGCCACTGCTTTCATATTGATTTTTCTAAAGGCCTCACAAAGGAAAAAATCAGGAGCTTTGGATTAAAAAACAAACTACCTTTCCACCTCGAAACTTGCTGAAATGACACCAGCGGCAGCTTTGTCAGAGGAAGACAAGGAAAAATACCCACCGAACGCTGGGGGCCCGAGGACAGGGAGGACCCCAGCTTTCGCAGGGTGAGGGCGAAGGCTGGGGGAAACCCGGGGCGCAGAGAGTTTTCAAGTTCCGAGCTCTGCGCCCAAGTTGGGGGCCAGAGCCTGGGGGCTTGATGGAAGCTGACAATCCTCCCGTTCGGCTCCGAGCTCCCTCGGAGTGCGCGTACCACCGCCCGGGCCTGGCAGCTTCCTTCCCGGCTCCCGCTCCCTCGCTCTTTCTTTCGGCCTCCGGCGTGGGGCTGCAGTGCCGACTGATTGCTCGAGCTGGCGGCGGGCGCGGCGGCCCGGAGCGCTCGGGTGCCAGCGGCTTCCTCAGAGCCCGGGAGAGCGCCGCACAAAGCCGGAAAGGCGGGCGGGAGGCAGCGAGGCGAGCCGGCTCCCTCGGCGCTCTCTCGGCGCGCGGCTCTCTGCGCGCTCGCTGGGCCCGCGACTGGACAAAGCGGCCGGCGGCGGCCGATCGCTGCAGCCGTTCCCGGGCCTGTGGCACTGCAGAGCCTCTTCGTCCTCTCCGGCCGGCCGGGAGCATTTGGCAACGCTGTGGCCGGGAGCCGCGGCGGCTGCGGCGCCCAGAGCCTTGGTCCTTCCTGCGAGATCAACCCGCGCTGGCGTTGGGGTTGAGCGAGCCGGCCGCCCCGAGCCCTGCGCTGCTCCCGCTCGCCGGCGGTCGCCCTCTGACGCCGGCTTTCGCTGGAAGTAGAAAGTTTGGGCTCCTGCGTGGAAACTTCTCCGGTCCAACTCTCCCGGCGTAGCAGTGGGGGAGGGGACGGGCGAGAGGAAGGAAGGAAGGGGGGAGGAAGGGGGAGACCTGCCTGAATATTGCAATAAAAATGAAGCAAGAAGAAAGAAGCGGACTCACCTTTCTGAGGCATCCTCTCTGGTCAAAGCTCCTGTCAAGAGTTTTGTTTGATTTTTTTTTTTCCCTGTTGTCGTTGCTTAAAGACCACAACGGTTTGAAATGACGGTGTTTTAAAGGAGTTGCTGGCGAGAGTTTTCTCCACGGACGCTGCTGGTTTGGTGTGTGAGAGCAATTCTCAGATCCCTGGGAAGGAGACAGAGATTGACAATAAAATGGGCTGTCAGCGGCTGCAGAGTGAGAGATAAAGAGTGTGGGTGAGGGAAGTGGCTGCAGCCAGCACACCTATGCTGATTGGTGATGGCTCAAGTGTGTTAATGTGTGTGTGCCGGGCGCCCGGCCTCGCCTCCACCGCTCCTCACTGGCCCATTAGCGAAGCCTGACCTCTGTCATCATCCTCCAGCAAAACACTTCCTCCTGCGCCTGAACCAGAGCGGGAAATGAGGCCGAGCCACGGTTCGCTTTTCAAACCCACTAATCACTCCGCAACATGCAAATACACGGATCGCTCCCACACAAAATATTGCTTTATGCAAAGCAGCGCCGGGGCCTCGCGCCAGCCGATTGGATGCTCCCTCTCCCCGCCTGGTGCAATTGGTCCGTTTGTTTGAATATGAATACACTTGTTTTCGGCCCCGCCGGTGTGTCCCCGCTGCTCTCCCCGGCGCTGGGCCCCCCGCGCCTGGGCTCTGGGGCTGGCGCTCGCGACATCTCTAAGGCTCGGAGCGCTCCGGGAATCAGCGCGGCCCGCTCTGTGGCCGCGAACTTGAGGGGTGGAGTGAAGGCCGCTGAGCTGGGGTCGCGCCTCCCACACACTTCAGCTGGGCGCGGGACTCACAGCTCATGGATGGAGCAAGTTTCTGTAGCTGCGCTCATCCCTTTCTTGCCAACTCCTGTGCAGCGTGGCCTGCTGCCCCGCCTTCGCCGCCCTCCCCTCGCGTCCCTACCCCATCCCGTCTGGACCCTGGGACGCGAACACCGCAGTGGCCGCGCCCTAGCCCACCTGGCGGCGGTGAAGACGACGAGAAAAGGGCGTGAGCGTCACTGGGTCCCGGCAGCCACACTCGGGCCGAGGCCGAGGCGAAGCTTAGGCCGAGAGGAGGCCGCCCGGCCGGGCACTTGGCGAGGCCAGGCGGCCTTCCCAGTGCAGGCCTCCGGTCCGCCCGAAGTCCAAAAAGACCAGAGGCACTTACTGTTCTGCATGCTGGCGCTGGCTGGGGGCCGCGGTATCCCACGGGGCTCGAATATGGGGCTCTGTTAGCAAGAATATAGGCATTAATTCTGGGCCGGCACCAGGTAGGCCTACCTCCCTACAGAGGGTGTCCTGGAAGCAGGACAGGAGAAAGCCTCTTCTTTAAGGAAATAATCCACTCCATCAGTTTGGGGCTATCGGATCAATCAGTTTGGGCAGATCAGCTCTGCCCTCCAGTAAGTACGTGCAAAATCTACCTTTTGTATTCCAGTCTGTTTCCCCCATATCTCTTAGTAGTTAACCCTTTAGTTAGAAGAATCCACGACTTGATTTTGAATTTTTTTCTTCCAACTGAACAACAATGAAGAAGAAGCATTCTGACTCTTTCAGGTTGGGGAACCCAAAGCATCCAGCATGGAACTTGCCTGAAATCTGGGATGTCTGTCCACTCTCACAATAAAAGGTCTCACACATCTGCGCGCCCCTAGTTAAAGTCTTCCCCCTAAGACAAAACAGAAGGAGAGAAAGGTGTATCAAACTATGACTCAAAAGCATAGATCATGGACTCTCCGACCCACACTCTCAGAAAGAGAAGAAAAGAAAGCCATCTTGGGCTCAAACTGCCATAAAACTCTAAATCCCAGAGCTACACCCACATTTCCAGCAGCCTGTCCTGCAAAGGTCTCCATGTTTTGATAGTGGCTGCTCTGACCCGGCTTTGGGCGATTTGCAGAGCTTGACAATTTAGGGCCACATTTTGCAAAAATACCAAGAACCAAGGAAAGAAAAGGGGAGAACAAGAGAAATAGCAGGGTTAGGAGAAGAAGCCAAGAGCTGGGGGAAGGGGGGCTTATCCTGAAGTTTAGAGGTGAAGCACAGGGGACCCTGGAACTTCAGAGTGCTTGAGGGTGCAGGCTGGGGCTGCTTGGGAGGATGTCAGAACCATTACTCCTTTCAAGAATCTCACTACCCCAGTTGCCCCAACCCTCCCCCCAACCCAAGTCTTTGGTTACCTCTTTATCCTTCACTCTCCCCTCAAAGCTTCCTAGTCAGCTTGATCACCATTCACTTCCCATTCTTTCTGGGACTTTTAAAGTGGCAAGCCCAACTTTTTCCCCCCCAAACCTCACTTATTGTGATTAACTTCTCTTTTGGTGTTTAGATCTTCCCCCCTTTTACTGTACTGTGACACACGCTGTCTACCTCGCCTCACTGCTTTAAAAAGTACAAACAGGAGGGGGTGAGCGTGGTCGACAAAGCCTACAGAGAGCGAACAATGGCTTCTATTCTCCAGCTCTCCCCAAACCCAAAGAGCAAAACTGAATCTCCCTAACTAGCAACAGAGCTTCCAACCAAAGGAACCAACAACTCACCAACCCATAAAGGGAGCAGAGGGACACTTCTCGATTTTTAAGTCCTGACCCAGCGCTAGTCCCCCAAGGTGAACACCTCCTCCACCACAACCCCTCTCTGTCTTCTTTTAAGAAGAAAGTTCTGGGTGGGGGAGAAAATAGAAAAGTAATTTCTTGTTATAAATATCTGGAGGTAATTGTGTTACTGGTGTGAGTTGTTAGGGGCTGTAAAAAGATACAACGGCACCGTGGGGAGCTCAATTGGGAAGAGAGAGTTACAATAAAGAACCCATTCAAAAGGTTTGCCAAAAAAAAAAAAAGTAAAATAATTAAATAGTCACTTTCCCTGCTTAAAAAATTAAAATATTCATTCTTTTTTCTGTCTTGCCTATTATCGTTATTAATTTTGCCTGCCTGCAAGTAAAGAATTCTAAGAAGCAATTTTTTTTTCTTCAAGGCTATTCATGGTCTAATTTATTAACTAGCTGGGAGGCAGCTTAAATCCATAAAAATAAACTTAGAGGCTTTCCTCCAGCTTCCCAAGGCAGTTTCCCAAAGCCTCTCTCCTGTCTCTCCATCCGGAGACCAAGTCAAGTCCAGGAGAGGCAGAAAAACCCAACTTTGCGCAGAATGCCCAACTCCCCCCCACACACAAAGTCGGATTCTGAAACTGCAAATAGTAGCTGGTGGGGGGAAGGGGAACTGAATTTCCCCTAGAAGGGTAAAACTTCCTACTGTAACCTATACCTATACTTAACCACAACCGAATGCCCCCCATCCAGGTTGGTACATTCTTGGAGCCATTTTTTAAAAATCCCTAGCTGATTCCAGAGAGGCCTAACCGATTAATTTTCCAAGCAGCTGGGAAGGTGGAAGCATTTCAAATCCTGGTTTTGCTCCTTTCCCACCCTCCTCTTAACTAAGAAGCTATCTCATTACTTAAGTAATCGTTAACACGGTGCAAAGGCAACCGGGGAAGCCAGGTATCCGACACCCGGAAGCAGTCTAGCTCGCAGACTAGACTCCCGCTCCCCCAGCCACAGCTTCAGCCCCCCAGCTCAGCCCAGGGCTTCCTATAGCCCTAGCCCAGTCAGAGACCCATTCTGCAAAGGAAGGGAGTCTCCAAATACCTCGGAGTCACCTTGCCTTGGTCCACTAGGCCACTGGGCCACTGCCTCCCTATCCCAGATCCAAGCCTCAGCTTTTGCTGCTGTTGTTTTAATTACTTCATTCTCAAAACCATCTCCAAACTTCTTAGCTGGGGTGAAGGGGAGAGCTCACTTTTGGCCCTCCCCGTCCCCAGCCAAAGAGTAATTACCAATTAAGATGACAAAGTTTTACTCTCTAGGGCCAAATAAGATAACAACTAATCAAATTGCCTTCAGACGTTTGCAAAGGTCACCAGCTATAAAAAATGTAATGTCAACGGCAACAACTATTATTTCTCCTCCGTAAAGTCGCCACGCTTTCAAGGTCTTTGCTTTTTATTTTCTGCTCTCACCCCCTCCTCAAATCTTCCCAAGTTCTAGTTAAACGTCCAGTATGGTTAGGGAGCTTTAGATAAAATGAGGGAAAAAAGAGAGAGAGAGAGAGAGAGAGAGAAACTACATTCACTTTGTTTTTAAACTTTCTAGAAATCACTCATGACGGGAGGGCCGAGTTTTAGCACTCGAAAAAGAAAGCATGTCCACTTGAAATTCAACTCCATTTCCCCCAATTACACTTGCTAAAATTCAGGGCTATTATGGTGCAGGGAGACTGAGAAAATCTGCACAAGGAAAGAGGCAACAACTTTATGAACTTTGAAAAGACACTTTTTCTCTTGGGGTCTTAGAATCGAAAAGCTCTCGAATTACTCAGACTAATTAGCAGGGAGAGGATGTGATCAGACCAACGGAAAGCCACTGCTTTCATATTGATTTTTCTAAAGGCCTCACAAAGGAAAAAATCAGGAGCTTTGGATTAAAAAACAAACTACCTTTCCACCTCGAAACTTGCTGAAATGACACCAGCGGCAGCTTTGTCAGAGGAAGACAAGGAAAAATACCCACCGAACGCTGGGGGCCCGAGGACAGGGAGGACCCCAGCTTTCGCAGGGTGAGGGCGAAGGCTGGGGGAAACCCGGGGCGCAGAGAGTTTTCAAGTTCCGAGCTCTGCGCCCAAGTTGGGGGCCAGAGCCTGGGGGCTTGATGGAAGCTGACAATCCTCCCGTTCGGCTCCGAGCTCCCTCGGAGTGCGCGTACCACCGCCCGGGCCTGGCAGCTTCCTTCCCGGCTCCCGCTCCCTCGCTCTTTCTTTCGGCCTCCGGCGTGGGGCTGCAGTGCCGACTGATTGCTCGAGCTGGCGGCGGGCGCGGCGGCCCGGAGCGCTCGGGTGCCAGCGGCTTCCTCAGAGCCCGGGAGAGCGCCGCACAAAGCCGGAAAGGCGGGCGGGAGGCAGCGAGGCGAGCCGGCTCCCTCGGCGCTCTCTCGGCGCGCGGCTCTCTGCGCGCTCGCTGGGCCCGCGACTGGACAAAGCGGCCGGCGGCGGCCGATCGCTGCAGCCGTTCCCGGGCCTGTGGCACTGCAGGCCTCTTCGTCCTCTCCGGCCGGCCGGGAGCATTTGGCAACGCTGTGGCCGGGAGCCGCGGCGGCTGCGGCGCCCAGAGCCTTGGTCCTTCCTGCGAGATCAACCCGCGCTGGCGTTGGGGTTGAGCGAGCCGGCCGCCCCGAGCCCTGCGCTGCTCCCGCTCGCCGGCGGTCGCCCTCTGACGCCGGCTTTCGCTGGAAGTAGAAAGTTTGGGCTCCTGCGTGGAAACTTCTCCGGTCCAACTCTCCCGGCGTAGCAGTGGGGGAGGGGACGGGCGAGAGGAAGGAAGGAAGGGGGGAGGAAGGGGGAGACCTGCCTGAATATTGCAATAAAAATGAAGCAAGAAGAAAGAAGCGGACTCACCTTTCTGAGGCATCCTCTCTGGTCAAAGCTCCTGTCAAGAGTTTTGTTTGATTTTTTTTTTCCCTGTTGTCGTTGCTTAAAGACCACAACGGTTTGAAATGACGGTGTTTTAAAGGAGTTGCTGGCGAGAGTTTTCTCCACGGACGCTGCTGGTTTGGTGTGTGAGAGCAATTCTCAGATCCCTGGGAAGGAGACAGAGATTGACAATAAAATGGGCTGTCAGCGGCTGCAGAGTGAGAGATAAAGAGTGTGGGTGAGGGAAGTGGCTGCAGCCAGCACACCTATGCTGATTGGTGATGGCTCAAGTGTGTTAATGTGTGTGTGCCGGGCGCCCGGCCTCGCCTCCACCGCTCCTCACTGGCCCATTAGCGAAGCCTGACCTCTGTCATCATCCTCCAGCAAAACACTTCCTCCTGCGCCTGAACCAGAGCGGGAAATGAGGCCGAGCCACGGTTCGCTTTTCAAACCCACTAATCACTCCGCAACATGCAAATGCACGGATCGCTCCCACACAAAATATTGCTTTATGCAAAGCAGCGCCGGGGCCTCGCGCCAGCCGATTGGATGCTCCCTCTCCCCGCCTGGTGCAATTGGTCCGTTTGTTTGAATATGAATACACTTGTTTTCGGCCCCGCCGGTGTGTCCCCGCTGCTCTCCCCGCGCTGGGCCCCCCGCGCCTGGGCTCTGGGGCTGGCGCTCGCGACATCTCTAAGGCTCGGAGCGCTCCGGGAATCAGCGCGGCCCGCTCTGTGGCCGCGAACTTGAGGGGTGGAGTGAAGGCCGCTGAGCTGGGGTCGCGCCTCCCACACACTTCAGCTGGGCGCGGGACTCACAGCTCATGGATGGAGCAAGTTTCTGTAGCTGCGCTCATCCCTTTCTTGCCAACTCCTGTGCAGCGTGGCCTGCTGCCCCGCCTTCGCCGCCCTCCCCTCGCGTCCCTACCCCATCCCGTCTGGACCCTGGGACGCGAACACCGCAGTGGCCGCGCCCTAGCCCACCTGGCGGCGGTGAAGACGACGAGAAAAGGGCGTGAGCGTCACTGGGTCCCGGCAGCCACACTCGGGCCGAGGCCGAGGCGAAGCTTAGGCCGAGAGGAGGCCGCCCGGCCGGGCACTTGGCGAGGCCAGGCGGCCTTCCCAGTGCAGGCCTCCGGGGCCTGCCCATTCCCTCACCCTCGCTCCCCCGGGCCCTTTCTTCTGTTCGTTCTTCTTTCGGAAGGCGCGATGCGCAGTGGAGCGGAGGCACAGCCGGGGCTGGAGAGGCCCGAGCAAACACGCCACTTACTTTGTGTACAGAGGGTTCTTGTGAAAAGCCTGAAGAGTCCTCACCAAACACTCACCAACTTCTCCCACGTGCCATTTGTTGACTAAGTGCGGCTGTTTTTCCAGGCGCCCGAGAGGAGGGGACGCAAGGGGGAGATAAGAAGGGGGGTGGAGGCCTGGAGTGGAGGGAAACGACCAATGCTGGGAGAGAGTGTGTGTGTGTGTGTGTGTGTGTGTGTGTGTGTCTGTGTCTGTGTCTGTGTGTGTGTCTCTGTGTGTGTGTCTGTGTGTGTGTGTCTGTGTGCGCGCGCGCGCGTTCTCGCTCGCTCGCGATGTCGGTGTGTCAGCGTGTATCCGTGTGTGCCACCAGTTATCTTCTGTGGTGTGTGAGTCTTTCGCACGACGGTTCCCTCTCCTGGTCTGCTCAGTCCACGGAGGCAATCCCCCTTCAGCTGTTGCCAGAAAACCGGGGAGGAAAGTAAGTAAATGGCTTTTCTCTTCTGACCACACACCACAAGTCCATTTGTTGAATGCCGGACGATTAGGACACACCTCAGTACACTCCAAAGGCTCCCCTCGGCGCCCGCAGTTAAGGTGACGGGGGAGGGAGCGGCTGCCCCTTCCGGCAAAATTCCGGGCTCTCTTGGAGCTTGCAGGTCTGGAGGCAAGGAAAGGGGAAGGTTTGGGGTGGGGCACACACCCCAGGATCCGACAAAAGAGGATGGGGTTGGAAGACCTGAGGTAGGGAGGCTGAGAGGATGCCGTCGCCAGGTAGACTTGACTCCTTTCCACTTGTGCAAAGTGCAAAAAGTCAGAGCTCATCAGTAAAGTCTCTGCCACCTGAACTCACCGCTGACCCGCGGCGCGACGGCTGCCCCGGGAGCTGGGACCCCGAGGAGGGTGCAGGCTGCCTTGGGCCGGCTCCGGGCCTAACGTGGGTCTCACGTTCTCCTCCCTGACCCGCGCCCACTAACGCCGCAGCGGAGCGGCCGGGCAGAGCTGCGGGGTGAGCTGGGAGGTCTCCCCTGTCTGGGCTAGAGTTGGGGTAGCACAACCCGATCACCATCTCGGCCTGCGGAAGGCACTTCCAGCAGCCCAGGAGCCACGCAGCGCCGGGAGAAAACCCAGACCAAAGAAGCTAAGGAGGTGGCGGTGGGCGCCCCGGTCGGCGGCCTTCTGTGCGAGACTTCGTAGGACCGCGACTTTCAGAGGATCCCAGGCAGCGAGGCAGCGGGCCCATCCCAGACCAGCGAGAGCCTGCATTCTTTCTCTCTCTCCCTTTACTTCCTAACAATCAGTAAAGAAGCTCTAACTCAAGCCCACTGAGCACAAGCGACGGGGGGAGGAATCCCAGAGACAGTCCGAATCGGAGGCGAATATCATTTTTACAACCTCTCAATTAGCGACCGAGTGGATTAGCACCTTCTTAAGCTTTGCCTTA